>QUSF01000001.1:32196740-32217018 GCA_003676055.1 Chloebia gouldiae | reverse complement strand
AGGGAAGGGAAGGGAAGGGAAGGGAAGGGAAGGGAAGGGAAGGGAAGGGAAGGGAAGGGAAGTAGAAACAGATGAATAATGATTGAAATCTGGAGGCAATCAGGATTTTGCATATGTGGTTGCATATATGGAAAAACAGTTTTTGGATCTTCTAGCTGTTGACATTCATTTCTTTGTTTAAGGTTTGAATAAATAACTCAGAGAGATCTGAGATCCTTTGGTATCTCAAATCTTATTAATGCAGAGTTTCCAGGAGAGTTGATCTGACAGTTTTGTAGGATTATTTAAATAAAAAAGCTGAGAAGCTGTCTTTTTAAGCTTGTGAAGAGATTTGTATCTTTCAGTGCTGAAGAAGGTTGATGCCAAATGAACACAGACTAGGCTCCACAAACACAATTTAAATCTCACTGGGGAGTATGAATATTTGGCACCTAATTTGGTCAAGATATCTATTTCTGGTTCCTCCTAAGAGGGATTCAAATCTTCAAAGTCACAAGTTTACTCTGACTCACTCTATGAACCCTCTCTCTTTCCACTGCATTGGAAGGTCACCAATAGAGAATAACCTAAATTTTGCATCCGAGTCATGAGTGAAACATGAGGACTTTCAGATTATACACTTCTTCTCTTTCACAGGGTCCATTTTTTTTTATGTTATCCTGTGCAATGGCTGGGTAATATTATAACCACTTTTTCAATCAGATAATAGATGGCCTAGTCAAACTAGTCCTGTTGCCCAGTAATCTACCTTTATTTTCAGTAGAAAAATGACAGTTTGCACACATGGAAGCATCTGGGCCATCACTGCATCAAGAAGAGACATCAGGGAAAGGCTGTAGAATAATTTACCAAATAAGTGATTCCTAAGGATATTGCCATTATTCTAAGTAACATAAAAGAACAAAAACTGATCTGGGAGTTTTTTAATTTTTTTGTCTTCACTCTTAGGAAGTTGTTGTTTTGGCATATTTACATGGCAATGAATTGTTAGTAAGTTCTTTCACATTTTATTCTGTTTTTGTGGTTCTTTGGCGAGTGATTCAACCCTTTTTACACCCAGCACAAGTTTCAGTTGCCACCTACCCCATCAGCTGAGTTTATGGAAATGTCAGCTGGAGAATTTGGTAAGATGCTAATAGACCGTAAAAAGTATTACATCAAGCTAAGCACTCAATCAAGGAATGCGAGATGCTTTCAGAGACTGAGGAGAACTGAAAACTGAAAAAAAAGAACTGATTAGGGAGCAAATCTCAATCAGAATGTTCTAAGACTAATGCCAGCATTAAAATTCACTATGGGGTGGACTCAAATTTAGAATTGATCCCAGACAGGACAAGATGATTAATATTAATCTTGTAATATAGAGTTCTCTCTAAATCTGGACAGATTCCATACATTGTTGCAACCCCAGAAATCTGAGTAATAAAAGATGCTCAATGTTTAATTGGAGTTGGCAGTTAAACAAAATATAGCAATGCTGTCACATTTAAATTAATGTCATTTTAAATGATTACATGGTAAAAGATTTCCCACTGTTTGTCTGCAAAAATAAAGAAAAATAATTACTCTCATGACCATGGGGCATAGATTGCTATTTTTTCCTTCTATTTACAGCACAGACCATAGGAGGGAAATTACGCAAGAAAAGCAGCTCATCAGTTTTCAAACCAGGGGTTTCAATTGCAAATGTAGTGTGACAGCAGACATTTCCCTCTGTCAAAATGTAACAAAGTAACTGAAGGGGAAGGAAAATGGGGTCTGCAAACAAATTGGTGATTCAGGAAAAAAAAACGACAAAAGTAGGAGTCTTTTGTATGAAAAAAAAACAAATGACAAAAGTAGGAGTGACCAGGAAGACTGAGGTGCTCCTTTGTGAGATGAACACATACAAAACAAGAGGTCTTGGCCAATGCCATGCTTTTGGTTTTAATTTGTTGACATAATGGATGTCTGGGGAGTAGTACAAGTGTGCTTATTTGTAATGGTCTCCATCCATCCACTCCACATCCTTCTAATTGCTCTTACAGGTGTTACAGGCTTGTAGAGATGTAAGATCTTCAAAC
This sequence comes from Chloebia gouldiae, assembly GCA_003676055.1. Taxonomy (NCBI): domain Eukaryota; kingdom Metazoa; phylum Chordata; class Aves; order Passeriformes; family Passeridae; genus Chloebia; species Chloebia gouldiae. The sequence continues at coordinate 32,214,955 of QUSF01000001.1, read as the reverse complement.
TATCAGGGTGCAAGAAGGGAAGGGCAGCGCCTCATCTATACTGACATGTTGGGATTGTGTATATAGCATTTTCCTGGCAGAAGGACTGTGTGGGAATAATACTCTGAAATTCAGTCTTCTATCTCAAACTATTCCTCAAGGGTCTCTTCAAATGTCTTCATGAAGTTCTAGAATCTCCTCAGTAATACTTGCGGTCTTTTCAGTTGCTTTCTTATTTGTGAATAATACATGTCTCACCAGCAGTATAAGTAATTTCCTGGGAGTCTGAAATATCTATTTCTATCCAGATGATCTATTAGCTTCATTGTTTCTTTTCCTTAGCATCCTGCATACATCTGAAATATTTATACACAGGCAGAAAAACTTACTCTTGAGACAATTATGATGCAAATAATTGTTACTGGGTTGAGCAAACTCATGATACAGGTAGCCACAGGAAAAAAGGAAAATATCTTCCCTATTATTCATTTACGTATAGTGATTGATAGCATTATAATGTCTTTTCAATGAAGATAATTAATGTCCTAAGTTCTCCTTCAACAACATATTGTCAAAATGTCCCTGTGAAACATAATTCTCATCAAGAAGCTTGAATGCATCAGAGAGTAATTAGATTTCAGTCCAGGTAAACAATGGCTCTTCTAGAACTTGACATCTGATGCCCAACTGATTTGTACTTCAAAACATTTGCACAGTGCAGTAACACTGGCAAAGCAGAACATCTGATCAACTCCATGTTTTTTTTGATCACAGAACTAAAGAAAGGCTTAGCAAGAGCTGCTTCTCCTTGCCAATGGACAAGTTACTCAGTTGCCATATTTTTTTGAAAGATTTGGTAATTCTCAAAGATCTGAGAGGGGAAAAGTCATCAAGGAAGAGGTCACAGTTTTATCCTTATCTACCTAGACAGGGCTGTGGCTGGGTAGGTAAGCTCTGTTGCCCTGACTACCTGGTACAGGACAATATTCAACAAACCAATACTGTATTGCCACACTCTACTATTCCAGCTGGTCTTTTAACAAATTACAGAGGAAGAAGGTAAGCATCAAGCCTTTCCCTTGTCTGTGACAAAATTAGAAGTGTTCTGTAAGGGTTTACAAACAAAGTGTGTTGACCTAGTTCTCGCCTTGCTCACTGTGAGACTGCAGTATCTTAGTTTACCTGAATATGTGAAAAGAAAAAAGAAAAAAAAAACAAACTAAAAAACAGGCAGAAAGAAAAGAATAGACTGAGATAAGCCACTTCTCCAGAAACACTTAACAGTTGTTTAAACACAATGCCAGGATAGGAAAATGCCTGGGGATCCAAAGATCTAAAAAATAAAGTTAAAAAAAATCTGGCAGACTTTAAAAGGGAGTTATTTTCCAAAATAAATATTCTTTGGTTTTAAAAATGCTTTTTAGTTATTCAATACCCATTACTTCTAACTTTAAAATGAAGAATGGCCAGGGCAAACATGGTACAATGTGCTGTGTAAACACAACAGATAAACAGGACACTGAAGTAGAAAGAGATTTGAGAATCTCATCTTGGCTTCAAATGTATGTGTCTGGTAAAAGAGAGTCTAAAAAGAAAACAGAAAAGTTGCAATTGAACAACAATGACTTGTAAAAATCTAGATTTATTGGTAAAGTACTTACTGCTTTTCTAAGGAAGGCTCAGACATTTGTGCTAGTCAATAGAGTGAAAAGGGATGATCTTTTACTTCATGATTTGTATCTGAAAAACTGGTATATACAAAGTAATAAAAATATTTTGGTGTCTAACAAAGAAATGTTTCTTACATTTCGTTTCTTCACTTTCTCATCAAAATTAGCTATTTTGTTCTTATAAATAGAATAAAAATAATACAATTTATTTTATTCTGGAACAAAGGATGTAACTCTTGCAACAAATTGAAAACATGTAGCTAAGACACAAATAACAACAAACCAATTGCTTTTCTTTCACAATAGCCTTCCAACAAGGTATAATCATAATCACAACCTTCATCTCCCACCCAAGCAACCTCAAGGATGACTCAGTCCAGTTTAACCCTCCTCCTCCTCTCCATTGTCTGCTGAAACAAAGGAGGTTTGCAGTGGGCAGTCATAAGAGCCTGAAATAACCTGATATCCCTCCTTTGCTGTCTATCTTCTTGTACGCTATCTTGAAATGAAGTCATAGCGCTACATTTGTGACATCCCATTCATTTCCATGGAAACAGATTACCAGTCCACAGGCGTTTATGGCTTCACTGCCACATAAAGAGAAGGAACTGATCTCTGTGAAAGAAAGCTCTCCCTGAAAACAGCAGCAATAGACGTGGCTTCTGATAGAAATGGACGTATTATCACATTTCTCATTTCCCTTTAAATTCCAATTGACATGCCTGAGACTGGATGCATGGCTGCACTTACATCCTTGTAATTAGTGATGCATTATTCATAGCGATACCCCCTCTGAAAGATGTTATTTCAAGGCTCTATTCTACCTTACTTCCTCTTACTTCTGAATTTTCAATTTTTCCTCTTACACAAGATATTCAAGTCAGAAAGCAAGCATCCTTCCCCATCTTCCATCTTAATTTTTCTCCCATCATGCATCTTAGCTTTCAGAATCCAGTCCAACATAATTCATCCTTCATATCTTTCAAGGATCCTTCGCAGGTGTCTGTTTTAATTTTGCATCTTATGTCATTTATCCTAGTTTACTAAAAAGGAGTAAGATATTCAGAAGGAGGTAGAGACCTGCCAAAGCAACCAAAATGAACTAGACTCTGTCAAGTTCAGTAGTTTGGAGTTTGACCTAAATCTTTTAGTCCTGGGGATTATCACCAGCATTTTCCTTGGATTTCTCTTTCCATCGCTTGGTTACATTGCTGTAAATTAGGGCTGCCCTCAGGCTGTTCTGATTTGCACTCAAGCTGCCACTTGCCCATTGAGCTATTTGGAAATGTTGATACTGGCTGCAGCAGAGGCTCACTCCAACTGTTCATCCACATCTTTTCATCTAGAAGCCACAGGACACTGAATGGGAACAAATGTGAGGTCATTTGTCTTCATAATTGCTTATAAAGGACCTTGATGATCCTGTGCAAGTGTTTCAGAAATATCCCCCCTTCCCAAGTGATTCTGAACCAAATGGCCTGGTGTGAGTTACACCTGTGCTCTCCTTGTGTGCTTCTGGGCTATAAGAAGGGTTTTTTTTTTCCATTTTCTTTGATGCAGATGTTCATGATGTTGATGAGAAGTTCAGCAGGGCAGGACCTGCTGTTGTTTAAAAGGAGGCCCTAAGTGACCTGCCCTCACTGTCAGGCAGTAGACAGGATGAACACTTTTTCTGAGATCAGACAGAGACTGCAGAAGCAAGGGACAAGAAAGCATTGATCTAATGAGTCTTTCATCTGAGGAAAGCTGCCCAGTGGGGAGACAGTGTGGGATGACACAGAATCAAACGAGTGTCTGAGCTCCAGTTGAAGGCAAGGGAAAGGGGATGTTTATAAACCAGGAGAAGCTGCACAGCAGTGCCTCTGTCCTGGAGTTGAGCACACCTGCCCCTGAGTCATTCAGCAGGATGTAAATCCAGGGTGATGCTCTGTGATAGTAAATTCAAGATAAGAGTAGAGTCTGGCTGTTGTGCTACCTGCCTTTTAGATGGCAGCCTGCAAAGAGCTCACAGACACAGTGAATGCATCCAAAGAAAAGCAGTGAAGTGGATGAGGGGTCTGGAGTACAAGTCATATGAGGAGTGGCTGGGTGAGCTGGGGTTGTTTTATCTGAGAAAAGGACACTCATATTAGGTAGGATCTTACTGCTCTCTGCAACTACCTGAAAGGAGGTTGCACTGAAGTGGGGATTGGTTTCTTCTCCCAGGTCTGTAGCTGTGCCGGGGAAGGTTTAGATTAGATATTAGGATAAAATTCTTCATTGAAAGGGTGGTCAAGCTTTGGAACAGGCTGCACAGGGAAGTGGCTGAGTCATTATGCCCAGAGGTATTAAAATAATCACGTGTACGTGGTGCTTAAGGACATGGTTGAGTCGTGACCTTGGCAGTTCTAGTTTAACAGCTGGGTTCAGTGATCTTAAAGATCCTTTCCAACCTGAATGATTCCGTGATTGTATGAGATAGACTCAAGGGTGGGGGTGATAACAGAAAAAGTGGAAGAGAAAATAAAGTCAGATATGATCCACATAGCTCCATTTGTTTCTCCCAGGAACATGTATTTTAATGCACTCAGTCCCAAAGATATGAAGATCTGCTCTAAGTCAGAAAACATTAAAATATTACCATCTATAAATTTTGGAAAACAACTTTAAATAGAAGATAAAAATATAATAAATTAACATATAAACAGAAAATATAATAAAAAATAAAAGATAATTTTGTTGGTATAGTATTTATTAATACTATTGTGTGGTCTTCAGTGTAAAAGAGTGGCCTCTGATCAAAAAAATGTTCCCAGGGAAGGCCATGGCACCCCCTATCTGTGTTATGATAGTAGGTTTGTGCTGTTGCAGACTACCTTTGTTTTACCAACTAATTCATTATGATTTATTATAATAAATAATTAATTAATGTAATATAAAAAGTACATTTTCATTTTTCTAGGCATCATGTAATCTTCTCATGACACCTTTTCACCTTATATATTTAATTAGACATTTCTATCAGCTGGTTTCACAAATGTCATAAATAGTATGTGTGGCTTTTGTTCATCATAAAGTACTATTTTAAAGCTGCATGTCCATGCTGTATCCTGTATACTTGTGTAGTTTCCCTATCTAAGGGGTAGATGAGTGGGGCAGAGTTTACACCATACCTAAAAATACCTAACATGCAGGTTATACCAGTGTTCAGACTACCACTGAAAGTCTCCTGACATGTATAACTTTTGGCAATGTTATTTCTGAGAAAAGAAATCCAGAGCTGTTGATGCTGTTAAGCAACTCCTTTACTGAATTTGCTTGGGTCAAACATTAACAGTGATACTACACTACACATTGACAGAAACACAAAGATGTACCTTTTAAAATAAATAATTGTCTAGACTAACTTTGTGTCTTAACAGCAGCCTACACTAGCATCAGAAAGTAATAGAGAGTGAGTTAGCACTTGGCTCACCTGTACAGAGAAACTGGGCATTGCCTTGCTCTTTCTAAAGCCAGGAGAAGCAAAGAGATCAAGACCAATGTTTTCAGTCAGTGTTAGCTCATGTACTTGCATTAGAAAAGACTAAAAGGTGCTTGAACTCTACATCTCTCCTACAGTACCTGCAATACTTTTCCAGAAACATGTTCCTGAGAACTTCTTGCAACTCAAAACACCTTGAGTATGGAAGATACCTGCTGTCACTCCAAACACCCTCTAAATGCTCTTCTGTAAGCAGAAGGGCTTGGTTTGCTCTCTTGTCTGTATCATTCATTCAAGTGATCTTTCATGACCCAGATACTTTTTAACCAAAATGTTTTTTTTAAATTCCTAAAGTTCACCTCCTTGAATAAAAGTACCAACATAAACCACCTCCTTTAGGAAAGTGTTGAACATCTGTGATACCTTGTTTACCTTGGATCAGCCTGAACAATCCCCTTTTCGTCATTGATGCCCCAGTTGAGGAAGTTTAGGAATAAAGAGGTGTCATAAAGGTGACTGAAACTACACAGAAGAGTAGAAGAAACATGTGATCAGCCACGGTAAGGGATCCCTGGTAGGTGGAAGCCCTGCTGGAACAGGGTTCTCTGGACAAACAGCAAAGTCTGCTTTCTACAACCTGCTGCAGTTTTTCTCTCCAAATCACTGTCAATTCAAACTGGGAGATAAGTGCAGCAGGCAAAATACAGGGCCAGGACTTTTCCCCTTATTGGAAGCATTACATTTAATAAAGTGTTTTTTCCATCCACATAAACATCTAAACAAAGACCCCTATGTTGGTAGGAATTAAGCTGCTCTAGCTGCAATCTCTGTCACTCTGTTGCTGTGGAGCTAATCCTAACACAGCAGAAAAGATCCTGTCTTTTTGCTTTATTCCCTGGACAACCATCCTATATAAACAAACTGCTGCCTCATTCTCACTGATATAAAGTGGCCCTTACCAGTTGTGCCAGAAGGGCACATTTGAGCCCATGCCAAATGAACAAATGGTGTCAGCACATTTCTTAAGAATCTGGATGACAATATCACAACAACACATTAGCCTTGATACAGAAACACAAAAACTTCATTATAATTATCTGACAGAAATGTGCACAGAGGCGGATTTGGTTTCTGGGTCATGAGGGGCACAATACAACATTTTCATAGCACAGGCTGTTTATAACCTGCTTGTCCTCTGCCCACAGCTTTCCTGCCCTTTGACCTAAGTATTTGTCTTCCTGCTATTTTACTCTTTCCCCTCTGAGCTCCTCTCCTCTCTTACAGTTACCTCTAGTTTCACCAGCTCTTCAGTTCTTTACATGATCTCCCTTTCCTTTAACTTGGATAAATCTATTTGCCAGGCCAACAGTATCTTCCTGCTTCCTTTCATAATTATAATGACACTTATCTTTGTCCCCTTTCTTTTTTTTTTTGCCATCTTTGATTTGTTTCTCAAAACTACTGCTCTTCTTTTCATAAAGTATCCCAACACCAAGAGGAAAAAATAGCAATACAACCTGATTTTCATCTTATATCTTACTTCCATTCCTATTCACAACTCTTTCCTCCCATCCATCCTAAGATTCTCTTCTACTGTTTTCTCCTTGTACCTGCTCTCTCATAGGAGTTCTGTTCCATGTATTGTCACAATATCCTCAAAGTGGGTTTTCCCTTTTTTTATCATCAAGTATGTTCACTTTCTTAGTGATTCCCCCCCTCCTACTACGAGGTTTATTGCCTTTCCCATACAAAAATTACTCTTGATGCCCCCTTGCTCCTTCAGCTACTGTTCTATTTTCTTTCATCCTTTCATCTCCAAGCTCACTGGGCAATCTCAGGTCACACATTTCAGTTCCATTGAAGATCCTTCTTCTCCTTGCATTCATCTTCAAACACACTTAATGTGCGATGTCTTCTAATCAAAATTTGAAGGAAAATACTCCACACTTATATATGCCCTTCACTTTTGTTGGAGCAGTTCTAGTATTTTTCTTAAAATTGTACTTCCTCTCACCAGCTGTTACTCTGGTGTTCCCTGGTCTTACTCTTTTCATCATATCTATCAGAAGCATGTCCTGGCCTTCCCTTAGCTCTCAGTGGGGATCCCAAACGTGTCTGTCCTTGCTTCCATTCTCACTCATCTTTATAACTTACCTCTGTTTAATCTCATCAACAGAGCACAAATTCAATTATCCTCTCAATACAGATGACCTACAAATCTCTTCCCCTGCCTAAGACCTCTTCTTTAAAATCTTAGCTGAGTATCATTGTTGCACCAAAGTCTCATTAGCTGCAATACTGTTAAATCCTGTTTGTGAGTTCTTCTCTGCCTCAAACATTAACTCTGTCCCCTGAAATCTCATCATGAGGTAGCACTTCCTCTTTTTTTCTCAGTCAGTGTGATGTCTGTTAGCTCCCACTTCCAGCTGGTTCCTGGTATCACTCTGTGGCATTCATTTATTATTGATTACAGACATTGCAATTTAATTTTGCTAGGAATTAAAAATCTGAGTATTTTTAGAACTAGATTTAAACTTGAACATGCTTAAGAACTTATTTCTCAGCTGAGCTGCAAGCTGGTAGCATTTCAAAATAAATATGGTCTATTTATTATAAGAGATATATTAAAAATATACATCCTCTGTCCTTTGAGATACTACATCTTACCAACTATCCAGTACATCCTTATTATCATATCTCAGCCAGTTTAATAAAACTTTCTTTACCAAATGCTTAGCATTGTCCAGCCAGATCAGATGTCCATTTACCAAGTACAGAACCCTTCCTTTGCAAACCCTTACCTTGCTGCCATCTCTGTCTTCCTCTTCAGATTCTCTCAGCCTACTGCTATCCCACCTGTTTTTGATTCTAATCAGCCCTGAGCCCTTGCCCTTTCATCATCTCCTTGTTCAAATTTGAAATGAACATTTCTATGCTGTCTTCTACACAGCCCCTTACACTCGATAGGTAATCCACAAGTGTGTGCAAAGGATATTAATTTTCTCTAAAAGCCATATTAAAGCATTCCTCTCCGAAGCAGCCTTGAGAAAAAACACTGTAAAGCAGTACTTCTGCTATGGTAGAGCTACTGGCATGGGCCAATATAGTGTCATTCTTTGTGAATTTATTGTTCTCTTTATTGTGTCATGACCTACAGTTGACAGAATTTTTTTTGGATCAGAGATCATGTGTTCTGTCCTTATACAGGCTGTTACAGCACAGCATAGACAATTACCACTTACCGCTTGTAGGAACAGCAATTTTAGCATGTTGTCCTGAAATAAACTGTCAACTTGTACTAATATTATTCATCTTATGTAGAGAAAACAAAGAGTAGGTCTTATAGGAAGTTAATTTGCAGTCTCTGTTAAAGGAAAATACATTTAGCTGATTTTTCTTTTGCTCTCAGCAGGCTCCCTAAGACAGCAATCCTTGTTGTGCAAACACTGTTGATTAGAGGTCTGTGGTGCATCTCCAGCCTCTGCCTCACAATGCACTCAGAGGTGAGGAAGTCAGATTTCTATTTTATTGTGCAATCAGAAGCGATAATTTAATCTGTAAATCCAGTGACTTTCACTTGCAAAATAACAAATAGATATTCAGAGAGAGAAATGTTTGTAGCAATGAAATAGCTGGATATTTGCAGCAATGTGGGTGTTTTTCCACAAGGGCAGCCAAGTGTACCAGAGTCACACAGAAATCGTTATGCTCAGTGCTTCTCATGGCATTCACTCGGTGGTCTCCTGACATTCAGTTATTGGGGTCTATTCCAATAACTCGGATGACAAATGGCATTTTTTCAAATGTGTGTACCACGATGATTTGGCAATATGCCCAGCAGATTCCATCAAAGATAAACTGCAGAATAGGAAAGATGGACTTAGATCTGTATTATATTTTCAGATAACAAGAAACATGATTCCTCTGAATCATTTCAAAGGATATCAAATAGCTTTTTTTTTTCCATATAACAGAAAAAAGAAAATAGACTACTGACTCAGATTCCAACCACTATTTCACTATTTTCCACACAGAAACAGATATTTAGGGGATACAGAATTCTTCCCTCTGTTCTACAAAGCCTCAAAATAATACCAAAGAAGTATTAGTACCAAAAATGTGCTACCTCAAGTAAACACTCACAGCACATATTTCTCTGAACTGGTGATGATTCAACAGTGGTTGATAAGAAGGCAGAGCTGTGATGGCCTCATGTTGTTGAGCATCTCCTCTATGGGTAACAAGCTTTAGTTTGTATCAAATAAAAAAAAAAATTAAGAAAGACTGTGAGAAAAGCTGTATATGTACCGATATGTGAAATTAGATCTATAGGATAAAGATATTTCAGTCATTTGCCAGTCAAGCCAACTTATTGTCAGGTTAACATAGTGACATAATGGAGTTCCAGCTCAGTGCACACACACGCACTCTGATTAATGGTTTCCAGAGAGAACTACAATGATAATTTGATATTTCATTGTGTTATTTATTCAAATCATGCTCTCAGTCCAGCTTTTATATTACCTTCCACCATAGCATGTTTATAAATAATTCTGGCTTGTAGAATACATTTGAGACTTTTCTATCCATCTATCTATCTATCTATCTATCTATCTATCTATCTATCTATCTATCTCCTAATTAAATGATTGCCAAATATGCTAGTTAGCTTAACATTGGTTTAACACTACTTAAAAAACTAGTGTTCATTTTGGTGTTTCTCTGCAAGAATTTCAGTACAAGATATTTGCTGCTTGGGATATGATTCACCTGACTTCATGCTAAGAAAGACAATAAAATTAAGTAGCAGCTGGTCATTGGAAGCTTATATATTTCATATTCAGTACACACAAGCTTCTTAATTCTAAATAAATTATATTAATCACAATTTAATTATGCGGCTGCCCTATTAAATTAGAATTATGGGCTAGACTCGACAATGAAACTAGTCAGAGTTTCACTGTCTGCAGATCAGGCTTTGCATGACCTACTGGATATTTTTAAAATATTTTAATTTTAAAAGTAGTAATCACCTATGGAAATTTAAAAAACCTCTGAGAGTTGGTATTTATCCATGATTAATTGGTAATGAGGGGTCCCCATCACTTGTGTGTGTTATTCAGTTATCATTTAGTGATAAATTGCAGAAAAAAATGTTTTGTCTGTTGAGTAGAAATAAGCTATGGTAGTTTCTGATATGGAAAGATGCTGAAGACTCATATCTTGACACTGTACCACACAGCAACCTTATCTCTACACCGGAAAGGTGCCAATTTGACAGATAGACCACTCAGTGGATAAGGAATTGGCTGTATTGTTGCACTCAAAGCGTTGCAGTCAATGGCTCATAATTCCAGGTGGGGGTTGGTGATGAGCAGCATGGCTCAGGGGTTGGCGCTGGGACCAGTGATGTTCAACATCTTTGCTGGTGACATGGACAGTGAGGTCCAGTGCACCCTTGGCAAGTTCGCACCAAGCTGTGGTGCAGTCAGCTTGCTGGAGGGAAGGGATGTCATCCAGAGAGACTTGGACATGCTTGAGAGGTGGGCCCGTGTGAACCTCAAGAAGTTCAACAAGACCAAATGCAAGGTCCAGAACCTGAGGCAAGGCAATCCCAGACACAAATACAAGCTGGACAGAGAATGGATTGAGAGCAGCTTTGAGGAGAAGGACTTGGGGGGGTTGGTTGACAAGAAGCTCAACATGACCTGGCAATGCTCCCTCACAGCCCAGAAAGTCAAGCCTGTCCTGAGCTGCATCAGAAGTGACGCAAGTGGTTCGACCCTTCTCTGCTCTCATGAGACTCCACCTGGAGTCCAGCTCTGAGGACATGGACCTTTTGGAGTGGGTCTAGAGGAGGGTGAGGAAAATGATCAGAGGGCTGGAACACCTCTCCTGTTACCACAGACTGGGTTATTCAGTCTGGCAAAAAGAAGGCTCAGGAGAGATCTCCCAGTACTTAATGTGGGCCTGCAAGAGAGCTGGAGAGGGAATTTTGACAAGTGTTGATCAGACAAGGGCCAACAGTTTTAAACTGAATGAAAGTAGGTTTAAGGCTGTAAAGTTTAAGGCAGAAAGTAGCTATAAGGCAGAAATTTTTTTAAGATGAGGGTGGTGAGGAAGTAGAACAGGTTGTTGAGAAAGGTTGTGGATGGAACACCCCTGGAAGTGTTCAAGGCCAGGCTAGATGGGACTTTGAGCAACCTTGTCTAGTGGAAGTTGTCACTCTGTGGTGGGGTTTGAACTAGATGATCTTGAAGGTGACTTCCAACCCAAACCATCCTTTGATTCTGTGATCTTTCATTAGAAACCTGGGAGTCGCAAACATACAGGAGTTCACATAAGCTATTTCTAAGCAATGTTCAGATGCTGAAAGCTGAAGTGGCAGAATTGAGTGTGTGTTTTCTATATACTGAAGTTCTGATTCAGTCCTCAGACAAAATGCCCATTAACTTTCCTGAAGTGAAATCTAAAGGACTAGATCATGCCTCTGCATGCAATACCTACATGATCCTTCATTAGCTATGTGGCAATTTTGTGGCCAGTATGGGATTTTAGCCAGAAATCCATGTGGGAGTGGCAGGTATCACTCAGAATACTATGGGGGAAATGTGTCTTTCCAAAATGGCAGCTAGAGATGAGACTGCACACTTTGAAGCATATCAGCTGGCAGTAAACACCTAAGATACCTTAAAGCAATTCACATTTTGCACCATGTATTCAAAAAAGCATTTTGAAAGTGTAAAAATATGTAAAATAGATAAACCTTAGCCATTCCCCTTGTAAATTGCACTTTAAATGTTTTGGCCCATCTTCACCTAGTCAGCTGTCCTTTTACAGAAGTTTTGCACAAGTTTGCCCGAAGTTTATTCCCACTTCCATTTGGAAGCAGAACTGAAACTCAGAAAAACTACGCTATATGTAAAATATTCTGCATAATTTCAGGAATTCCTGGTATGAAATTAACCTCACAGGTCAGGAAAAGAGTTGTCTTCCCCTTCACTGTACACCATTATTTTTATTACCACTCCCTGCTGAGTTATACATCTCCTTCTGAAGGCTTAACTGAACCTTAAATTAGCTTTAAATCATCTCTATATATAATGAGAGGATACTGTTAAATTTCTGTATGGGGAGGAAATATTCTCACTTCTCACAAACTGTACTTATCATGAAGGGGAACCAAACATAAATAGGGAAGAAAGTGGTACAGGTGTTATTAGTCCATCTTTCTTTTTCCATGAATCACCCTGAGGATCTCCCTTAGGCCAGGCACAGCAATTTTAAGACCACCTAGTGATGGGAATAGGGAAGGAGAATACTAGTTTAAAGCAGCTGAAAACCTGGAAACTAGGTACTTGGGATCATCTTAATATAAAATAAAATGTGTGGGCACAAAACATTAAATTGTACAGCTGGGGATCAATAATCCTCAGCCTTAGGAGCATAAAATAAATGGAGGCTGTAAGCAGGGCTACAGCATCATTCAGCAAACACTTGGCAACCATTTCCATTTGAGAACCAGGATGTGATGTTTGGTGAGCATTCCAACTGCACGACTGCTTTTATTTGTATGGCTTTGGCAGTATAGCTCCAGCAGTCTGCATCCCTCATTCCTCAGTTTGGTGGGTTTGTTAAGGAGTTTTGTTTACTGCTTCCAAGCACCAGATCTATCTTCAGTGAGTTTCAAAACTGTCTTACTGCCACTTCTGCTTTTGTGTCTCGTATATGTGACCATACAGTTGCCTGTGGCTGCTTACACTTGTGAACTTATGTTTTGAACCAAATAAATACATTAAAGCACATCTAACTGGAAATAATGTTTTAAGCTGCTTACAGAGAGCCCATATTAGATGGCCAGGTCATTCTGAGGCAATGTTACCTAGTCTTGGCTTCTTGGCAAATTTTCTAGTTTTCGTCTAGCCAACAGGCAGATCAAAAGGAAAAAGGCAACCACAAAAATGTACGGACTACTAAGAAATTTGGCAGAACACTATCTTGAGGAAGAACACAATTTTCCTGGCAAGTATGACACTGCAACTCAAAAAAGAAATGAGCTGCTAAATACATTTTAAAACCTTGCATGAGCATGAGACCAAGACATGATACAATTAATATCTCTGGATCATGTGATATAGGGTACTTCCATGATTTTTCATCTTTCACTCCAGTTTGATGGACAGCCTCAGGAAATATTTCAGGGAACATGGAAGAGGACTTGTGGTACATGCAGAAAAACTTTGGATTTAAATACTCATTACAAAGTTGCCAAGGTTGAAGATCTCAGTTCTTTCAGTTTTGTGTTAAGTGTTTTTGCAGAGTTTGGTGGGCATGCATTGGAACAGGAGCAGTTTGCAATGGGTGTAGACAAAATTTGTTTCACTGTGAGGAGAAATGTGCATTCGAACCCACTGCCAGCAAGGTTGTATCATCCCCATTGCTGGAGACCCAGCTGCAAAAAATACTGCAATACTGGGCCTGCCCTTACAGATAGCCTTACATGGAACATGAGGACAGATTAGAGATTCTCTGAGTGCCTCCCAAACTGAGTCACCATGTGACTCTTTCAGTCTGAATTGCTTCTTTGAGGTAATATTTTAGAAGCAAATCTCTTAGAAGGTTTTACATAAGGTAACTGGAAGACTTGGAGGAAAAGCACCACCAAAAATTAATTAAATCAAGGAGTAGTCAGAGGTGAAAAAAACTCCCTGTTTGTGTGAGGCAGGCACCTCTTCTCCCTTCTTCTTCCTGTTTATGGTTACTCTTGCTTTCCATTTGAATTACTAAGGACATTTTCCTGCAGACAAGGTAGAAAATGTCCATAACCATTAATTTAAAGATGGAGCTCAAGAAAGAGGTACTTTCTCTTTGTATCAGTGTTCAAACAAAACAAAAGCATTTAAGACAGGAAAAAAATGATGAAAAACCTAATCATTCTTCTATTGTTATTTTATAGGGTGTTGTAGTAATGATTTACAACAGCTATGATTTATGGGAGGAGGGTGAATACAATTGAAAGTTTGATGCCAAATTTTATTGTTATATGCGAAAGGATGTCCATTAATCTTAGCTCCAGCTTCAGTCATCTGATGGAGTAGAAACTCTTGTTTGGTTTTCCAATCAGTTTCTTCAGGGCCCTGATCTGTGATGTAAGATGCCCAAAGATAAGATCCATTCGCTCACAGGGCATTAATTCAAGGAGCAGTCACTAATTTACCTGCTCACTTTATAATAATTGGTTTTTTTTTTATCTTATGTATATCTCCTTTTGAATTTTATTTAAAATTTTATTTTTATTACCACTTGTCTCAGTATTGTCCTTGACTTACTTGTTTTCAAAGGACATTGCCCTACAGTCTGTGTAACTCCATCCACTGGCAGTAGAGGGAATTAGCTCAAATGGTAGAGTGCTCCCCCAGCAGACAAGAGATTGGGGTTTTGATGCCTGCATCCTACTTTTTTGACCACTCAGTGGATAAAAAATTGTCTGGATAGTCACTCTCATAGAGTTGTGGTTCACAGCCTGATGACCAGCAGCAAGTGTGGTCCTCAGGGATTCATAGTGGGGCCAGCATTATTTAACATGGGAGTGACATTTTACAAGGTGAAGTAGAGACAGGATAAGGGGTAATGACTTTAAACTCAGAGAGAGTAGGTTTAACTTCCAAGGAAGAAATTCGTTACTGAGAGTTTGGTGAGGCACTGGAATAGGTTGGCCAAAGAGGTTGTGGATGCCTCAGCCTTGAATTTTTCAATGCCAGGTTAGATGTGACTTTGAGAAACCTGACTAGTGAAAGATGTGCCTGCCTATGGCAGGGGGAGATGGAATGCAATGTTCTTGAAAGTTCCTTCCAACCCAAAATTTTCTGTAATTTTGTGATTCTATGATTCTATGAATTTATGTGTTAAGATAGGGATGTTTGTAGGTCCATAAGCTTTATGAAAATGAGGAGGTGTGAGACAGAGACTAGTTGAAACCCTTCTATAAAGCACCCATCTGCATATTTTGAATATCCAGTAACACAAATGATTAAGAGCTGTCTTCCTTGGTGTAGCAATCCTATGGACTAAAGCATTTTTGCCTGCAGTGAGTACTACCTCTTGTGCAGTCTGGTCATCTTCTGTCTCTCTGATCTTGTGAGTGTATTTTACATGAGTGCTTTAAGTTACTCCCTCATGTGAAGGATTTTCCACTTGCCTCAGTGCAAAGGATTATTGCTTTCCTGCTCCTTTGGTGTAAATACATCATCTGAAGTATAACTTATATGTACCATCTTCTGTAGTCACAGAGAAAAGAGGAATTTAATTTCCCTGGACCAGTTTTTTCAGACACTCCCTCAGGGACACCTCTGCTGAGCTGTGCCAAACCTGTTCTGTGTCTAATACCTAAAGTGGAGATTTCCAGTCCATAGTCTGTGAGCACAGATAGACTGCTAGGATGAAAAAGGAAGGCTTTCTCAATATTCCTCCCTCTTTGAACTACCAACCCCCCAGTTCTGCAAACAAAGATAGAAGTTGCAGGATTATTTAAGGATCTAGAGTTAATTTTTATGGATCTAACATACACTAGAAACAATGGGAACATATGGAGAAATTAATATCTGCAGAAAGAAATCTGTGAATGCACAAAGTGTTTGAAGTCTTTGAATTTTATGTGTGTAGTGCTCTTCTTTCCACTAAATGAAATGGGAACCTGAGAAGAACTAGCTGTTAGACTCAAACAAGGAATTCTTAAAGTTAAAATAGTTTTCTTACATGCAACTTAAATATATTCCCATCACAAACAAAGAAAGATTGTTTTGCTTCCAGAAATAGCAATCAGCTTATTAGTGAAGCTACTTATGCAAAAGAAGCCCTTGCCTGAGACTGACACACGGTAACTGTGCATAATGGAGCTGAGGAAGTTGCCATATGGGGAGAAATCACTGGAAGCCTGGCACTGGGTGTGAAGTTCTGCTGTCATATGATAACTGAGATGAATGACTTTTGGGAGAGAGAGTCTTGCAAGCAAAGGGTCAGAATTAATGATGCAAATAGCGGAACTCCTGGCAGGCGTGTAGTTCCTATTTAGAGAATTTGCTTTAGTAAACTAGAGTTAAGCTGGTGCAAAATCTTACATAGCTGCTGAATTTTAATTAATGAAGGCATGGGTTTTTATGGTTATTAATAAAGTCATGTATATATATGCTCTGTCTGTACTTAATACTAGAATTGTTTTAAAGTGACAGGTTGTGACTATATAGCACACTTGCTGCTAAAATTGTCAGTTTTAAATTCAAACTAGAATAAAGTACTTCACTTCTAGTATTTGCTATACTTTAATGACAATACATTTCTAGAACAATACAATGCTTTAAAATAGTGTTGATTTAGGCTTGATGCTGTTCATAGCCCTTGAATCATTTTCATAAACATTTGTAACAGAAACAACTCATGAAAAGTGCATAAATGTTGAGGTTTGTAACCTTTTCCCCAAGCAGAATTTCCTGGACAAATTGCATTTAATTACTTGAAATTACTGGTCTCTAGATTTATTAAGCTACACATTCACATGTGGGAGTTGAGTATATGACCTTTCACGTAATGTTCTTCAGTGCTAAGCATTTACCAATGTGGGATATTCCAACAAAGTCCAGAAACTCTAATTAGATAAAAATCTGTAGTAGAAAATAAAAATAATCTGAAAATAAACATCCCCTGCATTGAGACCCTTGATGAAACCCTGCTTCCAATGAAGCTTATGTATAGTATAGATAAACTAAACTTCCAGAGATCACACTGAGGTCAGGATTTCACCCTAGACTGATCTTTTTCCAAAGCAACACATTTTCCAGTAGTATCTTCAGCCATAGAAATTTACTCATATTTTCAAACAAAGAGCCTAACAGACTTTTTTTCTCTCTCTGACACGCTCTCTCACTGTCTTTCCTTTTCACTGTCTTTCCATCTCTCTTTTTTCTTTTTGAATGGCTTCAAATATACATGAATGAACATTTCCTACTGATGCCCCAGAAGACTTACTTGGAGAGCAGAAATAACTGTATTTACACTAAGCTAGCTAAGAACATGTATCTCTTGCAATACCCATTCCACTCCAACCCCACCCCAAAAACCAAAAAATCTACACCCCCTCCACATCCCCAAAACATTTGATTTTCTTGTTAGGAAAATCAGTAGGTTGAGTAAAATGAATATTTTCTAAATAGAAATAATTTGGAGAAAGTGTATTGAAGTGCATTTGCTGTAAATCTAGAGTCCTGGATAACACTGAATCCTTACAGAATTCTGGAGTTCAGAAGTTAAATGAATCTCTAATAACATCTACCTCCTGGGAAAAAATAATCAGATTGAAGCTACAGTAATTTGAAACTTTTTCAGCAAAATGTTGGATCAGATTAAACTGAAGTATCTGCTCATATTTTCATACCCAATACTTCAGCAAGGTTCCCCACAGTTTACAAAATTTTTAGTTAACTTGGATAAAGTTTTGAGCAAACCTGGGGTTAATTATGACTTCATGTAGAAACCATGATAAACATTGTGGTTTTGTAGAATTTCGATTCAAAACCAGGAAAGACTTGTGGGTTTTGGCTAAGCATCACTGAGTTTCAGTTGTGTGCTAACCTAAAACTGGAAACAAAAATTGCCTCTAGTAATATTTTTAAAAATTCTAGGGAATTGAAACTGCACACAACTGAGTTTAATACATTGCTGTTTGCAGGTTGGCAAGTTGTCTCATGACTTTCTATGAACACCTAGTGGCAACTATTCATGACAACAAATGAAGAGCAATGGTGCTACAGGGTGGGTTTTCCCCCTTGTGTCTTGAATGTTGTGGGATTTTCCTGTTAATATCCAGACCTGAGACACACCAGCACAGCATGTGTGTTTGTCTCTTTGTGCTCCATGTACATACCTTTAGAAAAATGGTGTCTCAAGTTAAAGAGAATAAAAAACTTCTTTCCCTGCTCTATGACATCTGCTCATTCTGAGGGAGAGGCATAGGAATAGGCAAGGGAAAAGGCACGGGAAGGCGAAGGCGAAGGCGAAGGAAAGAAGGAAAGGAAAGGAAAGGAAAGGAAAGGAAAGGAAAGGAAAGGAAA
>QUSF01000001.1:32134718-32196730 GCA_003676055.1 Chloebia gouldiae | reverse complement strand
AAGGAAAGGAAAGGAAAGGAAAGGAAAGGAAAGGAAAGGAAAGGAAAAGTTCTCAACATTCACAGAACAGTTCCTAATAACTGATTTCACCACAACTGTATCTAGAAGAATTTGCTCCAGTATAGCTCTCAGCTGGAGCTGTAATCGAGTCCATCTTTTATAAAGAGACTGACTGACAAACTAACAAATAGCAAATGTTAGTGAGAGTGAGACTGGTGAAAGCCAAAGAAATTATCTAGTGCAAATAGAAAACTGAGATATTACTTGTGCATAGCAGTTGTCTAGAGGAATCTAGAAATACAACAGTCACAGAGAAACCATCTCTTGAGCATATATTCAACTGGAATAAAATCCCATTTGGAATAATATGCCTGAGTTACATAAATCTTCATCTATTTAGTACCTCCATGTTCATATGATAGGTGCTCTCACCTCAGTGAAAGGCCTGTGCTGTGCTTGTCTTGCTTAAGATGCTTCATAACATTAGAATTTAAATAAAATTTAAATTATTTAAATTTTACTTGGTGTTTTCATATCTACAGTAGCAACATCTGCTTAAAATACTCTTTTTTTTTAATATGCATTGATATGTTCTCTCTTCTTGCATAATGTTTAGAGCTGATTTGCTTTGTTTTGCTCTTCACTTTTCATGCAGTAAAAAGTATCAGTAGAGTTTTATAGCAGCAAAATAAAGATGATAGGATTTTGCAGGGTATTGTTTTCATCTCTGTGGCTATGTCTTCATAGCACATTTTCATCTGGGACAGCTATGAGGCATCTTTCTATGTTCAAGTGATTCAATATAATGGCAGACTAGATCCTAAAATACTTGCACTTACATTAGTGTCATGCTCTGATACAATTAGCAAGCTCTGAATTTTTGACTGAAATTATTGCTCATGTTCAGCTGGGTATCCCTGTGCAGATTTATATGACATTGCAACCTTCTTCCAGCTTACAAGCATTAATTACCTCCTGTCATAACTGGTTTCACATCAGTAATTGACATTACTGTAATTCAGTATGTTCTAAAGACTATAACAAAAATTGAGACCTGTTGACTGAAACGGTATTTTTATCAATTTAAGAAGTGCATTTGTCAGTACTGGTTTTTACTAACATCAAAATGAACCATTCAGGGTCTAATAATTGTAGGAATGTAAGTATTAATACAGGTTTGACAAAAGTAATTAGTGGGCGACTTTTAGCCAAGATGTGGTCTCTTAATCTTGAATTAGAAAAATAAATACATAATATTGGTGAGCCACGTTATCAAAGGAAGGACATGTATTTAAGACTGTTTCCAAGAATGTTTCTTGCAGGAAGCAATGGCATAATCCTCTTCCATCCTCTGATCTTACCATAAAACCCCTTTTTGTTCCACTTACAACTTCATGCGCAATCTTCCATTGCTAGACAATACCAGAGTATTAGAAATGTGCTCCTGGCTGCCTGGATTGAGACCATATACCATTTCTCTTCCTTGATATTTGCACATTTTAACTGTGACAAGCATTGGTTGTTTGGCTGTGATTGCACATTGTTAATGGGTGTTTATGAAAAGTATCCAAGAAGAGGAGAAGATAAACAAAGGGGAAACAAAATAAACAAAGTGACAAAAACAATAGCAAAGACTTAAAACAGCTGAACTAGGGGCAAAGGATGTAAATATCCCAGCGGAGGAACTCTGCAAGGGCTTGTATCTGTAGGAGGGAGAAATTAATTTATTTATAAAAGGATGTGTAAAATGTAAGACACTGGAATCAACTACTTTTTTTTCCCCCATTGAAAAGCAAACTAACATTTTACTTGCCAAGGTTTTTATTTGCATGTGGATCTCAACCTTTTCCTGTGTGTGTGCCTCTTGATGAAGTTTTTTAAATAACAAAAAATTCCCCTCAAACTCCAAACCAAACAACAACAAAAACCTAACCAGGAATTAAAATGTTGTTTCTTCTGTACCCTCTATTTTTACTAGAGAAACAGGCTTATCTCAATTTGAGACTATTCCACAGAATTATCTAATAATGTTTATGAGATAACAAAGAAGAGCTGAGTTCAGATGTTGCTCTACTCTCAAAGAGTGTTATCAGGAAAAAAACCAAAACAAAACCATAACTGAAAGGCATATTGACCACCCACAATTGCAGCCTCTGATTCCAGAAACCACATTCTCCTCTTTCCTCCTAAACACAAGGAGGGGAGGCCAGGGGGCAAAAGAGGACACAGCTTTGTTCTAGTTAGCTCAGAGAGGTGGATGGAGAACTCCACTTCAGATCCTGCACATTCAAACTCAGCTTTGCATTGATCATGGTTTTCAAGAGTAATCACTGCTCTTGGGTTTTTGAGTCTTTGACCCAGTACAGCTTAAGAGTTTAAAGTCTCAGTAACTTCAGCCCAGAAATCGCTGTAGGTTCCACCTATGTTTGCTATAGCTGACCTCTGCCAACAACAGTTGAAGGCAATTCAGAGAGGGCACCTAGCTTGGCTGCTTTCCCTGGCTCATTCCTCCTCACCCAGCACTCACAGTCATGACTTTATGGATGTTAGAGGATGCATCTTTGTCTGGTCTTTCACTGCCTCTTTATGTTACTGTGTCCCTTGTTGAACCTGCTGAAGATTTTTTCTCTGTCTGACACTGTCTCAGGAATGAGAAAAATAGATTTTATTTCAGAGTGACACACTTCTCTGCTGAGAAAAACAAACAAAAAGGCTCACTTAAAAATTGTCAAGATGGCATCCAAAAATAAAGGGCCCCAAATTGTTTCTATTCACTTAAAAAGTGAAAGAACATGAAATATACGCTGGAAATAAAGTGCCCAAAGTCTGAGGTCAGTCCTTTTTAATTAATATGTATGCAGCTCAGCATAATGCTCAGGCCCACAAATCTCAGTGTTTTCTACTTTCAAGACAGTTTTCTGGGCCCATGTCTCAAGCCAGACAAGTAAGTTCTCATGAGGAATGAAGGACCAACAAAAGCCGCCTTGCCTTTCTGTATGTTTTTCCTTTGTTTTGCCTTCTAATATACATACAGCAATAATGTGCCATTTGTAATTACACTTTAATCCAAAAGATGCAATGAAATTAAGCCATTTGTTTCATCTATCTTTAGGAGATGATAAACAGGCAAAACACACTTAAAACAGCAATTCTCAAAGCTGTATCTTCTGACTCCCCCTCTTTCTAGAGAGTGTGATGTGCTTGAGCCCTTCCCTCTCATCAAATATGTGTACACCCCATAGCTTTTTCTGCTCCAGATCCTGCCTGTTACAGCCCCTTGCAGACAATCTTTGCAGCTCAAGCACCAACAAAACCATCTGTGAGCCCATCCAGCCTGTCAATTCCTACATTCCACTTTAGCCTTTGCTGGCTGCCACATTAGCTTTGAACCTCTGCAACCATCATCAGCTTTGCTCAAAATACTAAAGAGAAAAATCTCTTTATCCTTCACTCCACCTCAGCTCCTCATAGCTTGGTTCCTGGCTTGTTTTGGCTCCTACTGGAAGGGAAATGCAGTAATATTTTCCTCCTGCCCAAGCTCAGTGTGGTTTACCATTTTACTGGGAATTTAAAAAAATTGAGCTTGCAGGCAGCCAGCCACTGCCTCACACGCCCAGCATGGTCTAGCCCAAGGCACTACCTTCAACCATTCTCAATTCCAACCACCATTGTGCCTGCTAGAATAAATATTATGTTCCCTATAAGGCTCTCAGGTAGGAGGGAACTACTGCATTGGAGGAGAGGAGAAAAGATGAGCAAACAGAATGGAGAGAGAAGAAAGACAAAAGACAGATGAAAAATTTTGGTGAGGACTTGTCCCTCAGTTGAAGATACATTTTCAGCTCCCCCAGGAGCTTCTGACTTGTTTCACCAGTCAGAAACCAGATGGCTTGAAGTATGCTTAGAAGGTAATTATCAACTAAAAGATGGTACAATAAAAAAAGAACAAACCCTTAAGGAACAAATCCAACCAAAAAGTTGAAAATCCTTAAACAGAAATACTCAAAAAATCTGGACTTAAAAATTTAGACTTAAATTTAAAGACGATGGAAATCACTGTGACTCAGGCATGAATGGGAGAATATAAATAGTCTTGGTAGGAGATTTTTCATATGTTCTATTATGAGCTATTTATGTTTCGTTTGATACATGAATGAGATGTCTTATTTTATCATAATAACACTCTTGATTGAATATATTTATCCTCAAGGATAATTGTGTAGTAGAAGGCAAGAGGGTGATCAGTACTCTGCAACTTGGAGTCTCCTGTCATGATGTCTTCTGCTCCTTCACATCCAGAAAAACAGATGGCAAGAAGAATTGCCATGAAATCTGCTTCATGGCCAGAAGAAAGCTCACACCATGGGTTGAAGTCCACCTACAGTCATCCTGCAGCATCAGATATAATACTCATCCTCTCATTAAAATGACTTTGTGCTTTTGGAATTAATTTCCCTCATGGCAGCACTGCTCAAACAGGACAAAAGCCTGACAAAACTAATGTGGCTCAACAGCAGCCAGGAGCAGATTATGAGAGAAAGATAGTCAAAAGAGGGGAAGCACATGCAATAGCAGTCCCAATATCCTCTCACATCTGCTGGCATGGTCTGCCTCAGAATGCAGCTGAACCTCAATCTGCAAATAGCCCTTGTGTGTGCAAGGATAACAGTGAGCAAATGTTGCTTTTCTGTGGGCTTATCAAGCATCATGGACACTCAGCTGTGAAGGAGGAGTTTTTCTCATCCACAGCCAGAGAAAGTTCACCATAGCTCTCTTTATCTTCTGCTAAAACTTTGAGATCTAGCTGCTGTTACAAGACAGTTGGCAGGGGCTGGGCCATTTGGCTTACTGTAAAAAATCTGATACCCTTTTCAGGGGAATTTTCCACACATGGAAATGGTTGTTCTCAATGAGAGTGAACCAGACACACAGGAAACTGTGTGAGTGCAAAGAGCTCATGTAGTGTTACATGCCCAGAAAAACTCCCTCAGCATCTGGTGGTCTACAGCTCAGGCAGTCCTGGAGATGGAGGTTTTTGTATTCAGTAGTCCCCAGAAGCATTTCCTTACATGAATGCCCCTAATCCTGTTTTGAACTAATGTGAGCTTTTACAGTCCACATCACAGGAAGGAGTTTCATAGTTCAACTGCTCATTTCATGAAAAATATTCATCATAACTCCTTGAGCTTGGCTCCTACCAGCTGTGTAAGACAACCACTAGTCCAAACACAGAAAGAGACTATGAGTCATTGTCCTCAGCTTTTCCAGCAGTTTTCATATGTTTTGGTCATCTTTTCCCCATATTGAAGAGAAGGATCACACAATATCCTGACAATTTTGATCATTTTTTCCCATGTCCATGCTTCTTCTCTAATCTTGCTATTTTCCTTCATAAAAGACTGAGTGAGCAGAGAGGACCACACAGTGTCTAAAACTTGAATGCACCATAGAGTTATACAGTAACATAGAAAACAGTTTTTTTCTAATTGCAACCTATTCCTCTCATTCCCACAGTTCCTTTTGATTTGTTTTGCTTCGAGTTGCTATTGTCTTTAACAGATTCATCTATTTATAACCCCAAATCTTGTTTATGCATTAGAGCTGTCAAGTCAGACTCTTTTGCTGGGTGAGTAGTGCTGGACTTCTTCCTCCCCTGTGTGTACCACTTAGATCTCTGTTTATTCAAATAGTACAGGCCTCCATTTCTCAGGTGAATAAGTAATTTATTTTTAGACAAGTTTTTTATCAAGGAAATTATGTGGAGTAATAAGAACAATCAATCCTATGTAAATGAGTGCTAAGGGGAACATTTAGGACTGTTGTCTCTCCTCTTTCTGCCTCTCTAGCAAAATCAGCCTTCAGAATCAAATTCTGATGCATAGCAGATGCCTTTCACCCAGCCCCTAAAAGAGCACTGCCTATATATATATATATATATATATATATATATATATATATATATATACACACACACCACATATTATAAAACAGGACAGAATAATGTGAGATGTTATTCTGTTAATTAAAGTCAATGTAAGTAGAAGACAGGAGTCTTTTAAGACACTACTGGAAACATCTGCAAAGTTCCTCTATGACCAAGAATGTTATCAGCAGTACAGCACAGCATATCCTAACTGTGCAAGAAACCCTAAATCAGGGCAACTGCTGCTCAGTTTAAGGTTGCATATCAATATTACAGGACTATACGCATGAAATTTGGAGTATCTGTTAAAAAGCAAAAATGAGTAAGATTATGATAATGTTGAAGAGTAAAAATGAAAGAGGCATCCAGATGACTTTCAGCTATTTAGTGAATTCCTATCCAGCACCAATATTGTCTTTAACAGCAATTGATAGACTTGTCTTTCAGTTCTTTGCTATTTCAAGTTGCAAAGATGTTTCCTATTGTTTAAATTCTATAACACAGTGCTTCTCTTTTTCCAACCCAAAGAATATAATGTCATGGACTATTCTCTAACTTTTTTATTGAGTCCTTATACTCTCACACTATCCTTACCACCCAGAAATTAGGTGATTTGAGCTGCAAGAATGAATCAAGACACTGCTGTATCAGGGTTGTATTCTGTGGCAGCTGGACTGAAAGCTGAGATAAAATTATCTGATGCACAAAAGCACGAAATATACCAGTGAATTACCAAAGAAATGAAAGCAACCTGGTACATGTGGAAGATGTCCCTGTCTATGACAATGAATTGGAATGAGGTGATCTTTTAGGTCTCTTCCTACCAAAACTTTCTATGATTTTATGATTTCATGCTTACTTTTTAGCAGAACTTAAAAGGTCATTATTTTAGAAACACTATTTCAAAATACATATTGAAAACTTAATCCAAGGACAGCAAGGAGAAACTAGTCTATATTATGCTTCCAACATTATTAAAATAGCATGACTATTTTAATAGCAGATCACTTTCTCTTTTCTCTATTTCATTTTTTTATATTCTGTAATGCATTTGCTTGCCTGAGCAAAAATATGCACCGAATTTAATATAGCAACCAAAAAAACTGGCAAGTGAGAGCCATGATAATTTCTGTCCAAAAACTTATTTTTCTCCTTCACACCACCTAAAGAGCATAAGGAAGACCTGAGAGATCTTTATGTGAGAAGGTCTCAGGGAGATTATGGAGGACAGGGAAAGGGGCCAAATGAAAATCTGTGCATCTGCCATCCATCAGAAACACGTGTTTCAGGTGGCTATAATAGATGGCTATGCATGCATCTAGAGCAATAATCTCACCTCATAAACCCTCAAACTGAAAAGCTGCCTAAGATATAGAATAATTTGATACTGGTATATGCATTTTTTACTGTCTAGAACTCATTGTAAATCATCATGCTGTGTGCACTGAGAAATGAATGGTGTTCAAGGTGAGAACTGGTAGACATTAATTTGATACTGTATCTAAAATATTGCAACCTCATTGCCATTAAGTGATCTATAAAAGGATTGAGTAGTTCAGCCAAATAACCTTGGTTAACTATCACAAATTATTGTTCATTCACTCATCTTATGGCCAAAGAATAGAGCTGAGTATCTTGCTAAGGATCTTTAATTTGCAAAAACTGTACAGACCCTGTGCAAAAGACCATTCCGTGGTACTCAGCAAATTACTTCTGTGCTTGTGAAAAACTGCAAGATCACTTTTACCAGCATGTAGACTAACTTTTATTTGGTCTCAACTAAAAGGCAATGGGAAAACATGGAGATACATAATCATTAGCTCCTCAGTCTACAAAACATCTATTAGTCCATTTACCAGCCATAAAACCTATCAGCTTGGCTGGATATGTGGGACAGGACATAGTGCTGCTGACTTTCTATTTTGGCTTCTTCCATCACTAACATTCTTCCCTGTTAGCAAACAAAATGGACAGTCAGTTTCCACGCTGACAATCCCAACATCTAGGCGGCTTTGGGGTGTGGCTTCCATCTCCACTCTCTCCGTTTCCATGAGAGGAAGTAAACACTGGATGTGTATTAGCAAACGGTGTTGGAATGGCAGTGCTTATTTACTACAGGTAGGCAACTCCTGGTGTGCATCAAGAATTCGAAAGGCCACGTTTAAATCACAGAATCATGGAAATGTTTGGGTTGGAAGGGACCTTCAAGATCATCTGGTTCCAACTACCCTGCCATGAGCATGGACACCTTCCATTGTTCCAGGTTGCTCAAAGCCCCATCCAGCCTGGCATGGAACACTTCCAGGGATGGGGCATTCACAACATCTTTGACCAAACCATTCCAGCATCTCACCATCTTCCCAGTAAAGAATTGTTTCTTAATATCTAAGCTAAAGGTACTTTGGTTCGGTTTTAATCCTTTCCCCCTTGTCCCATCATATAAATAGCCTCTCTCCCAATGGGGAAATATCTGTGACAGGGAAAGGAGGAAGTTAAAGGACTAATGGAGAACAGATGTCATGACAGTAGGGAGGGATGACAGGGGAAATTTATTAATTTATTTATGAATGCTGAGGTGAAGAGAGTATTAGAAGAACAGTAACACTTCCAAGATCTTCATCAGGACTTGTAGGACTATGAAATGAAATGTTTAAAAGGAGTTTTACAATTGCAGCATACAATAGATTGAGCACAGTAGTTAAAGCTAGCAAAAGGAAAAGATTACTTATATACTGCAGATCAGGAGAAGATAATGAAAGAAATGACAAGTTTTTGGAAAATGTTTTTGATATTCAGAAAGGACAAAAATAGTGTGTTAGAGGACAATTAATTAATTTTGCTCTGAGTTCTAGCAAATAGTCACTGTACTATGATCCAACCTCACTGTGGTTAATAGCAATAAAGAATATGTTAGAGAACTTACACAGAACATCAATATTAATAAGCAATATTTGACATGGCCTCAAGAAATGTCATCCATTTCTAGAGAAATGTGACCATCAACCTTAACAAAAAGATGCCTAACAATCATCCTAATGAACAATGTAACAAGCTCAAGCCAAGGCACAAAGAACTAACTCTCTTTCTTAGAGCCAGATGTTAACCTGAGGCTGGAAGGGACCTCTGATGGTCACCCCACCCCTCATCACAGCAGGACTAACTTCTCTGTGAAACACCAGTAATCAGGAGAACAGGCAATTTATCGAGGCTGGCTTTAAAGACATTTAACTGTGAAGAAATTGAGAACTTAAGTCTGCAGGCTTCTGGCAGAAGGGATTGCTCAATAAAAAGACATTTTCTTCTGTTGTTTACCAGTTTCCTGCCATTACATAGGAGACATTTGCAGTATATTAGATATTATTTTGGGTGTAGATTAAATGGCTGTCCTCTTCTGGTGATATCTGAAATAACTTGGTTTTCCCCATTGCATTTACTTCTTGGTGTTTTTATCTTCCTAACAGAAAATCACATTCCCACAAAAAAATGATGTGTCTGCCTTCCAGCACTGACACACCTGGAAAATAAACTGCCACACAAGCAAAAATCATAACAAAGAGACAGAGCCAGATTCAGCAAAGGAGACCACAGAAAGCAGAACTGTGTGAAAGCACTTGCTTGGCTCCGTTTTGCAACTGACATAAAGTTGTCTATCTTGGAAACTGAATTCATGAGAAATCCAGACCATGCTTGGGAAGGAACATTTCATGAAAATAAAAAAGGACTTCCCTTGTCAGTAAGCAATTTTGGCTTGGGGACTGGTTGACTGAAAACTGCAAACCTGAGCAAATCTGGTGGAATAAAGCTTGTACAAAGAGGAAGGCATAAAGGAAATACACAAAAACATGTTGCATCCTAGGTCAGCAATTTTTGTGACCTGGAATGAAGCTGACTTCATACCCTATATGCCTCTGTTATGCATGATCCATGGAGGGAACAAATGTGCTGCATCCCTGACTGAGGCTTTTGTTGTACTTTTGCAGAAGCAACAGCTGCCCAATCTGCCAACCCTACTGCTATGCGATTCTACCCCTGAGGACTCATGATAATGATAAAAAAAATCAAAATAATATGCCCTAGACTGCTTTGTGAAGAAGGCACTGCTTGTGGGACTGAGCACAGAATCACTAAACAGGGGACCTACTCCTTAGTGTGTGGGAAATCACACAGCTGATCCCACCACAACTGGCAAAAAATTTGGACTTCTCTTTCCCTCCCCCTTCTTTGATACTACACAGATCCTCTCTTTGTCTGGTGTTAACAAAAACAAGAAACCAGGCCATGTGAGCAACCATGTCCTTCATGTAATGGGAATGATAGATAAAGTCCTGGATATAAAATAAGCCAAGTGAACAGAGGACACAATTTTGTTTCAGTAAAAAATAGCAATTATTCTTTTGTTTCTTAACCACACATTTATATCCATCCCTTTTCTTTCATTTTTTCTTTCCTTTTTTTACTTTTTTAAAGTTTAAAGTGAACTTTTATGCTAGGGGTTATTACTTTGCCAGTAATGTCTGGTTCTGCCTGATACCATCAAGCTTTGTAAAACAATGTAGTCTTTTCTACAGTCCCTGCTATTATAGTAAGTTAACAGTTACTGTAAACACAAAGGCTCTTCGTATGGAAGATGAACCAAAGATATATTTTGAATTAAGCACAAAGCAAACACTCCAGCTGGCAAACATTGCAGGAATAGTTCATTCTTTCAAAAAATTGCATTGGGTTTGCACTGCCAATAGTATACACAGAGTCATTGTTTCAGTCTCAGCAAGAGGGTTATTTATACACTTTGAACGTGTACTGCTTTCTCTTAAACTTCACAAAAGCAATCCATTAAAAACCATACCAAAAATACGAGTTTAAGGTCCTAATGTTTAAGGTTCGTTTTCTCTGGTGGGTGCCACTAAAGCTTGTTTTAAAGAGGTCTTGAGGACAGAGGGGAATATTAGGTCACACAGCCAGATCTCTTGTATCTCATAGTCCATAAAATTTAATCCAGCTACTTCTGTATGGAGCCCAATGGCTGACATTTGGCTCAAGTGTGTGCCTGGAAGGTTTGCAGCCTTGAATCTACCACTTTCTGGTGTAACTGGTTCCAGCAGAAATCAACTGCAATATTAAGCATTTGTATTGTACTTCCATGTGATTCTCTTTGGCTTTGATTTCCATACTTAGGTTCCTATTGTGCTTTTCTCTGATCCTTTAAAAAGCCCTTTAACAACTGTTATTTCTTTACTAACCAAGAACCCCGAACCATCTAAATGCTGTGTATTTTGGTTCATTGGTACTTCTGAATAAAGCCAGGAGAGGAAAATCAGAGAAGCAGCTTTATCTGAAATCTAATTTATGCAAATATTATTTGCTTTGTTTGGGTTTCTTTTTTTTTTTTTTGAGTTATTTCAGTTTAAATGGGAATGTCTTATTGTTCAATTTTGTTGTTTGTACTTGAGAAAACTTTCAGCAACTTTCAACTTTAGCAAAAGTATCCATCTAGAAACACCTTCCCAAAATGACTTCCAAAACCCAGAAAGAAGTTCAGTAATATTTGTGTTAATTTTTTACCTTTTCCAGTCTACATTTTTTTGCTAGAATGGTTCCATAAACTTATTTTAATCAGCATTTACATTGACAAGCACTTCAATTTTTAGTATTATTTAGTATTATTATTACTTCCCTAAAGTGTACCTGCTACAAAACCTCTGCCATTCTTCTTAACTGAATATATTTGATGTGGAACATGAAATAACCATTACCATAACATAGAAACATTAGCTGTCTTTACTGTTTCACCAGAACTAGATGTCTTTTTAGTGAATCAGGAAGGGCTTAATGAGGAAATTCACTATTTCTTGAATTAGGATTGTTTAAAGGTTAACTACACATTCAATCCAAAAAAGTTGAGTAGGTGGCAGATCTTACAAAAATACACCAGCATTTGAATATGTAGGAATGTCTGTCTTCTTTGTGTTATGCATCAATAACTAGGCAGAAAAACAATTTGAAATTTATTATTAATTATCTCTAAAAAAATAACTACCTCCGATATGCAGATAGGACCACCATTGAACAAATATTTATGTTCTAAAAGATATCAATTTTCCATGCTTCTGGTCTCATTTTCATACGTGTTGCACAAGCCACGATGAATGTTCATCTTTGGCTTCCCATTCTTGCTTTCATCTAGAAGCACAAATCCAACTTGCATCATGGGAGTATTAAAGGGCAAAATAACCTCTACAATTCTATCAATGGCATCTATGTAATTGTAATGGAAATATAAAGAGCAATTGCCATCTTTTCTACCCTCATTATGCAAATAATGATATTTTCACCTCCATTGAGCTGTTAGTATGTTTTGCTACTGGAGTTACACCTAACATTAGCATCCCTTCACTTGTGATATGATACATGACTAGTGAAACTTTCATTTTAGCCAGCATCAGCACATTGCAATCAATACAGTATTATGCCTTCTGTGAGCCTAATAATTTTACTACTGAACTTACTTGGCAATCAACAAAATTAGAATGATGACTAGTCAGTAGGGATCCTCATACACTCTAAAGTATTTGTTTTAGGTTCAGTGAATAAGTGGGAAACCTGCCAAGAGTCTTCTGGCTGGCAAGTCCAGAGGCTTATGAAACTTCCAGACTTCTCATTTTTTCATGAAAAAAAGGCAGTTTTGAAAAGTTTAAAAAGACTGCAGGCTTTATGGAGCTTTGTGATAACTTTTAGAGGGAACAATTTTCTATTGGGTAAAGTGACACACACATCTTTTCTAGGCCAGGTAAAAGCCTTCACTGTACTGACCTCAGCTCTGCCATCCTCTGATGTACAAATGGCCACATTCTCCTGTACTTCATTAGAGATGGACCCACCAGATTTACCCACCTGTGTTTCTCAGGAAAGATATGCTTTGCCACCTGATGGTGGCATTAAGGAAGCCTAATGTTTCACCATACTGGACAATATTTTCATGGTGAAGAAAATCTTAATAATGATGTTACATCACATTCCTCAATTATGGACTTTTTAAATGTAATTTCTTTTCTGTATGGAAATAAAACCACTGAAAAATGGGAAATGCTGCTTCAAGAAGGATAATAGATTTGTTGATGAAAACAAACAGATGACTTTAAAATCTAAGAAAAGGATTACTTGCAATTCTTTAGTGTATCTACATGGTTTATGAGCTTTATCTGGTTAATAACAAAATAGATACCAATGAAACAGAATTCTCAGAACTCAAATGTACATTTTGGCTTTATTTACAAGGTTACACATAACATCATCTGTTTGCGTTTTTTTGACAGAATGAAGCACCTGAATACACTCTAAATTCTACCAGCCCTTGAATTATTAAATGTTTTTCTTATAGTCTTATGAACTGCATGCAGGAATTCCTAAACCTGGAAAATTCCAAGACCTCACAGATGCCAAAGAGAGCTTGAAAAATGAAACAGCTGAATGAAAAGATTTCAGCCACAGGAAGGGAGATAAGAACAAATTTACTTCTATCCCACCCCAAATAATCTGACTGAGAGAACTGTAGTAGTTTGTTTGGCTTTTTGGAATACTGGATGGCAGCAGTACAATGCAGCACTAGGAAATGCCTCTCTGCTCTTGCATCTGTATAAGGCAAGCAACTGAAAAGGCGAGCCAACATTTCTTCTATCTCTTACTTTAACTGAAACAAGAATCTGGCATGGCAAATTGAAGTACCATTGAAACAGAGTCACCGTGAAAACGCAGAGGAAATCCAGTCTCAGACTAGTTCTGACACTGCAGAGCTTTCACTTTTTATGTAAGATTTTATACAAAGTGTTTTTACTATATAAATAGACAGGAAGAGACACAAGAGATGCAAGAACATTTTAGTTATCCCTAAATAGTCCTTTTTCCTCTTCTTTGTTCTCCTGATGCACTCCCCTGATACCAGGATGTCAGTAACACTCAGGCTTTGCTCTGCAGTCAGATATGCTGTGCAGCACCACAGTGCATGAAGGCTTTTGAACTAGTGCCTTAGTCAAGAGGTGACCCAGGAGCAAGTTGTTTAAGTCTAGTCTCCCTTCCTTGCAAGGTGCTAGTCCTTCTGGACAAATTGCTTTCACAGTCCAAAAGTAATTTCATCAATTAAGAGCCAATTTTTCCTTTACTAAAGTCTTCTAAGTCTTTCACATGTGGTCCATTATGGCCTGCTATGATGGCAAAACTAGCAAAGTCATTATCCACACAGCAGTGGAAGCTGCATGGAAGGGCATTGCAAGGCAGCCTCCAGTGACTGTGTATGCTGTGCCAGGAGTTCCAGTGGGATAGGGCAAATCCCCCAGGAGCAGGTCACAGGGCTGTGTACCTTTCAGATCTGATAAATACAACTGCTATTTTCCCTCCTGTTGTTAACCAGTAAGAAATTGCTTTACTGGAGAAAAATGCACCCAGTGAAACTATTTAGATAGTAGCAGTTGATAATTTACTAGAAAAGATTCTTTAAAAAAGACAGAAAAAAATCAATGGGGATATCTCTGGTGTATTGATTAGCAGATGGATATTCATATTATCAGAGATACAAAGCAATTTAAGCAAAGGAATGAGATTTGAAATGGATTGGTATCATTAGTTAAGCTGGATAGCATGAAGCAAGAAACAAAATGAATTTTGAGCTTTTTAAAGGAAGGAGCTATGAATGTTCTAATTTCAAAGTAGAAATAAACGGGAATTAAAAAAAAAAAAGTTTCAGTAAGTATGTTTAAAGTTGCTTCAGCTTCCTGGAACAGAATTACTATAATGAGGACAGAGACTGGATGCCTTAGAAAAAATTGTTTTATAGTGACTGCAATTAGTATCAGAGTGGCCCAGCTATGCTGGGACTGTCTGCTCTGGTGAGTGAGCCCCAGCTGGGATGCCCTGAGCAGGTGATGGACTGACAAGCCAGTGAAGGTGAAGTTGGGAAGTGCAAACAGAAAGTAGCTGATCTGTCCTGAGTGGGATCCATGCTGCAGATGCTGGGTGCTGCATTCCTACTGTGAGAAACTTTGCTTCCCCTGGGAAGGAATCCACAAACCTCTACTTTAAAAGCAAAAAATTCTGAAACCCCCTCTCGAGGAGTTACTCTGTAGAAATATGACAACCCAATAAACAGAGCTCTGATGAAATACAGTCCACATCTGTAGTCATTTTATAGTTGACCAAATGTGCAGCCTGGAGTTTGTATTTGCTAGAGCTAAGATAATAACAGGCCTGAGAACTCCCAGCGGTTGTTTGCTTTGATTTGCAGAATATTTGTTACACCACATTATAATCAAAAATTGGGTATATCCGCTGGTAAAATCTCATGAGTTACAAAAAAAAGCTTCTGCCAATATTGCTTTATATTAAAAAAGGGGAGGGAAATTAACAGATTTATTATGAGATAGTGAGGGTTTTATTTTGTTGTTTTTGTTTTTTTTAGCTGAAACATCCTATGGCCTGTGCTAGGATTCAGTGAAAAAAATTAAGGCAATAATCTACAATATGCTTATCACCTTGTTACTTGTGATTCAGGTAACTTAAAAATGTATCAAGAATGTATGTGCTTCTTTCAGAAGTTAAATAAAAGTAATGAGGTAAAGAGGAAAATGAGGTAAAGAGGAAAAGAAGAAAGTCCATTCTACAATGTAGGTTGATCAGAGGATCAAAGTATGAGCACTGGGCAATTTTACTGGCTCAAAGAGTCAATGCCATAGAAAAGGGCAATGGGAGATTTACTTTCCTAGGTATCCATCTGTTCAAAAAGCAACACTGACCCAACTGGCAAGGTGTTCACCCTAGTTTGTTTTAAAGAGGGTTTGGAAGTTGCTGTAACTGCAGGCAAATTTGAAAATCACTTACAATTTGAGGAGGAGGCTGCAAATCTGATGAAGAAGGGTAGGTAGAAAAGGCCTTAACAGGAGTGAATTAGTATCAGAAAGAAACACACATAAACAACAGAATAAGGAGTCCAACAAAACAGTCAAGGTGTCTGAAATGCCACTTGATGGCCATCTTTGTTTTGTGTGTTCAAAAGGAGCAAAACAAACAAATGATAAAATAGAAAGCAATAAGGTTAAATTGTTATACTAAACTATGAGGGTATTTCTTCCACTGAGGAAAAAGAAAAACCCCATGGTAAATGCCAAAAGCAAGGATAAAAGTAGGATATACAATAAAGGATGCTTGTAAAGAAAATAACCTTTCAAAAATTTAATGAAAGATCTCAAACAAACAGAAAAGCTCAAGAGCATTTGGTTTGCTTTTCTTTTCTTCTTTTTAGAATGAAATGCACTAAAAACAACAAGACAACAAGTAACGGTTCAAAAAAAATGCAAGAAACAGAAAAAGAAGACAGAGAAAGACCTCAAAGAAAATCTATTACTTCACAAAGAGGCTCAGAAGTCAGGTAGTAAAGTGAAAGCTGAAGTATTGAGTGCCTGCTTTTTTTCAGGCTGCAGGAGGGAGATTAGTCTTCACCAGACACTGAAACAAAGTAAATAGGGAAATGGGGCAACACAGACCAGAGCAGGGTAGACAGTAAATTAAAGAGTGTTTAGACCGTACAGATGTATTTGAGTCAGCAGTGCCTGACAAAATCCATGTCAGTGTACTTAAGGAACAAAGCAGCTGACAAACATCTGAGATCCCACACAGACCAGGGAGGTATGGGAGGACACAGTCTGAAAAGAAGGGAAAAGACAGGAATTCTAGGGCAATCAGTCAAATTTTTTTACCCCAAAGAATTGTTATCAAAACCCAATGCTTTTACAGACACCTAGGGAGTAACAAGGCACAAACATGAAATTACCTACAGTTCACTTCGAACTGCAGGGCAGATCACAATGAGAGCTGCAGGCAGTCTCTGCTACTTAACACTTATTTTACATTTTCTCTTTAACAATTCACTGCTCCAAGAGAGAATATGTATCTGAACTACCTGAGAAAAAGCAGGCTTAGAAGCATTGTCAGAATCCAAATTCAACTCATTCTTGACGTGCTGGTTTTGAATCCAAGGATGGGTGGTCTGGAATATTTCAGATTAAATTGAATGAAGATAGGCGCAGAAAGCTGTGCTGCTTGAAGAGAAATCAAATGTGCAAAACGTGGAATAACAAGCTGGGAAGAACCTTACTAACACTCAAAAAAATATGGCATCTACAGGATATAAGAACATATCCCAGAATGGAGAAGAATTTCAACCAGCTCAAGATATTGTTAATGCCTTGCTAACATTTAATCACATATGTAATTTAAGCATATATGTAAGGAGATTGAAACTGTCGGCCAAGACAGTAGTACTGTGAAGAAATAGAAGTGTCCATACCACATGACCATGGAGAAATGGTACAGAGCTTTGTTGAAGATATCTCTCAGGAGTGTCTAGAAGCACACATCAGCTCAGTGTAACAGCTCCTAAAGCCACTATTCAATCAATTCAGTGGTAGTGTCTTCCATGACAGACCAAGAAAATTCATTTAAGTCATTGCACTGGAAATACTTCTGCATTGGAAACATTTTCTAAAAGGGCTAAAGAGCATAAACCACTGGTTTCAGGTAGTAAGCAGGTTAGATCCTGAAGCATGGGTATTTCTCACAAATTGCTGTGTCACTATACTATATAGCCATATAGTCAGACTTGGTGTCCACTAAGAGATCTCTGAACAGAAGATTTTGGAATTATGTTATGTTGGTTCCCAGGACAGACATCTCAGTCCCCATACCAAGTACACATCACCTAAGATTCAATATAAGGGCATGTGCAGGAGAAGAAAAACCAAAACACTTTAGTCTGAGAGGTATTAGCAGAAGTGTCACTTGCAGGATCCCCAAAACAACTGTTCTACTCTGCTGCCTGCTTTAGGAATCTGAGATGATCTGCAGGGTCAACTGCAGGTTGTGCACCTCCTCTCACAAATACATAACAAATCAGAGAATAAGGAGGAGAGAAACAAGTAAGAAAAGGAGATTGGATGAATGAAGTGTTGAGGAAAAGAGAGATGTTTGGGAAAGCAGTCACACCATTTTCTTCCCGTGCTCAAAATGCTTTAAAAAAAAGACAATAGGGATCAGTTGTCCTGGCAATAAAGGTTAGGGCATAATTTTGCAGCAAGGTCTGTTGAAGGTGATACAAGAGTAAGGTCACCAAAGGCATAGAACGACATCTCATGACAGTTCCCTGAAGAAGAAATAGTGCGAAGGACCTTGCTGTCATTTACGTGCTCCCTTCTCCCACCCTGTGAACCCTTGCCCAAATCAATGCCTGTATACAGTGATAACTGAAGGGCTCCAAGTACTTGTCCTTCCCCTCCATCTATGTGCCAGTCCATAATGGTGCAGAGGGGGAAGAAAGGGCAGTGCAGGGTTTTCTGAGTGACTGACAGGGAGGGAGAACAGGAGAGTACAGCTTGGTGGTGAGACAGTCAGCAGTGATACAGATGCCTCTTTTTGAGGTGGTCACAGAATCTCTGTCACTTAATTGGTTTCCTCCACTCGGTATTTTTCTTAATTCACATTTCGACCTCCTTTATTCTTTTTCCTCTCTGTCTGTTCCCCATAAATTTTTCTCTCTCTCCTTTCAATTTTTCCAATTTTTCCTTTTTTTTTTTTACTTTTTTTCCTTCCCAGAATGAGACCCTACCTTTCCAAGTCACATTTTGATTGTCTAGTTGTGGTGGGTTTTCTCTCCTGTAGCTCTGTTCTATAGCTGTATATATTTTCACTGTGGAGCTCTTTTGCCTGCCAAGGAAAACATGGACTTCTCTGAACTGTTCTGCACTAGAAAAGACCAGGCTAGGAGAAGCATGATGCTGAAAGGGAGAATGACAGGAAAGTGTTCCTCAATGTGTAATATACCTGATTCAAGCAGGAAACTTGGCAGACCTGTCCAAGGAAAAGCAGGACCAGTCTGCCCAACATCTGCTCAGAATTACCTATGGGACAGCAACCAAGAGGTGCCAACACTCAGCACAGACCCTTTATTTCTTTTCAGCAAGAAATCTTTTCAAACCCTCAAAAGGACGCCCTTGGTGCTGTGTCTTCCCACCAAGGCAAGCAACAAGTCACTAGTTTTATCATCTTCTGATGAATGCATTGATGTGACCATTTTAGGAATTTCAGCCTGAAGGAGGAATTTAAAGAAAGAAAAAATAATTTGAGGAGTTGTGTTACATCCACTGGGTCTCAGGAAAAAAAAAAAAAAAGAAAGTGAGGAATAGGTACTATTAACAATGAAAGAAATCAGATATGCTATTACAGAACAGTTCAAATGGTCAGATAAAAGGCTGATTATATGGTCTCTTAGAATGTAATTTCGATCATTACCAGCCACTTTCTGTCACAGCAGATAATTACTACTTATGAGACCCGACCAGAATACTTGGTGACAAAGATATCTGTAGTCCAGACTTCAATTTCAAACTTAAAATTTCAAACTTAAAGGGGTCTGTTTTCAAAAATCACACATCAGTTCAGAGTGCTTGGACACAAGGAAGTCAGCCAGTTAGATGCCTACAATGAAGCTGCTCCCTGCAACTCCAATTCTTTAAGTAGCCAGATAGAGAAAGCCTTACAAGGAACTGCAGCTCATTTTACCATTGAGTGGCTGTCCTGCACACAGCAACAAGGCAATCCTTTTTATTGCAGATACAGAAGTGATCGATGACCCAAAGGAGAGCTGGAGAAACACCCTAATGATGTAAAATGCATTGTCTGAGGTGATCTCTGCATGCTGACCATGAGCATTTTCTTCTCTCACATTAAACAGATGCATAAACAAGTATCAGAAACAAGTTATTATATTCAGTTAACTGAAACAAGACAGTTATTAGGAAAGTTTCTTGGATTAAAAGAATGCTAACTGAAAAGCCGTAAAATGAGACAGTGGAAATTCAGATTAGACATCAGAATTTTTTTTCACTGTTAGGATGGCCAGGCACTGGAATAGGCTGCCCAGGGAAATGGTGGAATCATCATCCCTAGAGGCATTTAAGAGGCATCTGGATCTGGCACTGGCTGATGTGATTTAGTGGTTTAGGGGTTACAGTAGTAGTGCTGCGTTGATGGTCAGACTTGATAACTTTAAAGGTATCTTCCAGCCTTGATGGTTCTATGAATAATGCAGGAATTTGTCAATAGACCACTATTTCTACTAGAGCAAAAAAAAAAGGGGGAGGCAAGGCAAAAATAAAACACACTCTGATTGCATTTTGAATGCAGTGTTGACAGAAAAACAGGTCATCCTAAGAGCGGTCTCTTAGTTTATTTTCCATAAATCTGTTGGGCAACTTGAATCGATAGAGCCTTCTGGAACACCTGAGGGCTCTTAGAGCTCTTTTCCATCATATACTGTTTTATAACAGCTCAGTTTATTCAGGCTGAGTGTGTCCATTTACATATCTATCCTTAGAACTAATCTGAAATAATGATGTAATAATGGTTTTAAGGATAGGCATCTTTGCCATATAAATCTTAGGTTTTAAATTATACAGAGGTCCAGTAGCCCTTTAGAGCTCTTGCACTCCCTGACTGATAAGATTTAAATCCCTGAGGTCCAAAATTAACTGTGCTATAGCATGCATTATGGCTGCATCACAGAGCAATTTTATCAGCAGTAGGAGACAGCAGAACTGCACAAGTCTGGTGCTATCAATAGGAAGTGATGACTCACCCAGCTAGTGCTTTCAAAGTGGCAATATCCTATACACTAAAAATACCTTTTGGGGGTGATAAGTGACCCCATTGCCAGGAATAGGTGAAAGAATGTTAGCAGCAAGAAGAAGGAAAAATAAGCCTTTACACATCACACCCTTTACTTCTGATATCTGTGAAAAAAACTCATTTAGGTTGTGAGTTTGACCATTAAATTGTGTGAGCTTTTCAAGCTTTATTGAAGTGATTTTTGAACTGAGATGTTATCCTTATAAAACAAGTTCATGTCAGTCTGTACAGGGTCCACTGACAATAGTCTGATCAAATAAACACAGGCAGATGCAAGACCTGGGACGTGTTCAAATAGCACTGTGATAAAAGAACAACCTGACTTGAATGAATAGTAGATAATATTTAGAACAATAGGTGAAAGGTGCTCAGGAAAGTTAAAATAAAGAGTTCTTAGTACTCAGAATGAAGCTTAAAGAGGAATGACATGATTTGGTTGTGCCTATCTATTCTGCCATACAGAGATTTTGAAGACCATTTTTATGGTGCTCCAGAAGCAATGTTTGATAAGCTTAACAATCCATGTGGCACCCTTCCAAATCTGCATGAAGCAACACAAATTTAAGTTGCTTCCAGCTTTCTAGAGAATAGATTGGATGTTAAGTAGAGCAAAGCAAAGCAGATTTCTGCTATATGTCTAGACATGCATGGTAAATGACTTTTTTGAGGGTGCATTGATTAGAAAAATGACTGCTTGCCCTTGAGTCACTGCCAAGCTCAGACTGGCTCTGTATCATTGATGAATACTGATGCAAGAGGAATGAATAAACTTCTGCAATAACATTCAGTCTACACTGTCACTGAGAACTTTTTGAAAGGAAGAATGTGAATAATGTACTTACGTAAAGGAAAAGCAAGAAACAAAATTGCATTTTAAGTTATCTTAATTTATTATAAATAGTTCCGTGGGCTCTAGATTTAATAGCTTCCTATTTTATATAAAATCATGTATTTTCTTCATTACTGGACTGATGATTTCTAAAATAATACAGATGCAGGTTAAAGATTCTTGGGTTTTGTGCATTTTACTAGGGTTTTGTCTTATAAAGTTCCTCTGGTGCTTATCAACCTGTGCTCTATAGGAGAAAACCTTCCCCTAACTAACATCCACTTTTCTTTATTACAGAGTCATTCTTCTCCTGTGAAAATCACAAGGATTTTGATACTCTTTTTTTGAGAATTTCAGACTCTTCCATACTTGGCTGATATTGGACAATGAATTCAAATGTCATCAAGTCCCTGGAAAGCCAAACACATAAACGCAGATTGAGAGCAAGTACATTTTGTCTCTGTTCGAAGTCAGCAACAAAGGAACTCCTTGAAATGCTGGATTTGCCCCTGGCTTTTTGCTGAAACTGCTCCTCAGCCTGTGGATTTCTCTCTAGTGAAACAGAAAAATGATGTAAGAGAAGTCTAATTTCTAAACTGCAAACGCAAAGTGAAATATACGTACGGGCTTTATGTTAGGCACCGATAAAGGTAGCAGACTTTTCTTTGGGCTGGAGCTTTTACGAGCTCGCTTGTAATCCATTATGAAAAGGCCAGTAAAAATCTGCAGTGCTCATTCCAGACTTACAATTCAGATGTGTCTACTTGACCTCTTTTTGAAGGACATGAAAACAATAAGAGCAGAAGCAGTGGAAATCCAGGGAAATATATTATTTAAGAAAGATAGTCAGAGAGTTCCAGCAAGATAAGAGCAGTGCAACAAATAGAGATGAGGCAAATACTAGGTCCCAGCTCCTACTGAAACCACCTAAAGGGCAGACTGGCACTGTCAGAGATATTCATATCTCCTGATTATCTCCGGCTACATGTTCCCATCACCAGTTGTGTGGCAGTGCCTCTGTGACGTGAAAGAATCAGAAAACTAGTCTGGTCAGAAACCTATCACTTTTTATTATTTTTGGACCGGTTTTCAGGCAGATCAGTTTACTGAACTGGTTCACTGGACGTCAGGATGAATAGTAGAGGTGGCAAAAAAGGAGACTTGGGAATGTATGGCCAAGGTTAGGCAAGACAAGCTCCACTTCTGTTGACTTAGGACCATAATAAAATCACAGCCTAAGCTGTAAATACTTGAAAAGCTGGTAGATCTTTCTTTCAGAGTGCAGCTGTGCAGGACAATTCATAGGTAGTGAAACATATGGAGTTCTGGCTCCCAAATAATTGTGTTCACAGGGCAGATACAACACTTTAGTTAAAGAAATGTTCTTGGCTATTAATATAAATAAATTAAAGCATCAGAAGCTATTAACAGAAAAGTGATTTAAATGATTAGCAGCTGACTTCATTTGCACTAAAGGAAAAATATCCAGAATACACACCTTGACAGAGCTGCTCTAAATTTTAAACTCAGTAGAAAAAGAAAATAAACTCCCTAACCTAACTTCTTGGAAGGTCAGGAGTGCATAATTCAGAGAAGATTTGGTTCTGCAGTTTTAGCAAAACACTGCTTCCAGGGAACTCCAGCTAGTGGGACAGCAAAAGTGACTTGAAACCCAGTTTGTTTGGAAATGGCTGCATATACAGAAGCCTTAGAGGGGTGAAAATAAGTAATTCCTTCCAGCAAAAAAAAAAAAAAGAATGAAAATCTGCAGGATATGTTGCCCATATTTGTCCAAACTTACTGATTGCTTTCAGTATCTAAAAAGTTGTGATTCCAAGATTCTCTGTGTTTGAAAACTGATAAAAGCTTCCTCTTAGCTGAATTCTCAGATATTCAGGAACCACCATTTTATGGCCTTTTTTTACAGGTTAACACCTGGGGGATCTTGCTTTAGGAATTAACGTTAGAAATTGAACCATTTTAATTTTCCCCCTGTGCTGCTTAATTCACAAATTGCAGATGAAGGTATTTGTCTTTGGCAGATATCTCTTGGGTCCCGGTCCCCACTCATGAAAATTAGGGTCTGGTCACAGTCTCCTGTGTCACCCTTCTGCCCTTTTGCCTGGTTTCTTTCCAGAGGATGCTGGGCTGCAGAGGGATACCATGTGCTTGGTTCTGAGCGGTGACTTCCAAATGTTTTGGAATCTAGGCATGAGTGTCAGCAATGCAGTGACAAAGGAGGGGAAGCTGTGCAGGGAGAGAGGTTGTGCTTTATGGAGAACAAAGTCATAGCCTGCTTATGGTTTCTGTCTAAATCTGTATCACCAAAAAATGACAAAGATAAAAACCACAGCCTTCTTCCATTTCCCCAGGGAAGGCCTGAACCAGTCATCAAGATATTTATCACTATCAGGTGAGGGAAAGGCAGGTTTTGTATCCTGACTTACAGCTGTCATCTGAACACGATGGTCCTCACTCTCAACGAAGCATTGCTTTCTCAGGCTTGCAGCAGCAGATGAAGCTGAATGCTCTGGCCTAACTCTGAATAGACAATATGCATTGTAAAACTACATTGCCACCATTTTTTGCCTTGGGTGCAATGCACACACACTACTTCCGTTGTAAAGACTGCTCAAATGTAAGCTAATGTGTTTGTTTTATGTTCTTAGTGTTCTGATTCCTGAACATCTCAAGATCTTGATCATAAGAGACGTTGTAGCAAAAAATCTATTTCTTTTTAATGACTACAATTCTATCAAGAGACAATAATATAACTTCAGGTCTCTGAAGTAACACATGAAAAAATTACAAGAGAAAAGTCTCAACAGACTTGGGGTATGACTGGTTGCAAGTAGTTCAGTTGGTCACAACTAAAATATGGGGCTTGCTCTTAAAAACTTCTTTCGCTACTGAAATAAGATGCTTTTTAATTTGAAAAACCTCTTAAATCCACCTACCTATACATTTCTCAGCTTACTCATGTATTTACCTACCTACGCACCAAGCAGCCTGCCTATCAGTCAAACACATAATGTTGCAGAGACCCCCTCTTTGTTAAGAAGGGAAAAAATGAGTGGTGTGTGATGTTCTGTGTCCCTTGGTTCACAGAGGTCTAATCAGAGACAGATTCAGAACTGAATAGCAAAAAATGAGCTAGTGAAATCAGAGTGGCTTTGGTTGAATGACAGAATAAAGGAAGAGTCAACAAAGCTGACAATGCAACTAAAATGTACATCAGCTTGTAACACATGATACTTCTCGACAGGAAGAGTTCTGCTACAGTTATGGGTAAAGCTATACTTGAGAGGCTTGAATTTCCACACTCTGAATACATCAATCACATTGTGCAGTTCACAAAAAGGACAAGTCTGAATATCATGTTTCAAGAAGATGAGACAGCTTTGATGTCATGACTCTCACTGCAAGATGTCTAGAACAGCAGTGCTTGGGAAAAAGTGTAACTGAAGGAGCCTGTAGGCTCTAGACAGCTTTTGGTATCTTGCTGCCCATCTGATGCCTCGAGAGGCTGCCTAGAACAGAGACAAGAAAGACTTAAAGGAATAAAGTAGGTGTTTATGTAAAATGGTATTTATTAAAAAGGCCTTCAAAGGATACACCTTGGGCAGTTCAAGAGCCTGGCTGTGGCTCCACCCAAGATGGATGCTGGGTCATGAGTTTTCACACTTTTACAAGTTTTGGTTCATTTACATATTGGGGTTAATTTTCCAATTACAGCTTCAGGTTATGAAGTCACATCCTCCCAGATTGCTCTCCTCA
This sequence comes from Chloebia gouldiae, assembly GCA_003676055.1. NCBI lineage: Eukaryota > Metazoa > Chordata > Aves > Passeriformes > Passeridae > Chloebia > Chloebia gouldiae. Next base: position 32,171,477 of record QUSF01000001.1, on the reverse strand, counting down.
ATTCTCTGATGTTTGTACTTTTTGGGTCTAAAGCTGCAATGGTGTCCTTGGTTCTCAGGCTGGAAAATGATTGTTTTGTCTAACTAAACTGTGAAGGAAACTCGCTAACACTTTATATGAAGTTGGGAGTTATATGCTAATGCAGTACAGAATCTGGAAAATATGAAAGCTAAACCTTTAGGCATCACATCAGCATACAAAGCTGCAAGAGTTATCTATTCCTTATTGAGAGCAAGGTCTGACAGGAGCAAGCAAGGCAGAGATGGATTTCAGCAAAGAGTACTTCTGTCTGAAGTTCTTCTAGACTGATGGAGATTCAAGTTAGGAAATTAGACAATAGAAAATGGAAGGTAAATTACAATGACACTGGGTAAAGAAAAGGAGCAACAGTGACAGAAAAAACCAGTTATAGTCTATGTATTTTATAACTAGAGTGAGTAGGAGTGTTTCTCCCACCACACTGGCATGAAAGCAAGAAGAGCATCTCTTGCCAAGGGAGTAGCAGACAGAACAGCTATATTTCAAATGAGAACTTGTGTTCTGGGACTGTCAAGATGCTGTGGAAGCTGCTCAAAATTTGTGTGTCAGCATTTCTGCAGCCCATGACTTATATCCCAAGGACAAAAAAATTAATTTTGGATTCTATTATTTACAGAAATACAGGTTGTCTTTTATTCCGTGTAAGTTGTATTACTGCCTTCTTTATTCCATGTTTAAATACTTTCTGGAAGTGTTTTAACTAGTCTCTGACGTGTGACAGAATACATGTCCAGTCTCCAGAATAAATTATGTGTGCAATACATATTAGTTTCCTGTAACATATAAAAAGGTTGTCAAGGAAAAATTCCCCTTACATAACAAGAGGGATGTGGGATATTCTGCAGCAGCTCATGAGAGCTGGGGACTTTTGGAGATGTCCAGATGTTGTGGTGCAACATTTCAGTCTGACTGGGAAGTGTCTATCACATTTGTAACATGATGGCTTTTTGGACAAACAAAAATGGCAGAGACTCATCCCCAAATACCTTTTCCATGTGGCAAACTATTGTCTGTGAAAACTCCTGAACCTGTATGCTGAGTGATTGATGTATGGATTTACATTTGCACACAGAGGGATGGTGTTATGGCCACAGCCTCTCAGAGTGCCCTTTCCTTTACTTCCAGCATGAGCTGAAGCTTCCTTGTAGACACCAGATCTCTTTTCATCGTCAGACTGAACTTACCCAAACAAAGGGGCACACTGGCTCTGTGGTAGCCCACATGTGATGTAGATGGCAAACCACTGCCTATCTACTGACTCATTTTGGTTAAGAACCGAACCCACATCATACAGGATCTCCTAACACTCTGTACAGCGCAAGCTGGAGGCACAGACTCCACCTATGCACAGTGCAGAGTTGCAACTTTTTCAAGAATTTCAAGATATCCAGCATCTTACTTCTGCTGAGCTTTTCATATTTCAGTGTTTGAAATGTCCAGGGAAATAAAATATAATAAAATCCTTTTCAAGGTGACAAGAATGCAAGCAAAATTTTTAAACCAAAAAATGTTTTCTAAAATACTGTCTGGCATTTAAGACTAAATACTTCATGGACAATTAGCAGCTTTGTTAAGAAACTACAAGGCTACCACAGCACAGGTCAATTAGCAGCTTCAACCTATCTGTCAACTTGCTGAAGAGCAATTCTCACATCCAGTTCTTTGATAGATTATCAAATTATTTTTTCAAAGGACAAATTTATGCATAATGATAATGGCTAGTCAAATTACATGAGCACAATTTATCAATGACTTTTTTTCCCTTCTTTTAGAGGACAGTCTCAAAAGCCTTCACATCTCCTACAACAATTTCAGATAAAAATTGAAAACAGCTTGAATATGCTTCCATCATCTTTCTGTGCTTCAGTTCAGCAGGAAGAAAGATGAAAAGTTATTAAGAAGTTAAAATATCATGGCAATCAGGAAGCAATACTGTTTCTTTAGCTCATTTTTAGTATAAATATTTAGAAGAGAAATGTAGACAGAACAGGATGAGATAAAATTCCCCATACAGCTTAAAAAAACTAAGAGCAACTAGTCAATGACAAAACAGCAGAGTAATAACCAAGAAAAAACTTTTACAAAAGCATACAAAAAGCCTGGATTGGATGTGATCATATTTCAGCTTTGGACACATGCTGTATTCTTAGAATACAGGAAGCTCCTCATCATGCCAGCTTTCAAACAAAGGCAACAAAAAGAGAAGCATTGCTTTAAAAAGCTAAAATACATTCTATTTAACAATACAAAACCCTCAAAAAAGAAAAGACAGAAAGAAATATCTCAAGTTCGCATTTGGCTAAAATTCCCTTTTCAGCAAAAACCCCTAAATTTCAAAGATCAGTTGAATTCATTTAAAGAAAAGCATTGATGTGGAGAATGATTTTGCATTAGTCTCATAACATGAATTCTATGAACCATAATTGTGCTTCATGGCCCACTAGACCTAGTAATGTAATTCAGCCCAAAAATTTGCAAACATATTATAGATTAACATGAGAAAAATGAGATACTAGACCCAATTGTGAAAGCTGCAGATTTTTTTTCAGGTTGGCAAACTGAGTAACACTAATGTCATGTATATATATGTTTCAGGGATCTTTTAAATATTTAGAGAACACAATAATTCTAAGGAGTATTGTTTATAAATGGGTGATTAAAAGAGCACTAAGCAGATGAGTTCCTCATTCTCATTAGCCACTCAGGGCAGGGGTTTCCTCTGGCAAGCAGTGGACAACTTATTCTATAAGCAGCTGGAGAATGTTTGAGGATCACCAGCCCTTGTTCTTGTAGGTGACTTCAACCTACCAGACATCTGCTGGGAACATAATACAGCAGAAAAGAGGCAGTCCAGGAAGTTCTGAGTGGGTGGAGGACAATTTTTTGTTGCAGCTGGTGAGTGAGCCCACCAGGGGAAGGACTATGTTAGACCTGTTGTTTGCAAATAGAGATGGGCTGGTGGGAGATGTGGTGGTTGGAGGCTGCTTGGAGCATAGTGATCATGAAATTATAGAATTCTTGATATTTGGAGAAATCAGCAGGAGCATCAATAATGCCTTTACACTGGACTTCTGTAGGGCAGACTTTGGCCTATTTAGGAGACTTATTCAGATTTCCTTGGGAAGTAGCCCTTGAAAACAAAGGAGTCCAGAAAAGGTGGGCGTGCTTCAAAGCAGAGGTCTTGAAGGAACAGGAGCAGACTCTCCCTGTGTGCTGAAAGATGAGACGACGAGGCAAATGTCCAGCCTGGATGGGCAATGAGGTTTCAAAGGAATTTAGGAATAAAAAGAGGTTGTATCATCTTTGGAAGGAGGGTCAGGTCTGTCATGAAGTTGCTCAGGGGTTGCTAAGGTATGTAGGGAAAAAAATTAGGGAGGCCAAATCTCAGTTTGAACTTAATTTGGCAACTTTTGAAAAGGATAATAGAAAGTATTTTTACAAATATATAAATGGCAAAAAGAAGGGTAAGACCAACCTTTGTTCTTTACTGGACGTGGGAGAAAACTTAGTAACTGCAGATGAGGAGAAGGCAGAAGTGCTTAACGCCTTCTTTGCCTCAGTCTTTAGTGGGAAAATGGCTTGTCCTCAGGACTGTTCTCCTGGGCTGGCAGATGGTGTCAGGGAGCAGAATGGTCCCCCTGTTATCCAGGAGGAGGCAGTCAGAGAACTGCTGAGCTGATTGGATTTTCATAAATCTATGGGACCAGATGGGACCCACCCCAGGGTGATGAGGAAGCTGTCAGATGAGCTTGCAAAGCTGCTCTCCATCATTTACTAACAGTCCTGGCTCACTGGTGAGGATTCCAGATGACTGGAAGCAGGCCAAAGTGACACCCAATCACAAAAAGGGTGGGAAGGAGGATCCTGGTAATTATAGGCCAGTTAGCCTGACCTTAGCACCTGTTAAAGTAATAGAAAAATTTCTACTGAGTTTCACCACACAGCACTTACAGGGTACAGAAGGGCATCAGACCCAGCCAGCATGGATTTAGGAGGGGTAGATCGTGTTTGACCAACCTGATCTCCTTTTACGACCAGTTGACCCATCTGGTGGATGCAGGAAAGGCTGTGCATGTTGTCTATTTGGACTTCAGCAAGGCCTTAGACACTGTCTCCCACAGCACACTCCCGAAAAAGCTGCAGCTTGGACAGGAGCACTCTTCCCTGGGTTAGGAACTGGCTGGATGGATGGGCCCAGAGAGTGGTGGTGAGCGGTGTTGCATCCAGCTGGGGCCAGTCACCAGTGGTGTCCCTCAGGGCTCTGTGCTGGGGCCAGTTCTGTTCAACATTTTTATTGATCATGTGGACGAGGGCAATGAGTCTTTCATTAGTAAATTTGCAGATGACACCAAGCTGGGAGTGTGTGTCGATTGTTGGAAGGTAGGAGGGCTCTGCAGAGAAATCTGGAATGGTTGGATGGATGGGAAGAGTCCAGTAAGACGAAGTTTAATAAGTCCAGGTTCTGAGTTCTGCATTTTGACCACAACAACCCCCTGCAGTCCTGCAGGCTGGAAATGGTGTGGCTGGGCAGTGCCCAGGCAGAAAGGGACCTGGAAGTACTGGTCAGCAGTCGATTGAACATGAGCCAGCAGTGTGCCCTGGTGGCCAAGAAGGCCACTGGCATCCTGGCCTCTGTCAGGAATAGTCCTGGCCACCAGCAGGACCAGCAAGGTCACTCTTCCCCAGTACTCAGCACTGGTGAGGCCACACCCTGAGTGCTGTGTCCATCTCTGGTCCCTCAGTTTGGGAAGGACGTTGAGATGCTTGAGCACGTCCAGAGGAGGCAACGAGGCTGGTGATGAGCTTGGAACACAAACCCTGTAAGGAATGGCTGAGGGAGCTGGGGTTGTTTAGCCTGGAGAAAAGGAGACTCAGAGGTGACCTTATCACTCTCTACAACTCCCTGAAAGGTTGTTGGTCAGGTGGGGGTTGGTCTCTTTCTCCAGGCAGCAGCTGACAGAACCAGAAGACACAGTCTTAAGCTGTGCCAAGGGAAATATAGGTTGGATATTAGGAAAAAGTTTTTTATGGAAAGAGTGATAAAGTACTGGAATGGCCTGCTCAGGGAGGTGGTGGAGTCACCAGCCCTGGATGTGTTTAAAAAAAGGTTGGATGTGGCACTCGGTGCCATGGTTTAATTGAGGTGTTAGGGCTGGGTTGGATTCGTTGAAGGTCTCTTCCAACCTAGTGATTCTGTGTGATTGTGTGATTCTGTGTAAATGAACTCTTATTCATACCTGAGTATGAAATTATATATGACTGCCATACAGTAAGGTCCATTTTATTTACTTAAGGCACCAAGAGTGTGAAACTCTTCCTTGTTTTACTCTTAAGAAAGGTTGCATTTAAACTAGCAGTGATGTGTATAATAAGGATGAATTATCCTCCAGGAAAGTAACTCAGGAAGTAATCTTGATTTGGTCCACTCTTGACTCTGTGAATTTTAGATTAAGGCTTTCAAGAAAATAGTTGAAACAGCTATTGAAACAAAACCCACAACAAAACATAAAGAAGATTTTCATTTCCATCTGGACCCACAACAAAAATATTGATATTTTCATCCTGTTTGCCTTGTTGGATGTGTTTTTTTATTGTAAATTAAGCCTTAGACAGTTGTCAGTACCTCTCCAACCTTTTAACCATCTGAGATGTCCACAAAAATCCATTAGGGCAATCCTTCCATATGACAATATTCTTAGTTATTTGATCCTTTAACAGAAGTTTAGGAGTGAAAAAAGCCTGCCTAACATATTGAGTTTGGGTTTGAACCCTTAGCAACCTGTACAATGGGAATAAAGCAACAGATGGTCAGGGGCTGATGAGAGTTTGAAGTAGAAGCAGAGACCACTGTGCTGAGAGTGTGATTCTTGTCGAGAACGATGGGGCAGACTCCATAGCGGGGCAGCCACTTCAGATACAAACTGTTGTACTTGCCTTTTCTGCTTATTTTTTCCATCCATCAAGATCTTAGGCATCTGCTTATATCCTATATATCTTGTTTATGAATACATTCTGTATTCAACACATAATGTTTTAAAAAACACTAACATGTTTGGAAAGTAAAGTAGTTGTATTGAGGTTGATTCTCATTAATGTCATACTTTTGCAATCTTACTAAATGATTAATGGCAATGAGGAAAATGTCTGGAAACCAGGATGACTGGGTTGTATGGCTATCTTCTGTGTATGGTACAGTATTTTGAACTGTTTGCACCATTTTCAGAGATTATTTTCTTCATTTCAATTATAAGGCTGTATAGGCCTGAATCTTTGCATATTCCCCTCTCAAGAACAGACCTTGAAAAGCTCATTTTGGGTTTTCCTGGTTTAGTATCTGATGGTCTAGGTAGATTTAAAAGCTTTGTTTTGAAATTATACAGGAAAATACTGTTCCACATCCCTTGGATATTAATGCTGTTGACAGGACAGTATTTCAGAGTCAGAGCTGAATTAAAATTCAGAGATATAATTTATATGAATTTGATGTTTTGTTTTTTTGAACTTTGAATTTGATGTTTTGTTTTTGAACTTTTGAGCAAATGCAGATGCATTTGCGATGTAAAGTTAAAATTAATTTATTCCTTCCACAATTGATCTAGAACTGCCAGTCCATTTTCTCCCACAATCTCTTTGGTTTTGTCTTTGAAGTTACAGCTCTGTTAGAGTACTAATGGAATTTATTCATGTGTAGCATAATATTTAAAAGAAATTACTATTTGGCATAGAGAAAATAGATGGGTTCTGAGAAGTTGTCTTGAACAGGCTTATCTGAGAGCCTACATAATTAATATTTACTATTATTGTCTTCACTTTCTTGAATTCTTCATATGAAATTTAATCAACAAACAAATAAATAAAATGAAATTAAAGCAAACTAAAATATAGATAGATCCACTACCTGGCAGGTCATGTAAAAAGATAATAAAAAAGTATGTTCTCAGTTTAAATATTTATATAAGGAGATTTTATGAGACAGCAAGTGTTCTCAAAAAAGGTCAATTTACAGCACATTTTTTCCACACATAATGAGGTTCCTAGAGCTTAAATAATTTCATAGATTCATTTATTTTGACATCTCAAGAAAGCAATTCATAATGAAGAGATGCCCAAACAAAACCACCTACAATGAACTGAAGAAAATATTAGCCTGGGTTTGATTGAAGAGATAGGAGAGTCTTTTCCTATATAAAAAGTCATTATATTTTCATAAATATTCTTTGTGTGCAAAAAAAGTGCAACCACTTGGTTGAAGACCAGCACATGTTGCAACCCAGTTGAAATAAATATCAAAATTTCTTCTGATTTCAATAAGAAAGAACCTGTTTCAAGGCCTTCCAGTGATGTAAGATGGCTGAAATAATTTAGTCAATTAACAGAACAGGGGAATTTGCATATCATGTCTCATCAAGGCATGATACATTAATTTCCATGTAAACATATTAAATCCTTGAAGTACCTAAGTGAGAGCATATGTTCTTGTGTATACTAGAAAAAATTAAAACCATGAAAATGATAAAATTACATTAATGATCCAGAAATTACTCTCCTGCAGAAAATGGAAGCAGAAACTGTGTTTCTTTTAAAAATGTTCCTCATAGTTATAAGAGTAAAATGCAAACACCTTGGCCTTAAAGATAGAATTAGTCATAGTTCTCTTTCACTCCTCTTCCTAAAGTCACCTGTGCTAAATATTAAGCAAGAATGATGTGGGTCACATTTTCCCTTTGGAAACACAAAAGCAACTGACACCAGGTTTCTCATCTCATTTTAGAAATCAACTATTTCAAGATTTTCCAAAACTTTTTATTAACAAGAGGAAGGAGGCTGTGCATGCTAAATAAATGTAGATTTAATAACACCATACTAAGGCACAGTTTATTGAGTATATGTTTTATATGCTGTTGACAACCCAAACAGGCACAGCTGTCTGGTTCTTCCTTCTAAGGCTCATTTCAATTATACACAGGTTTCTCTGTGCTATGGGTTGTGCTATGCTTTATGTTGACCTCTTTTTTTATTAAAACATATAAAAATTATAGGAAACTTTTCAATTTACAAGAAGCCACCAGCAATGGTCCTTCCCTATATTTTGAGATTAAAATAATCAGCATCTAGTTGTGAATACAATGCAGACAAGGTCCTTCATTGCTATAGGATGGTGAGTTAACCCTGGCAAAACCACCTGAAATGGATAGGAAAATAGCCACGTGTCATTGTCTGTACCAAAGATGGGGTGTCACAAGGGACTTTGTGGGGTGTAATAGGCTTTGGAAGACAGACCAAAGCCTATTACACCCCACAAAGTCCCCCCAAAGTCTGCTCCTTCTCAGCTCATGGACAAGGGAAGATAGAGGAAGCGTTGTTACTAGTAGATATATGACTTGTCCTGTTGGAAGAAGGGGCTATTTTACTCAGGAGAAATCTCTTAGACAGGTAAGAGATGTAAGGAAGTGATTACTAATGAAATTAAGCAAAAACCACCCATCTAATTGAGTGCACAATGGCTTGCAGGGATATGGAGACATGAAATGTGCAAGATTAGCAGAAAATTTACCTTCTTGGGAGAAAAAACCTTACACCGTTAAACCACATACTTTGGAAAATCTCTATGCTCAAAATCAAAGTAAAATGTAACTTTTTAAGGAAAGACAGAGAGGGTAGAAAGGCAGAACAATGTTTTGTAGAGCCTTCAACACACCCATTTTTGCCTCAGAGTTATTAGTAATAATGGGGAATATGGGACATTGAGCATTCACAGATCACTTATGGTTCAGTAACAAAACCTGTAGAATGTTCTGAAAGTTACAAACCAGAGCAAGTTACTCAAGGAGCACTTCTCAATAGTATACAAAAAAAAAAAATCATGTTATTAATGCCATTAGTCTAGGAAATCTTTCATGAAGGATTTGTGTGGGGCCCCATTACCCTCCCATGATGTTTAAGAACTGAAATTACAAAGTAAGGAAAAAAAGTGCTTCTGCTAAAATGTAGAGGCTGTGAGACACTGGTAAACAATAATGCAGATGGGGAAGCTACACAACAAAAGCTTTCTTAATAGACGGGATATAACAGAATACAGAACTGTACCCTGGAAAGCAAAGGCTCTGTAAGGAATTAAAATTCACCACAGAGGAAACAACCTAATTAATGCCTCTCAGTGACATGTATTAATGAAAAAGGACTGTTTGGATCCTGTAATCCATGAAGTAAAAGTAATTTTATCCCTGTGTGAAACACAGGTGAGGCTAATACTGAAATATAGCATGCAATTTTGGTGGCTGCATTTATAGTAGGGTTTAGAAGTCTCAAGAGAACTCCCATGATAACCACAGTACTTATTCTATTTTCTGAAAACACCTTGATGTTAAAATCTTAATGCTTAAATCTAGTTAGCTTATTAAAAGGGAAGACTGAGGAGTGATTTGATTATAGAGTATAATGTCTTCACAAGGAGAAAACAGGGGGGAGTACATAGCCTTTTATTTAGTGAGAAAGATGTAAGAAAATCTGAGAAATTGAATCAGATAAATTCTAATGGAAATAAAGTACTGAACCCAGTATTTCCTGAAGTAAACTGTTCAGAAAATCCATCATCTCCTAAACTCTCCTCATCCTTAAATCAAAGCACCACAATTTGCTTTGAAGATGTGCTATCAAAACACAAAGCCATTGGATTCAATAGTAGAGTAGCATGTGGTATGTAATACAGGTGATCAACCTAGCTGACTGAGGGCTTACACTACTGCTTGTTGGAAATCCTTTGAATTCAGCAAATCATCACTTTCTGAGCCCCTCAGTTTACATCTGCTCATTAGGTACTGAAAGAACTTTAACCAGGAGCTGGCAGAAGCACCTCTTTGGCAGTGAGTGGGCTCCATCCACACACAACCCATGAATGGTATCACATCCCTCACCCAGTTCTTGAGGAAGCCATTCCTTACAACTGCAGAAGTGCAGTCTTTGGACAGCTCTTCAAATTGCTTCCTGACCTTGGAGAAATAAAAGGCATGGGACAACGTTGTAAAAGAATGTGCTCACACACTCTCCTGCACTGCAATATCTTGCCGTGCAGGTGCTTTTTGCAGTAAAGAGCAGGAGGAATCAGCCCCTCAAGACTGCAGGGTGTTATATGGGTGTGTGCTAAGAAACCAGGGTGGGTTGACAGGCAAACCTTGCAAAAGAGGATGAAAATGTCAGAGGAATAAAGATGAAAGCAAAACCAAATGTGAACATGAATAAATGCACTGTGTGGAAACAGAGAAGGGAGTCAGAACACACGTAGCTGCAAAGTGAGGAGCTAGGGCTGCTGCATATGGAAAAGGGGCCATTTCCATGTTGAGCATCCTAACTGAAGCCACAATGCCTACTGAAATTCTGAGATTCAGGGTTGGGAAGGTGGCAGGAAAATTGATCATCTGTACTAAAATAGTCCATAGGACTAGATATTAAAAGACAATACCAATAGATTATAAAATTGTGATTTAAATATATGGAAACATAATTTTACGCAGAAACACTAGACTTATGAATTGCTAAATACTGCAAATGAAAGCACAATTCCACACAAGGATAAAAAAGAAAGGGAAATGCTTAATAAGATGTATTTTATACATTCAGAAGGAATAGCCTCATTTCTATTGGAATAGTGAATGCTGCAAAATAGGGGTTCATCCATACAGCCACAAAAATGAAGTTAGCAATGAGATTGCTATTGCCATGATTCCTATTGTTGTAGTTGCGACATGAGCAATAGCTCTGCTATTAAATCCCTGAACACAGAGGGAAGTTCTCTACAGTGAGTAGTCTAAGGGGGCTGAATGTTGCATTCTTCCTGGTTCTTTTTATATTTAGATTCATTGCAAGTTTAGAGGGCAAAAGGATCATTCCAGAAAAAGTCTGAAGCAAAGAGGAAATGAGAATGGAAAACCAGGGCTGTGGAGACCTCTCCTGCCTTCTCAAACATCAGTGAGCAGTTTAAAATAATTCTTGTGAGGCAATTAAAAAAATAAATAGTACCCATATCCATCAAAATTTGCCCTGCTTGTAAAAGCTTGTAAAAGTATGCCCTTCCTAATGCACATACAGCTTCTGTGTTCGATTTTCACTTCTCTGTCAGTTTTTCCCTCTGTTCCTCAGATCACTTTACCTTCTGCTCTGAACTGCAAGGCACACTACAGATGTCTAGGCCAGAATGTCAGTAATTTCGTTTGTGAAGTTGCTTGCAAAGGCAAGGAGCCTGTACTCTCTGTAGAACTCATCAGTGCATGCTTTTAAGGCTTCACAATTTTGTGGAGTTAGACTCCTAGAGTTGTCAGCTTTAGGGTTAGGGTTAAAAAAGGGGTTAAAAAGCAGCTGTTGGAACAAAACCTTAGAGGCACTTGGAAATCTGTAAATAATTAGAATCAGTGAATCATTATCTATGATATTTGAGGAACTGAAACACCTGAAGATGTGACATGAATCATATTTCTCTTTATCACCACCATGACTCACTGTTTCTCACTCAAAACAAAATGTTCTTTAACTTTCTTTCTTTTATAAATCAGGCACGTGGGAAATATCCCTCAGGTAACTGGGATGATTAAGAAGAGATCAGACCTACATAAGGAAAACTCACACAGCAGCAAGAAAAGTTCCAAGGTCAAGATTCTTATATATATCAAGTTGCATATTAATTTTAAACCATAACTTAGAGCATAAGTGTATACAGCCTCACCTCAGGGGATGAGATACATGTGGCTTCAGAATGATAAAGAACAGGTGTGGAAATTCTCCTAAAACCTTGTTGACAGCTCTGAAGAAACCACCTGCTCCCAGAAGCCAGAGAGCTGACTGTCACACCAACAATTTACAAAAGTTATACTGAAACTCCCTGTAGACATTAAAAGAGTGGGCAACAGAGAACATTTGAAGATATCCAAGAGCTCTAGGATGGGACTACTGATGAGGGATTAAATATATTGGAGCTTCATCTAGAGATAACCACTGGAAGTAGAAACAGAATGCTCTGAAAAGCCCATCTTTCTCAGTTCTAGGCAGTCTCCTTAGAGCTGTCTCCCTGGCCTGCACCCCAGTGCCACTGTGCCATGCTCCTCTCACTTCCTCTGTAGAAGTATTTTCTTGCCATGACTTCTTATGAAAGGTGAGATTTATCTAGGAAAGAATTCAAACAGAAATCTCAAGATAAAAACATCTCAGGTTACCATGTTCTCTGATAAATTCACTTTCTAAAATATTTATTTTTCATCTTAGAAAGCTTTTCTCAGATATTGTCTTCAATGATCACTTTAAAGGCTTATTCGCCCTCTTTGTATTTACACTTCTCTTTGCTTTCCAGACAGGACTGTTTGAACACAGTATTATTTCATTCAGCTCTGCTATCCATTCCTAGATAGTGTTTTCATTGGTATCTTGCCCTCCTTTCAATTTTCTCAAACTGAAAGCACCTTTCTCTTTCACACTCTTGTCTTTGATTTATGCCATAATACTTCTGTATTTTCTCTCCAGAAGAGTTGTTTGCTGTTATCTAGGTCCTCTATTACTTATTGGAGGACATTATATCCCCAGAGACCAAACAGAGCAGAACCAATTTATCCAGCATCATTTTTCCCAGAAACAAAATGAAGTCTGAAGTTTCTCCCATTAACTATGAGAAACATTTTCTTTCTGGGATGTCATCCCATCCATTAAGGGTATATTTAATTTAGCAATAGAAAGAAGTGTCATGTAAATAGAATTAGCAGTGAGCTAATGACCTAATAAAGCATTTCTCAAAGCTTGTGTCCTGATTAACAATACTCCTGTACCAGGGTTGCACTATGAACTAAACTCTGGCACCAAGTGATATCTTGTTAGTTTGTTATTCAAGACCCAGAAACCTGGGGCAGGGGGAATGGTGCCAGTGATCTTTTTTTTTCTAGCAAAAATGAGAGTTACTTGGTGTGTGGCAGCTGTTCCAGTACAGACAGATGCTACCTGAGTGTTCTTGAGATTGCTGTTGAGGAAGTCAGTAAATGCTCCCCAGAACATGGCCAAAAACCCCACATGCATCCTACCACACCAGCAGAGAGGAGAGCAGCTCTGGATGTCCTCAGGACACTTCTTTTCAATTTCCATAGGACACCCTGGATAGACATTTCACTCAGATTAGATGACATGGGGGTGTGAGGTTTTTTTCTGGTGGGAAGCAGGGTCCATCATTCACAAAACTCCCTATTTTTATCTTATTTTCCAATAATGTTATTCCATGTTATTTGATTAGGTTGTCATTCCATTTTATGGACTTCATAGCTCTATATCTGTTAGGAAATAGTTCTAAAAGTTCATTAAAAATGAAAGGGTGTAGAAGAAATAGGAAACGAGAACTCTCTTGAATCCCAAATTAGAAGATCTTTTAGTGAAATTTCAATGTTTCAATGACAAGATGTGCACAATCCTTAAATGATGGGAGGTAGAACTTTTTCAGATATTCTCATGTCCTTTGGGATGTTTGTTTATACATGTCTTTGAATGAACTTTTGGAAGATAATTTAACCTGACAGCCCTGTGTCAGAAAAATTTGTAACATGAGCATTAGATGAAAGTATGTATAAACCTAGTTTATTGATTGAGAAAATAGATAATTCTTAACAGCTTACATTGCAAATGATGGGCTATTTCTTGTACCTTAATTTTAGAATACAAGTAAATACTGAAACGACAAATTTCTGATTCTTTAATAAGCTCAGTGTACCATTAGGAAGATATAAAAAGTCTGTATAGATTATTTTTTGGGAAATAAATCCTAGAAATGTCACAGTAAATTAATTTAAGAATGTGTCAGTCAAACAAACACTAACAAAAATGATTGGAGAGCCTGAAACTAAAGGTCTGAATGTTCATTACCAGCTCAGATCTGCATATGGCAGACTAAGAATTATTATTGCAAAATCTCAGAAAGTTTGTGAAATAGGTTTTCTGCCTTTAACAATAGAAATGATGATATGGTTATCCTCCCTCTGCAATTTAAATTTCATTTTTACTCGTTTACTAAAACTGCTTGAGCATTATCTCAATCTCTGCTGACATTTATGTCTTCTGAAAATAAAAGAACTTAAAAATAGGCTTTTCCTCATTGGCGAGTAAGCACAATCTGATTATTTGTGTGGAAGGTTGAGTTAAATAAGCCCCAGAAGGACCTGAAATGTAGCTTAGTTTCTTCCACAAGCCATCTGCTGTCCCTATTTCTACAGAAAAGAAAACAGACTTCACCTTATGGCTGCTTTGCAAAGAACTGCAGGCAATGGAACGCTGAGTCACTGTGGAAAAGGTTGGGTCAAGCAGCCTGAACTAACTCCTGCCAAATGCAACTTGAAGGCTGGGAGTGGGGAAGAAAGTTTCCTTTTGGACAAATGGTTTCATAATTGCTCACAACAAGTTTTTTCTACACAATCTTTTCTCTCCAGAATCCTATATCTGATCCACAAGTGATGATACGTTAGAAGGGTCGAGCAAAGCCAGAGATTCCTGGTAATTGAGAAATTTTTGTCTTCTTTAGGTGACAGATTTTCCTGTGAGTTCTGGGGGCAACAAAATGGCTTAACTCATAAACAGAGCTTAAAACTAGATTTAGCAGGGGAAGGGGATGTAATTCTAAGCACTCTGGATAAACCAGGGGCTGCTGAGGCATTAGGAAGCAACAGGGAAGCACCTGGGAATTGCCTCAAGGGAATTAGGAAGTATTCAAAAAAGAGGAGTATCACTATTCCTTCAATTGTTAGCAATTCCACAATTGGTTACCTGATTTTTCAGTTGTCCAAGGATAAAGTTTGACACATGATGGATGAGGCGGAGTGCTTCATAAAGAACTGAAGTGTTTCTTTCTTATTCAAGTCAAAGACTTTACCTCTTTTTTCCTCTCATGTCAGTTGCTGTAGTCACCTTTTCATGCTGTTGTTTCTAGACTGATGCCTGGGAAGTTGTTTTACATACTTTCAGAAAAAATATCAGCAAGAAATGTTTTAATGCAGAACAAGGATTTGGCACTTTTCTAATAAGCCTTGCTTTTCCTATGTATGTATGAAAAATTTCTTGCTGGAAAACAAGAGGCCTTGTGTTGATGTATCTTTCCTCCATATATAAGAATTGATGGAGGTTTTGAGGTTCTTTTTTAGCAAACTTTCCTGTTCTGCATCACTGCTTGAGAATACTTTCCTTTTCCCCTTTTCTCCTGGTTTCACAGCTTGCTATGAACATCAGAAATGAATGATTCTTCTAACTGTGAGTGGGCAGTATATAATGACAGAATTAAAATTTATTATTTTGCAGTGCAGGAGATCCATGCTGTACCTGGCAAAATGAGCTCAAATGGGGTGCTCTTGATTATTTATCCTTAAAATAAATCCTTATTAAAATAAATCACATTAATTGTGGTTCAAGAATCAACATTAAGTTCTTTCTAGCCATGTCAAGTCACCTCAACTTCAGAATGACTGACAGTAAAGTGAAAGTAGTTTCAGCCACAGTTTTCTTGGCAGACACATGAGCATCTCATAGCATTGCCATAAGGGCAGTGAGAGAGTGGAAAAGGTGGCCCAGAAAAGATTTGAATGCCCAACCTTTGCAAGTATTCAAGGCCTGGTTGATTAGGGCCCAGAGTAACCTTGTCTAGTGGATGGTGTCCCTGCCCATGGGAGGGTCAGAAGGAGGGCCAACCCTAATTTCCTCTTATACCTATTAGAGGGCTTTCCAGGAATAGAGGCAATATTTTGTGAAATGGGAATAGTCACTTAGGTCCCGTTGCGACTTCTGCAATCATGAGTAGAGAGATAATCCAGGTACAGAACAAAATCTGTGCCCAATATGGTCTCAGGTCTCTTGTCCCAGGAGTACAGCAGGCAAAACTCTCCCTCTGTTTAAAATGGACATAATATACTTCATAGCTGCTATTGTAAAAATTCAATATATTGCCTGAGCACACCAAAAATACGCATGATGCAATCATGTATGTTACATTTTTAGGTAAAGTAGCTGTAACAGTCTTTAGAAAAAAGACAACACATGTTGGTGGCAAAGAAGGAAACTGAGGTATGAATTGTTCTGGGCAGCAAGGGTTTCTTTTCTGTCTTACACTGTATCCCATTTTTTAGGTAATATTAAAGAAATTTGCAGTGCTTGTGTGTCTCCATATTTTCTCACTGTCTCTAGAAACTTTAATATCCTGGACTGAGGATATAGCCCTGGATGAAATTAGAAACCTTAGGGAGCTAGTTAAAAACAGACTAAACAGGGAAATAGGTTTCTCAAGCACACATTTCCTTTTATTTAGCCACAATAACATCACTTTTAACAGCTTCCCTGAATGCACATATAACCCTTTCTTCATTTAAGCTGGACATACAAAACCCCATAATTTGATTTGTTTAGCTAACATTTGTAACCTTCACTCCCTGTGGCTTGCTGTAGGACAGGCTATAGAACAACACTTCCTATCTGAGGGAGGGATGAGTTCTGGTAACTGAAGGAAAGAGCTGGATGAGCAACATGCTGCCTTCAGGGACAAAAGAGAGATAGGAACCTGCCTGGTCTACCCCTCAAAAGGGAACAGAGTATAACATCCCTATTGCAGTAGGTTTCCTGAGTCAGGGTCTTGGGATAAAGCTGAAAGATTAACCCCCCACCTACCTGCCTCCTGAGAAACTGCTCTGAAGTGTAAATTATGTGCTGCCCAGCCCCGTTGCAGAGTTATACCATGTTATGTCAATCATTCAGGGAAAGAACTAGAATCCAGCTTTTCTGAGGTTCAAGTGATGCCTCTAATTCATAAGCCAAAAGATTGCTCTTTCCTCTGTAGTGAATATTTTTTTCTCATTACTTGTGAGCAGAGTGCTGAGGGTGAACCTGAGGATGCAGATCCATCCTGGGGCTTAAGACTATTGCCAGAGGATGGAGCGTGGATTGCTGGGGTTTTATGCAAGAGTACTTATGCTAAAGGTGGGCAAAAACCCTCTCCTTGCCTTTTGAAGTGATGGGAAATCTTTTCTCTCTTTGAAACAAAAAATAAATCTAAGCCTTTAGTTTGGGTCGGAGGTCTAAGCAGGTTGGTAAGTGGTGGTAAGTACTCCCCTATCTCAGAACAAAGTACAGAGATTTGCAGGATGAAATTCCCCTGGTTTATGTAGTTTTAGGTCCCATCTTTGTCTCTCTGTTATTTGCCGTGTACCTCACAGAAAGCATTCACATTAATTCTGAACCCTGTGCAATGCCAAGGGCACTCTTATGGTCTCCTCCAGGTCAAATGCAAATACTCAAGATGATCAGTTAGGGAGTTTTCCCCCCTTGCAGAAGAGCTCCAACATCTGTGGTGTACATATACATCCATTTACAGATCCAACATGGAAGATTTTGTCTCCATACATACACATACAAGCACACTATGGGTATCCTACAGGAGTTATGTGAGTGTTTCTGATAGCAGCATTAGGTCCAAAGGGCTTTACATAATTTTCCTTGCAATTGGGGAGCATAAAGATTCAGTGAAATTATATATGTTCACATGAGAATGCAGAGGCAGCAATCATTCATGCATTGGAAAGTGGTCAAAAGAAGTTGTCCTTATTTCCTCCACACATGCCATTTCCAAATGCAATTGCACGTTCTGAAGTCCTTGCTCTAAAGAGCCTGGCACAAGCTGAAGTCAGATAAATCAGATGTTAGATTATTTATTTTTCTCCTCCACTTACAATAGTGGTGAAACCTAAGTGATGCTCAGGTCCTTCAGGCACAACCCTAATACTGTTTTCAATTTTATTATCAGACAACATGAGCATAATGATACTGAATCTTCCTGCCTATAGTATTTGCACTCCATTAATGCCTGAGCATGCAGCAATTTCAGTCTAATAAAAGAGATCCTGCCTGAGAAATTTTTAGTATAAATAAGCAAAGATGGAGGAGCTATTTCAAGAGACCTCGCTGAGGGATTAAGGGATGTCAGACTTTCTGGCAGGAAGCCTGTGGGAGGTCACGGAACTGAACCGAGGGCTGCAAACCCCCAGCAGCATCAGTCTCCAAATTGCTCTTTACCTGGCAGCTGTCTGCCAGAGAGATGTGGTGGTTGCTAAATGAAAAGCAGATGGAGTTAAGTTTAGTTAAAGTAGACAGTCATAACAACAAAGAGCTCTCATCTAATCACCCAGCAGTAGTAGGGCTGAAAATGTAATCAAGTTGTTTTCTATAAATCATTTTCACAAGATAAGAGGCCTGGCTATACAGCATGGCTCACTAAGTATTTACACTGTAAACTTTCCTGCCCTCAGCACCACCCTTTTGCTCTGAATTATTGCTTTAATGAATTTAATCATGAAATGTAACAGTTGGATAATAAGGATCCTATAAACTTCCCCCTCCTTTCCTTTTAAATTAAATTACATACTGGTAGTAAAAACATGATTATTTGAAGGTTGCATTTATGAGAATTCTTGCCCTCTGAGGAGGGCGGTGAGAAAAAAAAAAGAATTAAAGTTTTTACTTACAAGAGAAAACAGCTTGTGGAAATAATTATACAACTTGTGAGCCCTGCACAGCATCTGTATTTAACAACTTTATACTCAAGCTTTTAGAAACAGGCAAGTAGTCTGTCTTTCAGACAGTTGAATATATAAAGTGTCTCAGTTATTGTACCATTTTACTAATGTAATACCAAGATAAAGTGATTGAATCTTCTGAAGGGGAGGGATACTGATAATGTCTATTGTAATGAGGAACAATAATGGGCATAAAAGTTTATTAGTTCCACAGGTCACTGCACAGCAACAGCAGAGAAGCAGTAAAAGGGAAATTCAGTCGTGTTCTGCTGTAGCCTGCAGCATGCACTGAACCCCCTCAATAGGTGGGTTCACAGGCCCCCAAATGGCAAAGGTCCCTAGCAGAGGGGAGAGTCGGGGAACGGAGCTTTGCTGCTTCAGCTGCACCCCAGCCTGTTTTTGGCATTCACACACCTCTTCTAGTTTCCTCTGAATGGGTTTTTAAAGATTTTCAAGATTAACATGTTTTGGTTTACAGTCCATGTTCCCTTTCACTTCTAGGTTTTTTCAGGCTGGCCACACCAACATCTTTTCCTGCAACCCCAAACCCTTACACTGAAGGCAATTGAAAAGAATGATTCACTCCAATATTAAATAAACTCCTGTCCACTTAGGTCACTGCTGTGGCCTCTGAAGGATTTAAAGTAAATAAAGGAGTCGGATGACATTGTGTTTTTTACTTACTTTG
The DNA here is from genome assembly GCA_003676055.1 of Chloebia gouldiae. NCBI lineage: Eukaryota > Metazoa > Chordata > Aves > Passeriformes > Passeridae > Chloebia > Chloebia gouldiae. The sequence goes on along the minus strand of QUSF01000001.1, from coordinate 32,152,187 downwards.
TTTAAAATTATGCATTGTTTTTCTGAAAAGACAAAGCACTTTCTCTTATTTTGAGTTCTTGCATTTCAGTTATGTTGGAAAACGGTGATGTTTGCCAGGCTGGTCTGTTTCCTGCTGCCAACATACTCCTGACAATGTTGGAATGACTACTGGGACAGACATATCCCAGGGCTGCCCTGCAAGCTCAGGTCTATCAGAAGACAGAAACAGGACTGGTACTTTATGAGCTCTCTCAGATGAGTTTTTCTTTCTAGCTCATACAGTAATTTTAATGGTACAAGTTGCTTGCATGAATATGTTCAAGTGTTAGCAGCAGAAGCAAAACAGCAAAAGAAAGTGAGCTATTTTAACTGTGTATTTTCTGAGAATTTAGATGCTTGCCTCATTTAGTATCTAGCACTTGCACCTGTTTAAATAGTTAATTTGACAATAATATCTAAAAAGTCTTTGTTAAACCCATCAAAAATTGCCACAATTTAAATACAAATCTCTGTATTCATTATTGAATGAAATTCAACCATTCAATAATGAATACAGCTTCATTTGGTGCAGTAGTTTCTATTTTCCTCTCCTACAGTTTGAAATCTAACAACACTGCAGCAAACAAACAGCAGATGGGATTGTAACAGGGCTTTTAAAATAATGAGTGTCTATAATGCTGCACTAAGACTCAGTCTCTGCCCTTGGATGGCATTTAGGGTGCTGGTAATGCCACTAACAAAATAAGGAAGATTTCTGTTTGTCTCTCACACAAGTGAAATATTATCAGTACAGTGTGCAGGAGTGTGCTGATGTTGTATATCAAGGGCAGGAGTTTGAGATGGAGGAGAGTGGGAGAAAGGGAAGTTGCATGAAGACATCAGCACAGCGCTGGGCCAGAATGTAAATCTTGAGGATGGGGTTTATGAGCTGTGGTGTGTTACACACTCCCAAGGCTCTGGGACAGCCCACAGAGGGGCCTGAGAGAGGTCTCGAGTTAGCTTTGAGCCCAGAAAGAGTGAGCCTGCCTCTGTCCAAAATCTAATGAATCTCTGACATGCCGCCAAGAGAAAAGGAAGGAAATGTTAATAGATGCATCAAAGTCCAGCTCACACAAGCATCCCCCTGGGATATCAGACCAGCTGTGAGAAACACTTCAGTCAGTCATGTAGGGCTTTGCTCCCTTCTCACAGGGCTTTTTGTAGATTTTATCCCAGGGAGATTTCATATGAAAGGCGCATTTCGTATGAAAGCCAAAGCCAGGGTCTTCTCCCCAGTCCTCCAGACCCATAATAACAGGGTCACTCTCCCCAGGAGCTCTCTGAGTGATCTCCTGGGTCTTGCCTTCTTGGCTGCTTCTGTGTTTTAACTTCCCAGCTGCCAGAACCTCAGCAGCACAGAGCACCTGTGCCTGGGCACCGAGCAGCCCTTGGGACACAGGGTCAGGTCCCCTCATGCTCGTACCTCCAGGGATGAGCCCCTGGTGGGGTCTGTCAGGGTCTAGCACCAGGTCTGTGGGGTTGTCTTCCCAGGCCCAGAAAATGGTCTGAATAAACAAGGGAAACAACAAGCTGGCCAAGGTGACTTTGCAGGTTTGCAGGCATATCTGCCTTGCCCTAGGGGGAATTTAAACAATTATACTCAGCAAACTGGGTTGCTCAGCTAAAAATTCTCTGTGACCGTGTTAAGGCTGGCAGCTAAAATAGAGGGAATGCATCTGCCTGCATTATTAGAAGTAACAGACTACTTTGTTGTTGGTTTTTTTTTTTTTTAATTTAGTTTTACTATTTCCTTTGCAAATTGCAAGGCACTTCTAAACACAAACCAGTTTTTGCCCTTTCAACTTTCCTCACATTACAACCCAGCTAACTCCATTAGCAAATAAAGTAAATAGCCAGAGCACTCTTGAAAGTCTATTCCCTGAAGGTAATAACTGTATAAAACACATAGGAGTTGTTATTTCAAGGCAAGGAAATGGAAAGCTTTTAGTTTTTCATTAAGCCAGCTTAGTATTTTGGTAGGCCTTGGCACTATTTATTAACAATTTATAAAGTCAAAGTGGGGTGAATCTACGTAAGCTATACATATTTCTGGACTGAGATGAGGGCCTTGTGCTATTTTTCCTGAACTCCATGTAAACAGTGTTCTGACTTGGCTTTTCCTATTAAACAGTTTGCCTGTGTGAAGTGAACTCAAGTCACTGCAACTTCCTGCAAGAATTACCCTTCAATGCAGTACTGATATCAGGAAGCATCTTTCCAGGCTGCCATCAAAATTCAATATTTAGAAACAATACCAGTATGAGGAGCCTTTGAGCTCTCACAAAAGGAATAGAAGGTGCTATATCCTTATGCAGGAAGGGGCAGGGATGAATAAGTAAGAATAAAAAAACACCCCACAAAGGAGAACAAGAGAAGACATTGTCACAGATGTGATCCCATGGGAAGATAAGTCCATCAGCTTATGTTGCAAGGATGTGCAGGTTCCATCTTTTACCTGACATATTTTCTAGCTCTAGCCTGACTTTCCTGGTCCCATCTTTTAGACCTTCAAGTCTTTGTTCCCCTGAATGCTCTTTCCTTTTGGCAGTTCTAGTGAAGCAATGGTTAGACCAATCCTATATTAGTTCTTCCAAGGTATTTGCAATGCTCAGCAAAACTGTGAAAATGTAGAAATAAAAAACTCAGGTACTAACTTTGTCACCAGTTAGTATGATGGGTGCTTTCATTTAGAAAATCTCTGCTATGAGATGCTCACCTGAGGCCTCATTCATTCTGTTACATACGTGTGATACCTCAGGGGAGAACACAGGACAGACACCCAGATGTGCACAGTGGTTTTCCTCTGAAATTCCTTCAGGGCTCGTGTGCTTTCTATAAGCAGCAGCAAACTGACTGGCATTGCTCAAAAATCCACCAACTTGCAAATTCTGACAACACCAAGTTTCTAGCTGTGAAGATTATTACATTAATGTTATTTAAGGTACAATCAGGCTGGCATTTAACTCACTGTTTTCTACTCACTAAACTCTGATAAAGGGCATCCTAGCTCTCTGATAATTTGGGCTTTCACCAAGCATCAGAGGCTCTGGGCTTAATTCTTTGAGCAGCCTTTCTCAGTTTTCCTGTCTGCAATACATGCTGCTTAGACCAATGTCATTCTCCAGAGAATGTAGGGCAGAATTAACTTTTTGCAAGACTTGTTTGTGTGTGTGTTGTCAGTTTGCTGAGGCTCATATCTTGCTTTTAAAAGAATCGGAACCCTGGGAATGGATGCATTGATAGTGGGCCTGAGAGAAAATACATAAAATTATTGTGGGATTACATATAGATTAAATTGAAAAAAGGTAAATCAATGGCCCATGATTATTTAATTTCTTATGCTTTACTGTTCAAGTCTGAGATGGCAATTATAAACAGCAATTAGTGGAATATGCTGCCTGTTCACTTTGACAAAGCCTCTGTTATGAAGCTCTTCATATATGAAGAAAAAGTAATAATTTAGTATCTTTTGCGTGGCAGTGTTGCTGCAGTAATCCTTTTCAGAAATAAAAATGGAAGTGGGATAAGTAGGCAGAGAAAAAAAGCCCAACCCTGTTTGTTCGTTCCTTCCCATTAGGCACTGGAAAGGCAGGTATTCTCACTATATCTATGTTTAGGTGTAATATAAAACTTCCCTTTCTATTAGCAATCTCTATTTTAAAAATCTATTTTTCAAAATTAATTGCAAATTGGAATTGCAGCTAAAAAAAATTAATATTGAAGGTTCATTACATCACTCATTGCCCATTTCTTTCTGATGACTGCTCAAGGAACCAGGATGATTAATTCAGATGTAGAGATATGCACTTTAACTCACAGGCTTTCCACCTTCCAGTGAAATGGAAAAGATTGGACTGAGTTCACTGAAAGCACACTGTCTTCTATTGTTCTCTGTTACTGACTCAACCAAGACTGTTCTACTAAGGCCTTCTGCTCACTGAGAATTGGTGCAGTTTTGTTGATTTTTGTCTCTTTTTTAAAAATCCAGTTTGTAAAGTAAGTCTCAGTTTGCTTGTAAACAGGTTTATTTATGTTTTTATCAATACCTTCTATCAGATTGTACTCTCCTAAGGAAGAGAAATATAATTTCTTTTCCAATCTGCTGTGCTAAACAGACTTTTTCCTTTCCTTACTCATTCAAGGTCAGGTCTAAATCCAGACATCTGTTTTCAACATCATGTTTTGTTTGATGCTTCTCAGATTACACTCTGTGGTAGCAAGAGTGGGTGGGACATGAGCACTTTACAGAGTATTTAAAGAATCAGTTGCATCTTTCTTGCATGCTGCTATGGCCAAGTTCCCAGAAATCTGTCCATTTCCAGCTTGAAGACCAGAAATCACTCTCTTTGGAAATGTTTGAAATATGGGTTACTTTGGTACTTTGCTTTTACTGTGAATGTTTTCCTGATAAAATTTCACAGACTTTCCATGAATGCACACAAACCAGTGAATTTAAAGCTTTTTTAGTTTGGGAGCTCTATTATCATGATTGCTTGATGGCAATAAATACGGACTTTTTAGTCCAAAATATTGCTTTGGAGTGATAAATATGTAATTTAGTGCTCACAGGAGATAAGTGGCTATAGCTCTGTGTCTGATTTTGTTGTCAGCCAATATGACATGCCTACTTTTGGGTACAGGTATGGCACACAAAAAAGGCCACCACCTTCCTCTTTGCTACCCCTCTATTAGTAAACACAAGACTGATTAGCTAATACTGATACATTAATACTGAGTTCTCTACAATTCTCTGCTGTTTAGGGATAATACTTTTGTGTTCTAAACCCCATCAGAAAGAATACTAAGACTCACATCAAAAGCCTGAAAATTATCTTAATCTGGATAAATAATTCATCCCAAATTTGACTTGATTTCTTTGTTATACAAGTGATACCATTTTCTCTTGACCTTGCAATCTTCTCTCCTGACCTTCAGAGCAGCCACCTGCAGTTCTGCCTCCAGCCTGGCTGCCTGCTCTGTGGGGCTGGGCATGATCCATAAGTGTGGTCCTTCTGGAGCAGGGCAGTGTACACTGTCCTGCACTCATTTGGCATTCATGCACCCCAATTCTTCTGCTGTGAGGGTCACATCACGATATTTCTATGTATAAATGACAAGGTAATACTTCTGAAGTTTGTTGCACAAAAGAGGCAGAAGACACAAGCCTCAGTGCGGTATGGCAACACAAATAAATAGCCTATAGAGCCTTTATGAGGACTTAGAAACCCTGCAAGGCAGACTGACTTACAATCCCCCTTTCTCATCCTGACATTTCCAGATTGGTCACAGCAGTCATGAAATAATTATGAAGGGCAGAAGGGCTCCTGTAAGAATTGATCTATATTTACGTGAGATTCTGTTGCAGAAGAGGAAGTTTTTCAGATTAGAAATCAACTGTACTCACAGTGAAACAAAATCATTTATTATTTAACCCTGGGATGGCAGAGGCAAAGTAAGTTCATCATTATTATTTAGTTCTAAGCTAAGGAAAATACATACTAATTTTAGAATTTAGTTTCTCTTCTGCTACATCTTCCCCCATTTGTCTACTTTTTTTAACATGCCTGTCTTGATATCTGATCTTTTCTCTTCCTGTCCTATATAATCATTAACAAGAATTGAATCAGAAAACCCCACTTGCTACACTGTATGCATATGCATGAATATATCATATACACTCTATATACAATAATACATTATATAGACATTCTATGCAATAATAATTTAGTGGCCTTCAGGGTTTATAAAAATGCCAACTTCTACATCATTATTGGCAGTAGTATCTTTTCTATAAAAAGTTATGATGCTGTTTTGCAGCATCTGTTTGGTCCTAGGAAGGAAGAACGAAGGGAGGAGAAATGGACACTCAACAGCTTTTTGGGCATAGTCTCTAGCTGCCAATCATACATGACATCATCACTTTTGGGACGGTAAATACATGGAAATTCCCTCTCTGTGGTGCTTGTGGGCATTTGTGCAGTTGTCTGACTATTCTGTTCTGCTTCAGCCTCAGGTAGATACCTTTCACACCCTCCACCAATCAATAGGCATCACAAATGCCATCTGCCAGCTGCACAGATTGCACAGCAAGAAGGGCACTTTCATCAGTGCTGGCTGAAGTGACACACATCACTCGTGTCTCCGGAGATCAGGCTGCTCAACACCCAACTCTTCCCCTGAGCACAGTAAAACCCTGTAGCTTGCTGCAGTAGCTGCCATGTGGTGCTTCAGGCCTCTTGCCATCAGAGTGACCTGGCTTCCCAGAAGTTTTCCAAGTTTTTGCAGTGGCAGGGTCCTCCAATAGTATCTGGTGCTGCTCAGATATGCCACCGACAGAAATACAAACAGGCATAATGGCATTTTTGGAATAGGTCTCTGCTTCCACAAATGAGGTGCAGAAGAGCTATCTGCTATCAGGATATTTGAAGCTCCTAAACCTTCAACCTGACCTGCAAATAACCTGTGTGACATCCTCTCTTAAAGAATTACTGACGCCTCAAAACTATAAATGTAATTTATGAATATATTTGAGACCAGAATTCATAAAGTTCATCCAAAGTCCTTTCAACCTTCAGCTTTTCATTTTTACCATTTTTACAAGACATTTATATTCCTGCACATTCCGTAGAGAGATAAGAATTTTTTGTTACGTGCTGTAATTTACAGGATCACTGTTCAACACACCTGTGTTTCCATAATTGTAAGAGTCCAGAATTTCATGTTTAAAGGTTTTATAACTTCATTTACTATGATACTCAAATTTTACAGTGCACATTATATGCAACTTTGAAGCACTGCATAAAATATTTATACCATGCCTAGATGTGGCAGCTACATTTGCAATTACATTTTTATTCCTGTTAATTATAAATCAAACATGAAGTGGTGATTGCTTTTTTTGTTCCCTTGGCAAGAATATTTGCAATAAAACTATCTGTGTGCAGAGTCCTTCTGACAGCTCACCAGCACATTAAACTCCAAATTACAAAGAAAATTCCCATATAAAATGCACAAGATATTATTCTGTGGAAGTTTTCAAGGTCTCCTTCAGGCCTACCACTTGACTTTGGCTTTGCATAAATAGCAAAGCTCCGTGTGAGTGGCGTTCATGGCAGATAATGGCATCATAACTCTTTATCAGTACTTTTCTGGATCATCCAGTTTTCCTGCTAGAGTCTGCCCACAGCTCAGCCATCAGCAATATTGCCTGTGTTTGTGCAAAGAGACACTGAAACAGGCAGCAAGCTTTTAGGTGAATGCTCTGATGGTATTCCACTGAAAACTAACCTGCTTGCTTTGCTAAATAAAGTAGGGATTGTGAAACCCTCATGTAGAATAGTAATCCTGATTCTCATTCTGTCAGCTCTGACAGCTCAAACCCAGCCATTCCATCTCTTCCTCTAACTGTCTGAGGGGCATTTAGCCTTGTTAACACATATAAATCATTTTGTTTTGCTATCCTACAAGTTAAAAGTGGTATGCTCATGTAACTTTACAGTCTGTTCTCCAGTTTTGACTGATTCAACTTAACAGAACTGCAAACTGCTCTATAAATTATAGACAATGACATCTGTGGTAATGCTGGTATACTTGTTATAAGCAAGTCAGCTGAATCCTTCTGCACCGGCTTCAGTCCTATTTCTCCTTGGTCTAACTGCATGCTCTCCATCTCACACTTGTACAGCTGCAGAAGAAATTGTTTAGTCAGATTTTTTTTTTTAATAAATTTGTACAAATGGACCACTCTCTACTTGCTGGTACTGAATAGCAAGTACATAATTACTGCAACAGTGCTAAAAGCCTTGATGGTACACGTATGTAGGACTGGATGTCATAATTTTAATAGCACACACTGTTTTATGCATCATTAACACTTCAGCTGAAATCCTCATGTCTTAGAACCAGCTTAAAATTGTGTCCTTTGTGAGGTTGAATGTCCTATTATTTTAGGACATAATTCTATTAGAAAAATAAACTCCTAAGCTGAATTTTTAATTAGAGTTTCCATTTAATTCCATGAATTCTGTTCCTAACTGGAATTTTTAGTAACTCATTTAATTACTGATATAGATCTCATTTCTTTTTTTTTTCCTAGTAGCAAGTTCCACAATCATATTGATTAAAAAAATTCAATTAATGATTTTTACACACAAATCATTCATCAGCAGTTCATTATAGGTGTTTGCTACTTCAAAATCAAGATAGCAGTAGCTTTGATTAGAAACATGAGCTTCTGTACCATAAAATGCTTCTGAGCCTTGATAGGCTAAAACACATTCCTAATGCCATGTGTCATAAACAGATAGTAAATAAAAAGCTCATTAGCTTAATTAATTTTTTCTCCCCAAATGCTATTTTAGTGTTACTGTAGGCAAGAGAAAGGGCAGTAAATAAATAGGTGCCTAGTACAGGGATACTCCTTTCTGTATTCAAATAAATTCAAATTATGAAATTCTATTTTTTATCCTTTTAAGGCTGAAGACAAAAGGCCTTGCACAGCAAACATCATCATACCAAAATCCTCACAAACCCCCACCTCCAGCCAGCAGTGATACAGTGAGAAATATTTGAACAATTCAAAGAGCAGTCTGCAGTGAAGCTAGCTCAAGATGTAACTACAGCCTCCCCCCTCTCCTTCACAGTTTTAGGCTGAGATTTCTGGAGTCCTAAATGACTGTGCAAATGGGAACAGCAGACTCACTGCGAGCATTTGACCAAAATTCTCTAATGTAAATCAATGATCAAGGCTGTGATGCTTTTCAGCTTGTTTTAGGAACGGGTTTTAGTAAGGCTGTAGAACAGACAAAAATCATTGAACCAACTTTGTTCTTCTCAGTCTCTGAAATAATGAGTTGGTGTTGGACCGCAGATTTATGACCAAGTAGCTGTTAGGCAGGTATGCATGCAACAGAGTATAAGCATTTATTCCTACAGAGGAAAAAAACCCCAAACTCAACAACCAAAGTCTGTATAAAAAGAAAGAAAATATTAAATAACAATGAATTAAAAATCGTCTCCCAGAGGGAGCTCCTCCCCTTTAAAAGCCTGATGTGTGATGTTTGATCATCAATAAAGGCAATAAAATGCAGGGTTTTGATACTAACATAATACTAATTTTTATGGAGAAATACTAATTTTTATGGAGAAATCTAGGTGCTACTTCTTGATTTGCTATGTCAATATTTTTACAGAAAAAAATACTCAGGAAAAGAAAGGAAATAAATGTAAAAACTCATGCTTGAAAAATTATTTTGAAGTGTCAATCAAGGAAATTTGCAGATGAGACAATCCCAGCTATCAGTGCAAGAAGTGCACCTCACATAATTTCTGGGATGCAATCATAATGGAAAGGGTCCAGGAGGACCCCAGGCTACAACTTGTGCTTATTCTTGTCCCACACTGATGGTTTTCATTAGGTCTCCTACTCAGATAGGCTGGGAGACAGAAGTCCAAGCCTTCCCCAAGACTTTCCCCTTCCCTTTCCTGTCCCTTCCTATGCTGAGCAGTGCTATGGCCCAGAGGAGCACCTTAATAATGTGGATTTTACTGGGGAAAGGGGTACAGAGGTGTTTTAGAACAAAAAAAAACCCCAAAATAAAGTTAGCATAATCCAGAAGGTGTTTCCTAGTCGCTGTGCTGTTGCTCAGCATGGGCAGAGATCACCTCCAGGAAGTGTCAAACTGATGTCTCCACCGAGGTCAGAGTTGGGCAGTTAAGTAGAGCAATCAATCAAGAATGTATTCTGTACCTGGAAAACAAAAAAGACCATGAAACTGAATTCACTGCTATTAAAAAGCACTCAGTATGGAATAGTCTTTGCATTTATTTCAGTTGGGAGTTTCTGCAGCTACGCTGTGAAAGGTCAGGGTAATGACAACAGCATGGAGCTTTACCCTCTGCTCATGTTACCAGCTACAGCTTTTGCCTATCAGCCACACTTGCAATGCTGAGAAAAGGTGAAACTGTTCTTACACAGCTGAGGGAAGAGTGTTAGCTACAGAAAATGATGCATTTTGCACAGTGGTTGCATATTAGCTTGGGGGTTAAATGCTTGAAGGGAAACTTGTACCCCAGGTATCTGGGTGGGTAGAGAAATGACAACCACAGTTGTATGGGGTTCCAAGTGCATGTCACTCTAAGAAAACAGTCGTGAGTATTGTGACAGCTGCAGCGCTGGAGAGCAAGGAAATCTTACAGTCAGGGTGACAAATGGAACTTCTACTTTCCCTTGCAGAGCAGAATGTCTGTTCTTATGACAATTCCTGAATTACTAAATAATAACTATAGAAGAGAACAAAAAAAAGTCTCTTCAATGATTAAGTAATTAACATTTAAAATATTGAGGGAAATAATAGAAGAATAGACTTCTGAGGCAGTTTTGATGGCAATTATTCTGGTGGGAAAAGGAGGTGGATTCTCAGCTTTCAGAGAAGTTCCACTTGGGATTTCAGTGTGACTGTTGCTGGTCCTCCACAATGGACAACAAAAGACATGGCTCCAACAAAGCCCTCCAAAGGAATGCAAGCAGGCTTTGCTTTTAATTGCAAATTCAGACATTGAAATTTCTTCTTTCAGGAAGGCAAGGTGCACAATCAAAAAACTTTGTGCTATCTGGAAAAGGGTAAGTTCCCTAAAGGAGGCCGATGTTAGTGAGGAGAAGACTCACCAGCACAATTCTGAGCTATGCCCCTGCTCTGCCCTCCCCCCAGGCCTCCATGGGTGTTTTCCACAGGACAGCTCTAGGGCACAGTGTCCATTGACAGCACAGGACAATGCAGAGTCTAGGAAGAGAAGGATTTGAAGTCTATCTGTTCTGCTAAGACTTAAATAAAAGGACAACAGAGAACAACCACCAAAATAATTCCAAACTGAGTCCATCGAAGTCTCTTGACCTTGTACGAGGTGAGGTATGGGTAAGGGGATAAAAGCAGAGTTTACTGGTACTTACCATCTACCAATATCTTTGCCAACAGGGTAATTTTGCCAGCGATTCCTACATTAATCATGAGTGTAAAGTGCTGCCCCATATTCCTTTCACGGGCACATGTTGCTCCCCCCAGCTCTGGCTGTCAGTCACATTTTGGCTAAGCTGTTTCTTCTGTCTTTCAGAAAGCTAAAACCCTAGCAGCAGCCATTAAAACGATGTGTGTCAGCACTTGAGAAAGGGAGGACACATGTGAGATCTTCAGCTCACATTTAGCCATCACTTCAGCCCCCAAAAGTCTCTTGTTATCCTACCCAGAGAGTCTGACCTCCAGGCACCCTGGTCAGCACATCGTGTCCTTTCCTCCAGTGTGTCCATCCTCTTTTACATAAAACAAGGGTCTGCAGTGTCAGTGCTCTGCAGCATCATGGGGACTGTACAGCCAAAGCTGCTCATCTCTGCAGGCCCCACGCACCCCTCGGATCTGCATTCCAGACCCTCGGAAAAGGAGGCTAAGAGATAAAACAATGTCTTTGAGAACAGGCAGCACGCAGAGGCTGGTGTAATTTGTATGACTGTAAACACAGGAGTCTATTTTTCACACATTGCACAGAACAAATCCCTGAAAGGCAATGAAAACAAACACCTCGGAATAGTATTTTTGTGTGATGTGGAAACATCTCCATTGCAACTATTTTGATACATGAAACCATCAGCAATAACTATTTTTTTTTTTCAGAGAAAGAGCTTTTCGGGTCAATGTGGGTTTGTCTGCAAACTCAGGAAAAGGAGGGAGAGACCTCCTGATGCTTTTCCCCAGCACAGTATTCAGTGCTTATTAGTAAATCAAAATTAGGTGCCCCATGATTTTGCCATTTCCATTATTTCACCTCAGAGGAAAGCAACTCCTGGATTTTGCTGTAGCACCCAGTTTTCCTACAGTACTGATGACAGACAGCAGTGATGAAGACTGGATGGAGAATAAACTGGAGTGCTTGTCCTTACAAAGACCTTGACATTTCCATGAAAAGCAGTGGACTGCTCTAATATGTATCATATCATCATACTCTTCTGAGTTTTGCATCTGTTACCCATGCTTGTCACTCTATGTATGAACAAAATTCATTTTCTACTGCAAGTCTGAGTAGCAGACAGGAACATCATAACTTTGCAATGGAAAGGGAATCTTATTCATAGCTGATTGAATGATCCAAATAAAATGCCAAGTCAGTGTTTGTTATCTACCTGTAATTGTCCAGCCAATACCATTCCTAGTGCCAGCCTATATGAAACAGGATCTGAGAGGGCAGCAGAAGACTGACAATTGAAGGAAGAAACAATCTTTGCTCTCTGATGCATGGCACCTTGTTGCATAGAGGAATAACACCCTTTCTGGGAAGGGGCTTTCTAATAAAGCTAATGGCTTATTTCAACTTGCTTTTGTAAAGAAGAGGCATTGCTGGAATGGAAGGTACTTGTCAGCTTCTGTTTATCTTCTGGAAATTTGCCCCAGGCAACAAGTTTCCTTGATACTTATCTTGAGCTTCCCTTTTGCAGCACAGTACAAGTTATTGACACCCATAATCCTAACCCAGCACTTTCAGAATTATTCCAGGCCTATTAATTTTTTTAATGAAGAATGCAGGGTATACCAGAAGTTTTGCAACACCAGAATTTGAAAGTTCTGGTCCAACCTATTCAATGTTAATTGAAAAAAAATCCAAAAACTGAGGAGTAACTGACTGGGCTATCTAATCCTCTACTATCTAGACTCAAGAATTGCTGTCCCCCACATATTACGAGAATGTAAATTGCATATCTGAAAATGTAAATGGAATCTCAAAATATGTGAGTTTACAAAAGACGCCGTGAGAAAAATTGAAGGAAACTGATTAACTGCAGAAGTATCAAAATGCAAACCTGTCCTCTAATGAAAGAAAAATAATTCAGTTCTTTCTGTCCTTTTCTACTGTGTGGCTTTAATAAACTCCAAGAAGCTGTTGGGGAGGGGAAGCTATCCATGTGCCCACACATCTTCAAGCTTATCTTTCTGTAAAATAACGAATTGCTTTATATCCATCCCCTACAGCATGACCCAGCTACCAAGTAACAAGGTAGTAGACTGAGTGGGTTTCCTGTGCTTGATTGCTTCTTAATCATATTCTGTTCACAAAATGCCTTCAGAAATCTATTTTACTTTGTATTGTATTCTCTGTTCAGAATGAGAATTCATTCAGCACCAAATTAGTACCTGAGCAAATCAGAGTCACAAAGCCCCCTGCATATAGCAGTGCAGACATGCAAAGCAAAAAAAACCAGTCAACATATTTTGAATGTTTAATCCTACATAAGAATCTGGAACAAAAAGTCATTCATTATATTGTTGCAGAAGAACAAGTAGAAACTTACCTTTCAGGTTACTAATTCTTTGAAAAAAGGAAAAAAAAACAACTTGATTACCTCACATATCCTCTATTTGTATGGTTACAGTTTTAATCTGTGGCTTTTCAAGATGTATTTCAAGAACAAATGTGAAACATCAATCATCTGGCAGTTAGCTGTGGAAATCTTCCCTAAATTAAACAATAACAGTAAGATAGATACATCTCATCTGTGTAAGTGTATGCAGGACACCAGCTGATTTAGGATTGATACCTTTGACAATATATACATTCAAACAGTATTTCTTAGGTATTACTGAGGGGCATTAATTTGCTTAAGAACTTGACTTGCCTCAAGATCATAAAAAGCATCATTTCTTTTGCAAAAGGCTTAGTACACCATTAGTAGAGTTTCCTTTTGCCTTGCTAGTTTAACTGACTGGTGTTCTACAATTATTTTACTTTTGTTTCTATTTTTTTTCTCTCAAATTTCAATCAGATTTGCCTTGCTTGCATGAAGATGCTGACAATAACCCATAGACTGGAAGAAATGGACAGTCTCCCATCAGGCACACAAACTCCTCTCTAAAGAGAGTAGAATGTCCCAGGGTGACAGCATGTGGGTTATATCACTGTTCCACAGAAAAATGGAAAGGTATGAGATGTGCCTGGCAGCAGAAATCCTGACTCTCAGAATGGCATATGAGTATACCCTTTAACTCTGATTTTGGTCAAAAATTATACACCAGAGAGAGACTCACAAAAGCCTGAACTGTAAGTAGAATCCTAGGAATTTTCTCTGAAACATCTTAGGAGTTTTTTTTGTGTAAAACCACTTCATCCCACTGTTTTTCCTAGCAGGAGCCAAGCAGAAACAAGAGAAGACCGGTCACCTCTTGCCCCAGGGCTGCTGTCCTTCCTTTCTTGTGACAAACACCTGAAGGCCTCCAGTGACCATCCTGACAGGGGCAGCACTTTAACAACAAATCTTGTCACTCTGCTTAAGGGAGCTCAAAAGATTAAGAGGGAATAAGAGTTAGAGAACAGAAGGGAGGAAAATGTTTTCAAGAGGGAAATACCTGGCTTGGTTGGGGGGAGGGCAAGGGAGCAGCTGCTGAGATGCTTCTGTACAGTTCTACCTCAGTTTGGAGGATATTCAAGAGTGTGGGAGGGATGCACATGGCACAGATGCTTTACATGATTGCACATCCATTTCTTAAAAACCAGAATTCAGGCAATTGCTGAGTGTCTTTCAGGTTCAGAGGGCATTTTCTTTAACTTCTCTTTTTCCCATGAGACTATGAGCAGCTTATGGGAGTTTTAAACTGAGTCAAGCAGGACTTAGATATAGAGAAAGTATCAAATTAACCAGAGCAAAAGAAAAGATTACACTTCAGATGGAAGATAAAAGTGTCATAAAAATATATCTGTATGTGTGTGTGGTGCATGTGTGCCTATCTATATTTACAGACATGTGCAGAACCATATTAATTTTGTAAGAGCTATAGTGAACCTGGGAGGTTAACAACATTCTTATCCCAAAAAGCAGTCAGGGAGTTGTTGATGTCATTTACCCAACGTACTGAATATGGACTCAGTGATGATATCTGTATTATCAAGATAAAACAGTAGCACACAGGATTAAAATAAAAAATAAAACAACAAAAAAGTGAGATTAAAGAAAAAAAAGAAGCAAAGTAGCCCACTGAATGATTGTATTCTGGAAGGATTGAGGAATGGAGGTAAACTTACTGCTTGACTATAGCAAAAACATTTGCCAGATTTCCTCATGTATTTTATTTTAATAATAAATTTAACAATTTGTAGCCTCTGATTTCTCATGCCAACTTCCTTATTGTCCTGAGGAGTTCCTGTACATAACTGAACCATCTCAAGACATATCTTTGTGTCAGCTGTCTGATTTCACTCAATGAGATGTCCAACTTAAACTTACAAGTTCTTGCCATTGTCCTTATCTGTGGTCATCTTCTTCGGACCAAATGCTGTGGTTTTGGTTTTCCCTTTGATTTTCTGGTTACAGTCCAGCTTTCTAAACATTCATTAAACCCAGTAAAAGCAGGACTTCAAGTAATTTCACATGGGGAGGAGATAATCTTTGACATCAAGGTCAATATATGTATATATAACTGAATGCTCTTTGTTGCCATAGAAAAGGCATGTTAAACATGTCAATTATTAACTAAAGTGCCACACTTGTGCTGAAACATTCCCTCCTTACACCATACTGTAAAAATAAACATAACTGCATACAGTCCTAAGTGGTCAAGACATACACTGATTCCTAGTTATTATAAATATGCAAAATTTGACAATCAAGTATGACCAAGGCAACTGAAGGTCTTAAATCCTCTTACATATTCAACAGAGGCACTTTTGCTAAGTTGCTGCATGAACTGGAACCCAGGCTTGGATTTTCTGCTTCTTGTGTCCTCTCACTGTCTTAGGCAGTTAAGTGGGCACTCCACTCAGGAGGATTTCTGCGTGGAGTTTCTGAGGTCCCTCTTGGACTGCAAACTCCCACCAGCATTCAGTCAAGAAGGCTTCTTCTGGCTGAGCTCTTCTGCTCTTCCTCTGCCTTAAAAACCCTGTGGTGGAAAAGGCAAAGAGATTTGCAGAGTGAGTGAGTGCAGAGGGCTTGGTGGGGCCAGTTGGAGTGCACGGGACTTCAGCCGGTCAGCAGCTGTTCCCTGATGGCTGTAAGGTATTTTGGGGAGTGCTGTAAAGCACACCTCACAACATCTGATGCTGCCTTGTCAGAAATTTATATTGCAGTTTTGTTAGATTTTAAAGCCCTTGTTTTTCACAGAATTTTCATAGTCTCAATAAATGCATCTAATAATGCTGTTGTACCTTTATTTCATATCTTAATACAAAAGCACAGGAAATTAAAAATGTTATTAAATGATACATCTTTTACTCTTTAATTACCAACAAAAATATAAGGACACTCTGGAATGTTGATTTTTAATGAGATGATAAAAAATATTCAGGTTGCATCAGACATTCCAATATTACACCAATGAAAGCCAAACAACCTCCACTAACTTTTATATAATGTATAACTTGTACATAATGTATCAAGTGATATGAAAACAAGATACCTACAGAAGACTGTTTTTTTAAAGAGTGCACACTCAGACTGAGCCCCTGATAAACATTTTAACAGTGCTACTCAAAAGTAACCAAAGGAATTGTGCTAAAACTCACAAAAAAATTCCCACTAAGTTTTCTGCAAGTTTATATTTATTACTGAAAACCTTCCACATTTAAATATTTTAACAGCCCCTGTGAAATAATGTCAAATCTATTGAAATCATATTGGGAACCTTTCTTACAAACCTTTACTGATAAGGAGGAATAGCATAGGGGCCTCTGGCCATCATGGCAATGGCATCAGTCAGAGACAAGACTATTTGCTAAAGTTCACAGATAACTGAACTCAGAGGAGCATTCACATGGGTACAGCAGTGGCTCCGACGATCTGAAACAATAGACTTTCAAACTGCAAAATATTTTTCTGCAGAGAAAAGCTTTTAGGATCCAGGACTCAATGCAACCTG
Source organism: Chloebia gouldiae (assembly GCA_003676055.1). Taxonomy (NCBI): domain Eukaryota; kingdom Metazoa; phylum Chordata; class Aves; order Passeriformes; family Passeridae; genus Chloebia; species Chloebia gouldiae. The sequence continues at coordinate 32,135,281 of QUSF01000001.1, read as the reverse complement.
CTGTTCTCCTTGGAGAGGTGTATTATGGAGTGGAGGAGGAGAAAAAGGTTTCCTGTTTGGAGGAAAAAACCTGTACCCATTCATCTACAGCTGCACTTGCTCACAAAACTAGATTACATGCCACTAAGATAAATTCATGGACTGGTGTGCTGAGAGAAAAGGCAGTATTGTAAAATCCAAGATAAAAACATGATATTAAAAGCCTGATATTATAAGGAAATTGCTGCAAATGACATGGTTCTGAAATCTGCTGTGTTTAGAGAATGTCTTTTTGTAGCACAGCCACACTTTTATGTAGAAACTTGTGTCCACTCTTTCAAAGCTCTCACAGCTAGGAGCCAGATGAAGAGGCCTCAGCTTGGTGATGGGGCAAATGTCCTGGTTTCAGGTGAGATAGATTTAGTTTTCTTCCTAGAAGTTGGTATAGTGCTGTGTGTTTGGATTCAGTATGAGAATAATACTGATATCACACTGATGGTTTAAGTTGTTGCTAAATAGCACTTATCCTAAGTAATCATAATAATAATAATAATAATAATAATAATAATAATAATAATAATAAT
>QUSF01000001.1:32019210-32134708 GCA_003676055.1 Chloebia gouldiae | reverse complement strand
ATAATAATAATAATAATAATAATAATAATAATAATAATAATAATAATAATAATAATAATAATAATTATTATTATTATTATTATTATTATTATTATTATTATTATTATTATTATTATTATTATTATTACCTTTATTGCAATTTTTAAGCTGTTCTTGTCCAAATCCATGGTTTTAACCTCTTTCTGATTCTTCTCCAAATCCCACTGCAGGGTGGGTGGGGAGCTGAGCAAGCAGGTTTTGCTGGCTGTAGTGAAACCAAAACAATATAGATTTAAAATTCTGGGGAAGGAGTCAGTAAAACAAGCTGGGGTATACAGGCTCCACTCAGGCAGCAGTAAACCTTTTGTACTCTTAAATCCCATGTAAAATATTATCCTTTAAGGGACCTAAACTCCACAGCAGCCTCTGTCATGCTTCGGCATGTTCTCGTGTTAACAACAAAAGACACACAACTCTACTCAACCACCCATTTAACTGAAGTGCTGGATAATATATTAAAAATTACAAAATACCCTGCACTGTTGTGAAGGTGGAGGAAGAACAGATCCTTCAGTAAATGCTAATTGTCCCAAAGAAACTCTTTCTAATATCTCAAGGCAGGAAAGTTTACTAGCAGGTACAGTAAAAGCTGGCAGGAGGCAATTTATTTCATGTTTCCATCTGCCAGTTATATTTCATGAAATGAAAGATTGTCCTTTCACCCCATAAATTCACCTTTTTTACTGCAGAAATTTTACATTAAATACTAATAACATTGTTTCAGGGGATCAACCAAAGGACATAACTGGCAATTAAAGAGCTCAAATTATATCATAATTTTCTGTGTTGACTTATTTCAACAGTTTACTGAATTTCTATTGAAATGGTATTCATAAGGGGCTTAGAAATGTTTTAAGCCTATGTTCCAGGGCTACAGTCCCAGCACAGAATACTAATATCGCAGTTTGAGATGTGTGCTCTCATGTGTCACACATATCATAGTTTCTGTTCATTTTCCATGAATTATTGAAATTAAGAATTATTTCCTGTTTTCTTTATTGAATCAACACTTAGTACCAGCAGAGCTGGAAGGACTAAAATCCAGGAAATGTGCTGCAGTAGATAAGAATTGAAAGCAGTGTGCTGGGGATTGTACCTGTATTTACATATTTGTATTTTATTAAGTAACTGAAAGAGCCTGCCCGTGTTGTATAATTCATGCATCATAAATAAACACAAACCAGATAACTGGAAGCAAAGACTCACTCAGTAGCAACAATTCATACATCCCCTGCAGTGACTGTCTGGGCAATTCTCCACTTCGTGCTGCAAAATTCCCACTACCCAACCCTTTTAAAGAATGTTTCAGCTCACTGGGAAATACTATACAAGGTCTTCTTAGGATCAAGAAGTAAAAACAAGGGGTATGAGAGTGCACACAGATTCAAAAGTTAATCTTAGGAATTTGAATTGCGTACTGCATAGATTTTGAAAAGCAGGAATATGAGGAAAAAAGGAGTAAATAATGTCAGTGTAAGAGCTAGTGTAAATCAGATTGTACACAGGTCCAGAGGCAGTATGTAGCTATTTAAAGGTGTTCATGGGTTTATATCACCTGTCAGTGACTTAAAAAGGCAGCCCAGATCTAAGAGTCTAAAGCAATATGTAGCCACGTAAATCAGTGTCTTTCCCAGCTTAAGGCATGCTGAAGAATGTGGATGGATCTGTGGAGATTTATTTAAAAATATGAAGAACAGAAAGAGTTCAGAACAAAACCTTGCACTTTCTATGTTGCTCTTGTAGGAGACAGCGTGGAAGGTGCCAAGAGGTAACAATTACTGATTAAGTTGTCCAACACTTACTCAACACTCCTGTGTGACCTAGCTGGGGGTTTTGGATGGAGATGGACTTAAATTAGTCTGGAGCATTCCACAGCTCTCTCCAATATACACCACAGTTTTTGAGCTCTCCATACTATTAATGCATAGGCAAAATAATTTAAAATATTTTCAATTAAAAAGCTCAATCAAAACAGAATCTCACTTTTTCTTTTAATGCAGATTTAATGCAAATTAGTTTTAATATTACATGAGATCTGTCTATGACAGACTGCATATACTTAAAGAAAAATTATATTGAAAATATCCAAATCTTCAGTCAAAATTTCAAAAGACATCAAACTGATGAAGAGCCAAGCTTAGAACCTGAAACCAAAGCATATTAAGATGATAAAATTTTTTTCAACAACAGCTTTCCTTTCCAACAGTTGCCTTTGTTTCAATTATTTAGTCTAGACTGGTGTTATAGATACATCATATGATGTCCAGAAAAAAAAAAAGCAAAGACAGTTTGTTTTCCTCTTCCAATTTATCAATTAAAATAAGATACTAGAAGATGAGATACACTAACTCTAAAATTCTGAAAGTTGTGGCAGAGGGACAAAAGGCCTCAGTTCACTGAACAGCAGTAAAATCTATTTAAAAACCAGAAATCATTAACAGCAAAGCATGGCCCGATATACAGAAAAGTGGATTTATCCTATATATTTATTGTACTTATGTCAATTATTTAGGTGTATTTTTAGGAATTTTCTTTACATCTATAATTTTTTTTGTAAGCTTTATGGTCTTAGTGTCTAACAACTCTTAACTGTACCAATCATGTTCATATTGCAAAACTAAATAAGCCTTTTTTTTTCCATTGGGTATGAATAGCTAAATATCCCAAATCACAATCTTATCCAGACAATCTAGATTAAATAAAAGATGCATGTTGATGAGCGAGAACAATTTTTAACAGTTTCTGGAGGCAAGCAGTATTTTTCCCAGGCTGGTCTACATCAGGATAAGAAACCTTCCTCTCAGACTTTCATTTTTGTAGGCCTGACATACAGAATCTGTGTTCCCTTCATTTTTTTCTACAGTAAGTATTTTTGAAAGCAGATTTGTTTCAAATGGTCTCTATGTCTCAGTTTTCTCTTTTTCTAAAAATATAATTCCCATTTTTCTCACCCCTTATTTACAAAACCTGACTTGCCATTTTGCATTCGTTCATAGCACAGCATGACAAAGAACTGCCAGCAGGAAACAAGGATTAAGGGCTTGACTTTTCTCAAGTTAGCAAAAAGTGAATATTTTATTCTCTTACTCAAAAAACCCCGAGCATATGCTACATCTTTTCCAAGGACACCAAAATATTTCATTATGTATTTTAGACAGCTATAAATATATTTTACTTTCCAAAACCAGTGGAAATTTCTTCTCCTAAAACCATCCTGGGCTCTTGGTTAAGTCTATATTCAGATATTCTTCAAAGAACTCCTTTGATTCCCTTTTTTTAAAAAAGAAAACTTATTACAGAGTAAATGTTTGTCCCAGTTGCTACATTTAAGTGAGAATTGAGTTTGAGTAAAAAAATCTACTCTAATACAACCTAGCAATTTATGTTTCAGGGGATATCTTTTGAACATTATTATTACATTTGCATAAAGAAGCTGGGCCAGCTTTACATACCTTGGGGCTTAGAAAGGCAAAAATAAATATGATTAGCAGAGAGAGAAAATGCCTTTCTCTGAAAAATTAGAGAACACCTAAAGTTTGCTTCACATCTCATAATACAGGGGTGCATAGGAGAAACTTCAATTAAACCTTCCTCTCTCTCACACAAGGGTGACACCACAGGAAATCCTGCACATGGTCTGGTTCTACTGGCAAAGGCAGCTGCCACAGGCAGACTGGCTAACTGGGAAAAGTCCATGTCACACCAGTAAACCCCAGGGGCTTTGCTGTAGCTTGGGGAACATCATGCATCATCTTAGCCCAGTGAAAGACCTCAATGAAGTGATTGCTCAGACTCAATGCTCTCAAGCATTTTGCCATTTCTGTGCAACAGGAACTAATGAGGCCAGATTTTGGATCATATAAAGCCAGTAATAAAAGAACAAATCTTGAAGGTTTTCTCACAAAAGCCCAATTTACCTGAGAGATTTTTGTGTAAAAATAGTTATTTATTAATATTCTACAGCAGGGAGTTTGAGGTACATGCAATCTTTGCAAATAGGACTCATTTATTTTTCACAGTGACTCTACTGGGCTTCACTGGAAATACAGAACTGCTTTTACCAAGTATATTTCTGGAATAGAACTAAAGATGACATTTGAAATTAAACTGGTGCCAAAAACCTAATTTCAGACAGCCTGTAAGTCTTTCCTTGCGAAGTTTAATAATTCTCCTGTCTCATCTCAGTACAGCTTTTGTGTGTAGATTCAAACTGTCTCCTGAGCACAAGAAGCAATATTCAATGTGTAGCACCTGAATATTCACTTCATATCCCAAACACCTGTGCAACTCAAATAATCATTTCTCACAGTGATGTGAGAGGGGTGTCTTGGCAGAGTCTGTGGGACAAATAAGCACTTGAACACTTTGAACCAGTGCTGTTATGATCTTGACTTCCTAAGTGTTGAGCTCACACAAACAGATAACACTGCCACTTCATCACTTGGCAGCATCTGCACACTTTATGTTCCACAATGCCATAAATGATACCTGTTACCAAAAATAACATTCACACAACCAGCCACGAAAACAACACATTTGAATACCATGCTCCTGACAAATCCAAATGAGGTTTTGAATATTTCCCAACCTTGGAATCAGGTCTTGGTGTACAACCCTCTTTCTGTTTGGTATCATCAGCCAGTGCCAAGCCAGTAGTCACTGCTGATCTACTGCACTATTTGATTGGTGAAATGTGGTTATCCTGGGCAATCCCTCAGAATGGGCCACTGCAGTCTACCAGAGTTCTCAGAGAGCTTTAATATGTGAAATTACTTCATTTCCTGACCTGGATACCCAGGCTGCTGCCAACTCAGACAACATGTTCTCTGGATATGCAGCTTCCCTGAGGTCCAAGACTAATAACATCTCCAAGAGAGACGTCTCAGCAGCACAGCAAACCTGGATTTGCGGCTCAACAGCTTTTTTTCTTTCTTTTTTTTTTTTTTTCATTTTCCAGGGTCAAGTTTCAACCTCAGCTGGCTTAGACTCCCAGATCTAACCCACAGCATCAGGAAGCCAGCAGGCTTGAAAACAGACTGAATAGGAACCTTGGATTTTTTTCCTCCTTTCCTAGCTCTTGCAGATGGACCCACTCCATTTGCTTACACAACAGGGCTTCTTAATCCAGGAAGCATGAAGTCATTCCTGCTTCACCTTCAAGATGTAGAAGCTTCGTCCAATTTGTTTGGTCTGGTTTTATTTTTTTATTTTCTTTATGAGTTAACAAATTCCGCATGTGGGCTTTACATCATCTCATTATTAGTACTACATAGTAGTAATACATCCATAAACACAATTTTTATATATTATCATCAATCCACAGGCAGTTTGTAGTAAGTCTTACAAAAACCCCAAAAAGCTAAATGCCAGTGTCACATTGTTAATGAGAAAGACAATCATTTTTCCTCTTCCAATTTTTTCTCTTTTTGAAGGACTAATATACTAGAACAAACTACCTGAAACACCCCTCTAGGTAGCTATTAGGTTGTGAGACAACAAAAAAGCATTATGAAAACATTAGCTTAAGCAAACAATAATTATAACACAAATTAAAAGTTGTTTTAATTTCCTATACCCAGGAATAATATTGCTGGTCCTCATTTTTGGAGAGAAAAATAGAAACATGTGGCTTCTCAGTGTAGAAGGAAAAAAGGACTCTTCCAAATACAATATTCATTTCAGTTCTAGCCATACCAAATCAGTATGTTAGTGATTTATTGTCAGTTTGATTTATGGCATGAGAAAGGTCCTGCCAAATTACCAGTTCCTCGAACTGCGGTTTCCATTCAGCTCCTCCACAGTTCACAGGAAAGCACAGCTCAGAAGATGTGATATGGTGCCTAAAGGGACTTGATGTAAGAGAAACCAGGAGATAGCAGAGAGCAATCTGCTAAGGAAAATGTAGCTTGGCAGGAAATGCCCGGAAAATGTGAAGCAAAGGAAGACTGAATCAGTCTGGAAGCCAAGGCTGTTATTTATGAAATCAAGCCTAAATTACTGCATAATGTTGTATCTTCCAAACCAAAGGAACAGCACATGCAAGGAAACTTGCTCAAAATAACCTTGCTGTCTTGTTAGAGACTTCCTCTCCTGAATCACCTACTATCCTGAGCTAGTGGGTAACCTGAGGTATTAAACACACACCCATGCATTGTAATTTAGAGCCATGGGTGCATTCCTTTGAAGATTTATCACTGTTTGACGGGAGAAGGATCTGCAATTAAAATCTGAGTCAACAAGCAGAAGTCAAAATACAAGGATAAGGTCACACAGATAGAGGAAAACATCTGTTTTATGCACTTTACAGAACATAATGACACCGTGTCTTGGAGAAACAACTGTTTCACTTTAATTTTAGAAAATAAAAGAAGTAATGCTGACTGAAAAGATGTAGCATGATTTATAACACAAAGACAGGAAAGAAGAAACTGTTTCGAAGGCAGTATTAGGACAATACTTTGCCTGAAGCCCATGATCCACTTTCACAAACTTGCTGTTGTGAAAATGTATTTAAAAGTAAATAGATGTTTTATGTGGTGTTTGGAATCTGAGCAGATAAAAGCTGATAAACAAGGACTATATCACCAATATTTAAATCTTGATAAATCTTACAATCAAGTTGCCAGGGGTCCTAATTATAAATAAATGGTGGGGTCCTAATTATAAGTAATTTTAATTCTCCTTCACGTATCAGCCAGAAATAAGCTGCAAGAAAATCTGGTTTCTAATTTAATAAGCACATTGTTGTTGTTGTGCTGCTTGAAGTCAGCAGTGGGGTTATGAGAACACTCAGCAATTGTAAGGGACCTGCTCTTGCAAGAGTGAAAAAGGTGGCAGAAGGCACTCAGCAGAAGTGACAAAGGCAGCAGATTGGGAACCTTGTTAGAGAAGGTCCAGAGGAGGGCCATGATGGCAAACTGAGGGCTGGAACACCTCTCCTGCGAGGGCAGGCTGAGACTGCTGGGACTGAGGACATTTTGTAGCAACCTCCCAGTACCGAAATAAGGCCTATAAAAAGGGAAAGAAAGAATTTTTATGCAGACATATAGTGCTAAGATGAATGGGTAAGGGTTTAAACTCCAAGAAGGCAGTTTAGATAGATATTAGGAAGAAATTCTTTACTGTGGGGGTGGTGAGGCACTGAAAGAGGTTGCCCAGAGAAGTTATGAGTACCCCATCCCTGGGAGTGTTCAAGGGCCTCTGAGTAACCTGGTCTAGTGGAAGGTGTCCCTGTCAATGGCAGGGGTATTAGAACTAGGTGATCTTTGAACTAAATGATCTTTCAAGTCCCTTCAAATCCAAACCCTTCCATGGTTATATGAACCGAAAATCAAGAACAAACCTAGACACAGCTCTCTATGAAAAGCTAACAGCCTGATGTAGACTTATCCATGGTTCAGCCAGAGTTGAACAAACAGCCCTTCCCTGACAGATAGCATAAACTGGCAAAGGATCTGGCAGAAAGTGCAGCAGCAGCATCTGCCTTTCTTTGAACTAAATTTACAAATGGGTTTCCCATTTCCTTACTATACATGTAATTTACAACCCCAACAGCTTTGTCCCTCTTACCCTACTTAGTTTTTCAGGTTTTTTGTTTTTGTTTTTGTTTTTTTGTTTGTTTGTTTTTTCTCTTTGAGTAAGGAATGAGTTGTCCATTTCCTCTTTCAGTTTTTGGTTCCCTCATACCCTTCTTGCACCATAATTTAGCTATGATTTATTTTATGATCCTGTTCCAAACAGGTGTCTGTTTTTTGGCTGCCCCTGCAAACGTAGTTCCAGAGACCAGATGGTAATAGTTAGCTGCCTTCTGCACCTGCATGGATGAGAGCAGATCTGAAGAACCTCTGCTGTATGTTGAGCAGCTCAGAGCAATATTTAGATGATCCTGTGGTTAAAATAAGAAGCCTACTGTATCTGGTTTGGCACTGAAACTGTGGTGATCATTAGTGAAGCTGAATTTAAGAAAGAAAATGGGTTTGGGAAACTAAGAATAAAGGTAGGACATTTTGACACATCATCAGCCAAAAGGGCACCTCAGGAACATAGCATGAATGAACAATGCCTGCCCACATCCTTTCTGTCATGCTACAGGGTCTCTTGCTGCAATCACACAAATTATCTCATTTACTGTATTTCAGACCAAGTCCAGATGTTAATATTCAGCTAAGGGTTTGGGGACTTCTTAATTAAGTACAGTAGAGCAGTGTTAATTTTCCAAACACACAACCACTTCAATTGGTTACGAGACCAATCTAACCTATAATGCTCTGACAGAGGATAAGGAAGGTGTGGGAGAGAGATTTGAAGCCTGAGGTTTTGAAAGAGATAATCAGCCTGAGAACTGGTGAGCTAAAAAGAGAGGGGGAGAGAGAAAGAAGTGAGGATTATAAAGGGAACTAAGGAACATTCTTCAAATCCATGCAGCATAAATGTGAGAGACAGTTACTGAAAGAAACAAGTAAGAGGTTGGATGGGGCTTTGAGCCACCCAAAAAAAAAAAAAAAACCAAACAAATCAGTAAAGACTAAGAAAAAATCTGGAAGTAATCATTAGAAATTTCAGTCCAGGGAAAAGCTGTACACTGGAAATACATTTTCAGACACAAACTGAAGGAAGATATATGTCTCTAATTCATGCAGATCAACAGCAGTTCTAGGCACCAGGGCACCAGGTCAGTTATTCAGCTGCACAGCAGAAGAGTCAGGTTCAAGGGGTAGAAAGCCCCATCTCTAAACCAGATCAACAAGGTTCACAGGAAAAGACTCCTACCTCCACAGGCACTTCTCCATGGAAACCTTTGCCAACTCTTCTGTGCTGAACATTCAGGAGGTTACCTTCTTGGTGGGATTCAGGGGGTTACCTTCTTGGTGGGATTTCTGCTCCTGGGTGTTTTTCACCACATTGTAGAGCTGCCTGGGAGCTAGGAGCAATGTTGGGTACCTCACTGGTCTCTCCAAGTCAATGAATAGAGGCTTCAGGTACTTTTCCTGGAGGAATAACAAGACACCAGCGTGTCAGTAGCTCTCTGCACAGCACAAGGACACTTCCTCTCTGGCATATATTTTTTTGTAATTAAAAAGAAGAATGCAGCATTAAAAAAAAAAAAAAAACAAAAACCACCAAACTGTCACATAAATAAAAATATATGATCTTTCTAAGACACTACAAAACACCAGTAGCATACACTGGCAAAAGTGTGCATAGATTCATTAATGCAGGGTTGAACTTTATATTTCAAAGGGCAATTCCATAAAAGCAGGTAGTTTCTCCTGACTGCTACACTTTAGAAATTCACTGCCAAAGTAATCACTCTTTAGATTTGAGACTCATATTATTCAGTGGGAGAAAATAAATCTCTCTAAGAGTTCTGTTAGCACAGAGGAATTATAACTCTTTAGAGGTATTACTGATTTCAATATTAATAACACTATTCCACAAATCTAGTTTTCTAATAATTTTCTGAATCTGTGATCAAAATTTTCAGTCAGGTATTTCTTTTTAGACCCCATAGTTTTCTAATTCCAGGGAGAGAAGATTATAATAACATTTCTTCAAATCCCTGTTAAGAATCACCTCACGTACAGAAAAAATAAGTGCCTTGTAAAGACTGATAGGCTTAAGTAGTTTTCCCTCTATTAGAGTTGAATAATATTTAAGACTTCCTTATCTTGAAATTACTCTATATAATAGAAAATCTAAAAATTCATCAGTGCAATTCTATTTTGGTGGAAACAAGCAATTTTGCACAAAATTTTCTCATACACTCTAAAACTATGCATATTTCCACATTTGTTATATATAAAATTAATGGCAATTTTTAACCTGCCAATCACTTTATTGGCACATTTGCATTATAAGACTCCTGTTTTGGGTTTTTTTTAAATGCTATTTTTAGGCCAGAAAGCGTGGCTTGAAGGTAGGCACTGCCCAAGGATGATTTGATCCTCATGGAATTTATGAAAAATGTTATTAGAAAGGACAGGATACTAATACATTATAAGAATATGTATAGATTGTTAATAGAACTGGTAAATATGTTAAGTCTCAGACTCTTGGGAAAGGACCAAAGGCAAAACAATTTATTAATTTAGTTATTAAGAAACTACTGTAAGTATTTTTTTTCTCCTCTGCCTTGTGCTGCCAAGAAATCTTGTGATGCTATACACCAAACTAAATCAGAGGATTCATGTTGTTATGGGAAATACACAACTATGAGCCAGACTTATTTGGCTGTGGGTTAAACCAAAGGTCTATTTTGACAAGTGCATCTTGGAAATTGTCAGCATAAAATTTTGGAAGGACTATGAGGGTGAGTGAAATGGTCTGTCATGCATCTTCAGTAGATGCATTCAAGAGGAACCTGGAAATATCTCTTTAAGAGCCTCCCATTATTATTCATTATTAATTTCATGAACCTTTGAATAAACTGATCTCTAGTGAAGAGTAGCTTTTTATCATGCATTGTGGGAAATACTAAATAATAGTATCATGCAAGATAATACTTGTTATATATCTGCAATAAGTCCACTTATCTCTAGCTCTGTATTGTTATGCCTTCTCTGTGTGTGACTCTTACATAAAATGGTCAAATGCAATTTTTAGCTCTTTAGAATTTTCTTCCATTTTGGATTAGCAGGCAATATAAAGGTGCGTGTGATTGTCTCTCTTTTGCAGGGCTACTCATATAAGAGAACAATCAGATCATCAATTGCCAAAAGAGGTACAGAGTAGAGGGGAAGAAAAGTGTAATGAGGCTTGGAAGAGTCCTTATTTCTCAGAAAGCAGTTCTTCCAAGGACTATTTTCTTCTTCTCCTTCAGCATTATGCACTCTTTTTTCCTCTCTTCTGCATCATAATCATGAAGATCTCTATACCAAGGATTCAACATTTACAAGAAGGAAGGATGAAGCAGAAGTTATTTATTCCTCCTATTTCAAAGCAAAGGGGGGAGGTTGGACCAAAAGCCAGAGGCACACTTGCCAGAATGATCTTAGGTCAATACTTTAGGGAGCCAAGGGACATTAGAGGCACTGGCACATGCTCCTACCCCTTCCCTCCCTACAGGCTTCTCCTGGCCAAGCGACATTTTCCCACCTGTTTCAGATAAGATCTTACTAGCCATCAGTCTTTTGCCCCCACTACTACAGCCCCTTCCTCAGCCAACAGGCTCCTGAATCCCAGCTACTCCCCACTCCAGTTATCACCATGTTTCAGCCATGAGGGAAACTATTCCTCTGAAAAACAAGGCACTAGAGGTGGGTGAGAGCACTTAAAGTGCTATAAAGTGTTTGGACACAACACAGACCAAAATGCATTTTTCCCATGGTGCTTTCAGCCCAAAGATTACTTTTGGCTGAACCAATATCAAATGAGATCTATTCAGCTCATATCTGCAGAGTTGCTCCAGGCTGACACTGGTAGAACCAGAAGCAAAATTCAGAGCCATAATGTTTACTTTTTTGGCTTAAATTATTAATTATTTAGAAACAAGTCTATCATAGGCAGACCATTTCAGTAATAAGACTATCACAGGCAGAGCATTTCCTTCAATTAATTCAAATTAACATTTTGTTTATAGCACAGAGTAAGCCTTTTCCTTTTCATAGTTCAAAGTGAACCCTGGGGGTTCTAAATATGCCTCCTGGTGATTTAATTAAAAGATAAATATTCATTCAAAAAAAGAAAATATGGAAAGAAGTAAAGCTACAATTAAAAAAGTGGCAGCTGTCAGGAAAGAAGTTCACTGAATAAGAAGTGAGAAGGAAAGCAGAAGTGACTGACAAAAGTGTATGAATTCAGACAAAGAAGAAATGAAAGAAAAGAAGTTCTGAATGTGAAGAGGAGTTAAAGAGTAAACAATGCACGGGGATATACTGTTTTGTACACACAGGTGACCAAGTGAGGGACAGATCCATCAGGGCTTGCTTCGCTGTGTAGGGCGGAGGAGCAGAGCTATGGTTCCCCAAAACACAAGACTTCAGCATACAATAAATCCCACCCTATTCTGGGGTAAAAGGCTAACCAAAGCAAGGTTCATTACAGGAGTCAGGATCCCATCTGAAGAGCCTTTGGAAGCCAGTGCCAGATCCTGAGGGGGAGCAGGAAAGCAGCCAAGTCTGCTGTATGCTGTGTGCACGAAAGCCTTATGCACTGATGGCCTCTGCCACACTGTGAGAGCAGTAGAAGTGGAGTATGAAGTGAAGTGGATGTAGATTGCCAAAGACAGGAGATGGGATGGAATCTTATCTGAGTTAGAGGGTATGACCTGATGCCAAGGTCTGCCCCAGTGCCAAGGTCTGTCCCCGGGCCATTGCACATGGCACAGGTTAATCAAAGACCACCACAGTGCTTCACAGCCTACTTGCTGAGCTCCACATGCTTTTGAGGAAGCAGAAATGATGAGCAGCACCAGCCTCACACTGGTGTGCTGAGATAAAGCTGCTGTTGTGCTGCCTCAAAAGCTTGCCCACAGCCTGTACCCGCAACAGCATGGGGGAGAATCCCTCCACTTCAGCCTCTGCTTCCTGGAGAGCTTCAGGTGCTCCATCATGATGAATTTTCCTGCTGTCAGAGCTCCACCACTACACCGATACTGCCAATGAGCCAGCCAGCCTTCAGTTCTCTCTGGCATGTAATTATAATTGCCTGTAATTTCAAATGACTACAGAAAATTGTGTTTCTGTTGATGATACAGTTATGAAGTAAGTGTTCTCCTAGCTCACATTCTTTTAACTGCTTAGTTTAAAGATTTTCATCTCTTAAAAACCACATCAGATGTCCTATTATTTCATATTGACCACTGAGTATTCACAAACACCTATTCCATTGCACAGCTTCCTAGTGATGCAACTCCCTGATATACTTTTTGTCTGTCTCCTTTTTGTTCAGTCTCCAGATCGTAGTCTTTTCAACTTAAACATGGAGAAATTATACTGGCCCAAAAAGGAAAATTTTAAAGCACCACTGGTAGAAACAACTATACACTTAGTTCCAGAAATCATGACTGAAATACATTTTGCCTTTCTGTATGGGATTTTCTACTGGTTGAACCAAATGATGAATTGCAATTAAAACAAAAACAAAAACAAAAACAAAAACAAACAAACAAACAAAAAAAACAGCAAATGGAAGAGAATGGATTTACTGTCAATATTAAATTGCAGCAGTGAACCTGTAATGTAAGTCCCTGCCATTTAATACAGTCACTAATTTTTAAGGATGGGGGTATTCCATCCATCACCATGGAGACAGATGTCACTGACCAGGTCCAGTGCATGATGCTGAGCTCTGCTGTTGATGTTCCCCTTTCAGAGTAGCTGTGTTTAAAACAGTGTAAGTAAAACAAATGGGTCCTATGGATTTAGAAAGTTGAGATATTTCTGGTCCTATCCAGTGAGTATACACTCCAAAACTGGTTTTGGATTAAGTCAGCAAGCAAGCTGATTTTCTCATTGCTTCTCAGAGTAAGAAAGGTTTCTTCTAGAAATGCAATAAAAGTGTTAAAAGGAAGATCCCGCCTAGCTGAACATTCCCTTCTCTAAAACATTCTTCCACAAGGACGCTTGCACATAGCTTCCATTAACATCAGGGGAAGGTAAGCACATATGGAAACAAACTATACAGCCTGAAGAAGTGTAACATGCATATACACTTACACAAGAATATACACTCTTCACATCTCCACCCAGAAAGTGGAAATCGAGCAGAACAAGGATATTAAAAAGCCTAACTGATCTTGTCAGGAACTCCAGACAATTTTTAATTCTCCATCTCTTGGAAGAGAGGCTTAGGAAACAGTTTTATAACTTGGGTGGGGAGAAACTGTTGGATTGCAATAAAGATTCTGGGCTGATGCAACAGCTCAGCATTTCTGAGTTCCTGTCTCGCTGGTTATGATGAGGTTCTGCTCATGAGTATCCCAGCTGAAGCTCAGGAAGGCAGCAATAAGTTTCAAAACCTTGGGGTTGTTGCCAAGGAAGTGGAGTGCTCTCAGAGAGAAAAATGAGAGAACATAGCTGTCTCTAGGGTTCATATCTTCAGTCTTACTGCTATGACTGCAGGAGCTGATGGTACAGCTGAACCTGAGAAAGCCAAAGGCTGGGTCCCACTTCAGAAATGTTGGTTTGGGTATGAAGGATTGATATAAATGTAAGGCTCAGATGTATCTGATAAAAAATTAGTCCCTGAACAACCCAGACCTGAGTTTCCAATATATAAGGAATTATTTTTAATTTTTTTTTCCACAGAAAATGTCATTTTTTTATCCAATAAAAAAAAAATTAAATCTGGATAATCCAATATAAAATGAATTTAATTCAAGAAAATTACATTTTCAGTAATTCAACCTTTTATTTGCCTAGATGAGTCTAAATCTTCAGTTGAAATATGTTTCTCAGACATCCTGTGAGATTCTCTTGAAACATATGCTCCTTTTCCCTCTAAACAAGACAGTGTTGCATCAAATAATTTTTCTTCTAAAATTTTGATCTGTGGGAGGTAGAGTAAGCTTTTAGGTATCTGAAACAGAACTCTGATAAGCCCCATCAAAATCTTTTATCTTTCTACCAGAAGGCTGGATGATCAGCTATACAGTACCTTGGAACAGTTCAAAGGCTTTTGCTAACTGGTAATATAAAGATCAGAGCAGTTTGCCTACAATCATATTCAAAAGAGGAGATACACATCAAATCCAGACAGCTGGAAAAAAATCTCTAGGCTGTATAAGTGGAAGCCACAATGCCTGAAGCAGCTTTTCATCTCTTTCACCTCTACAAAATTTTCTTGTCTTCAAAACTCTCATATGCTGCAGCCCCATGGAAACATTTACTTTCAAATACATATTTATATACCTACCCTGCCAAGGGTAATGTTAGGACTCCAAAAGAAATGGATAACCATACAAGTTTGAATTCATTGCCAATCTGCTGCAAGCATGAAAAAGCAGCTTTCTCTTTTTTTGCCACTGATGTTCTGGTTTTGTCTGGGGTAGAGTTAACTTTCTTCCCAGTGGCTGCATGGAGCTATATTTTGGGTTTGTGCTGATGTAACAGAGTTTGTTATTGCTGAGCAGGGCTTGCACACAGGCAGGGCCTTTTCAGATCCTCACCCCACCTCACCAGTGAGGGGGCTGGGGCTGCACAAGGACCTGGGGGGGACACAGCTGGGACAGGTGACCCCATGTGACAAGAGGGATATCCCAGACCATATGGCATCATGTTCAGCATATAGAGCTGGACAAAGAAGGAGGAAGGGGGCATGCTCAGAGCATTGGCATTTCTCTTCTCAAGTTGCCTGTACATATGATGAAGCAGAGGTTTCCTGGGGATGGCTGAACACCTGCCTACCCAGGGGAAATGGTGAATACACTCCTTGTTCAATTTAGCTGGTGTGCAAGGATTTTGCTTTCCCTATTCATCTCAACTCAGGGTATCTCTCACTTTTACCCTTCTGATTTTCTCCCCTATCCCACAAAGAGAGAGTGACCAGTGTCTGTATGGAGCTTAGTTGCCAGCTGAGGTTAAACTACAACAATTGTGTAGATCTTCATCAGAACAATGGTATTTATCCTGAAGAATCAAAGTATCACAAAATACTACCCTTGCCTTCATTTCCCATTCCCCTGAAAAAGCTATGGGATTCGACATAAGGAAAAGTACAAGGAATCTTCAGAATACGTCAGTGATTTAAAACACCTATAATGTACTTTTGATGGTAGAAGAGAATGCTGCTAAAAATTAAATGCACATGATGTGTGGGGATACTGCTGAGTTTTGTTCGTCTGTGACGGCAATGCAAAGTATTCAAACTGCCTGACTCCTCTCAAAATGATTCACTCTATTTAACTAAATCTGAAAGAAATTGTGTGGCAGTACATGCATAATAGATTTTTGTGCATTCAAAAAAATCATGCATATACATTACCTAAAAGGCAAACACACATCAGCCAAGCAAGGCTCACAATGATTAATCATATTCTCATTTCCATCTATATTCCAACTTAATATGGTGGCAACATTGTTATTATCTGAAACTGAGCTAAAGTCCACAGCAGTGCCTGCTGTGATTATTGATAAGCTGCGACTTGATAAATATTTTAACTCTTGATAAAGCCCAGTGCACTATGAATTTTAATAGCACTCAACCTTTCTCAAATCTTCATATGGGCAAGAAAGTGCAGCTTATGAGACTATGCACAAAGTCTGATCTACTGGTCAGACACAGCCAAAGCAGTGCAGGGCAGAAATCTGCTTCATAGAAATGTCACAGCCTCCTCCAAAGATAATGTAATTGGTAGTATCTTGGAAAGGACTACTTTGATCACTATGCACAAATCTTTGTCTAAGTGCTCTGAAAACCTTTTAATGCTTTCCACTACCTTCCCACTACCTGGATGGACAAAGAATTAAATATTCTCTCACTTCACTGCTAGCTGTGATTACTCCCCAGCAAAGTGAGCACATTTTCCTGGCCTGAGTTGCTCTAACTCTGCCCTGCTCTTTTAATGTGAACATTTTGATACTTTGTGAACATCCTGGTAGGTTTCTGCAAATTGCCAGCCAAGGACCATCATATTCCTAGCCCTGGTGCTGACCTCATGGACCACTCAGTAGCCTGAGGAAATTCCTTGTTGCAGCTCCACTTCCAGTCATCTCTGCAGAGTGGTATGGTGAAAGAAAACAGAGAGCTCTGGGGAAGTTTGGAAACATGTTTATGCCTAGTTGTGGCAGATACTGCTGACCAGGTCTCCTTTCAGACTCCCACAACTCTTGAGTAACACGTTTTGTGCTGACCACATAACATGATGTAGGCACCTCCTTCCCCTATGAAACCCTGTGAAACCCTTTGCAAATTTCAGAATTCCCTTCTTTACTTCCTGCCTCTGCAAGCAATGTCAGAGGCCACGTAAATAACTTGCCATGGGTCAGGGACTATGACTTTACACAGTGAGTCTGCATACCTAAATATAAAATAACAAGCAGCCCATGTATGTGCTCAAGATGCATCAGACCAGAACTGATTTCCAAAGGAGGGAATTGCCCTGAGGCAATGCAGGTTACTTCTGGAACTTAAAGTATTGTGGGAAAGTATTATATCCTTTCAACAGTTTTGCATTTTTTTTTCTGAGGCCTTTCTAAATGATGGGACATTGAACAAGACTGGCCTGATGAAACATTTCATCCATCACTGCAGGCTGGGGATGGGTGATCACCCCTGGCTCTCCTATGGGAAAGGACAAGATAATCACTGTAGGCCCCTTACTACTGAAATAGTTCAGTTCTGTTCTGTTCTGTTCTATTCTATTCTATTCTATTCTATTCTATTCTATTCCAAAAAGGAGCCTACTCTGCAAACTGGTGCTTGTCTGTGATTCCCCTGGCTGATTTGCTCACAGTCCTGAATCCTCCAAATTTTGTCACCACATAGCAGGGCACTTTTCATGCCTCTTCTTTCTCCTGGAAAGGGAACTGAATCTCCAAATCTATGTATTTTCAGGCCAAAGTCCCTCAATTTCAAAAAGTAGTAATGAACATTCATCAAAAATGAAAATGTGGAGATGCAACAATCCTACATAATATGCAGCCCCAGGATCATATGGCAGCCTTGAACATCCATTCTTGGCACATGAGTTTTGTAGTGTCAACCAGAATTCATAAGAAACATTCAAATTGTCATAACTCTTCCTCTTTTTTTTTTTTTGTTTCCCCCAGGGGAGTTTGAGTTGCACCCCACTAAAAATTCAGCTTGTAATACTTCAAAGCATTTCATCTTCCCTGCTTTACAGGAACAAACAGAGTATGTCACATTTCCCACTAATATAAGCAAACTCCATCTAGCAAAATGAAGTATGTCTTCAGTAAAAATAGGAATTTCCCTTTGCTCTTCATTAATTGTCTGAATCCTAACCAAAGAATCCAGTGGCTTGTGTAAAATCGGGTAATGATTGTGATTTGAACTCTATTTCCACACAGCTGGAGAACATCTTTTTACCTCATCCAAAAAAATAAAAATCAGAATTGCCATCTCTGTTCCCCTGCTTGTTTCAGCAGTCATTCCCATTTGTGTTAATTCTAGCTGACTTCTTCAGCAGGGTTCAAACAACACAGCTCTGGCTAATTTCATTATTCAAAATGCACTTATAAACTCCACTTTATTCAGATGACAGGATGGGGTTGTTACAAAGTATTTATTTAACCTTCTACATCAATAATTCCATGGTGGCATAGAAACAGAGAAAAATCTGTGACCCCAGTTGCTGGCACAAGAGTAAAAACTGTCAGGAAAAAAGTGTTGCCAGATTCCACTGCTCTCCAATAAAGAGATCTAGTCAGCAGGGTTTTTTTTGTATAAGTGTCTCTGAAGAGAAAATATCTTTCTGAAAATGACTGGAGAGAAGTAATACTAATTTTTCTATAACTTTTTGATCTACCACTAAAAAGGTATTTAGTCCCTAATTTTCCATTTGTGCTCAGCATTGTGGTTTAGATTGACTAAAAAATAGCATGTACCTGCATGAACTACTGTGGTACACAACAGGGACAGCAGTCTAGATCCCCTTATATTCCCCTTTTCTCAAAAGAACAATGTTCAGGGGAGGATGCAGCATAGATTGCTTGGTCCACCAAGAGTAGAATGGTCATGAAGAACCTGAGCTACAGTGCCTATGCCAAGTACATAAAAAATAGTCCAAATAGTGCAAGTACTTAAAAAATAGTCCAAATTCAAAGCAGATGTTTAAATACAATTTTAAAATGTTTTGTTGAGACAACTGCCTTTTTATAATTTTTTACAGATTTTTTTACTTCACTGATGCTTTTACAGCTAATTTTTGCATTTTTCACAACTCAGGGTTACATAGGTATGTTGAAGTATGAGGGTTTTTTGTTTCTTTCAGAAATATCCAGTTTGCAGAAATATCCAGTTTCCGTTGGAAAGCCTCAGCTTCCTTACTGTCACTAAAGAGGATTGTATTTTACTTAGGTCACAAATTATATTCCTTTAGCAGCTGTTGAAATTAGGAGAGCATCTAAGTCAGTTAAAGATATCCTCCTAAGGTAAATTTTCTGTACAGAGCAGAACTGAATAGAATTTTAATGTTGAGTATAATGTAAAATGAAATAGAATAAATCTTACTGACTTTTTCCCCCCATAAATATGCATATGATAGCATCACATTTCTCCTAGTCTAGCTGTTTTCCAAAAATAAACAAACAGTTTCACACTGAATCTGCTTTGAATTTCAAAAGAAGTGATGGAAGAGAGGAGATGGCTAGATACCATGTGGTTTTGCACAGAATTGGTTGAACACTCTCAAAGAAAAATAAAGCTATGTCATTAGGGATTTCTGCCCTTGAAAAAGATATACATTTCCAGCCATTTCTAAATTTTGCTTATGTCCCAGACAGATCCAAGCCTTAATATGTTGATTTTGATGGAAAATAGGTTTTTTTAAACATGGTTTAGTAATGCCAGTAAGTATCCTGATAGGCAAATAAAGCTATAGGAACAAAGTCATAGACTGAGATAAGGCAAGAGTTTTGAATCTGAGCAAATATTTCCACACAGCCAAATCATTTAAATCACCAGAATTCACATTTCCCCTTTCTCTGGAACAGCTAATGATGTGACTAATTCAAAATTATTTTCACCAACCACATGAACACTGATTTGCCTTCAGAATAACTTGAGTGAGTGTCCAAACTAGAAAACCATGTTCACATGAGGCAATTGCCTTGAGTTGAACTGGATAGAGTCATCAGATAAGACATTAGGAACCACAGCCGAAAATAATGATGTTAATATAAACTGAAACAATGAACCAGACATCATGCCATTTAAACTTATTTTCTTTCCTGTAAGATAACAATGTCACAAGAGAATGCAAGAATTTTTCACTGAGGTGACATTAGTGGGATGTGGGAGTTCAGATTTCAGATTTCTCATCATTACTTTCCTAGATTTATTTACATCATGGGAAAATGATGACCACTGAAGGTCACTTAGTTAATTTTCCTCCTCAAGCAGCATCAATTATGAGTTCAATCAAGCCAGCTCACTTATGTGTTTATTGTGTTCAACATTAAATAAATACTGTGTATAAGCTTAAAGAAAAAGAAAAATTACCTGAATTGAAAAATCAGCTTCTAAGGAACTAAAAGAACCTCAAACCCAGAAATCATGCCAAAAATTTTAAATCATTGATTTATATTAAAAGAGGCGTTCTTTAATGGCTGCTGCCTCTGAAATAATTTTGTGGTAATGCCAATTGCCATTCCTTTACTGGCAGTGATGACAGATCCTTTGCTGTCTGAGACTTGAGGTGAAGACTTATTTTTTTCTATGCTGTCCAGAATCAGCCACAAATAAGATGCAGCTGAATAGTATTTCTTGGGAAAACAGCTTGAACTATGCTTACAGAACAAGAATGAAATGAGAAAATTACATCAGAAATTCAGCACTTCAAAAACACCTGATAGCATTAATTCAGTTTATGCGAGTCCTGATACTATTCAGTTCCGTGCTGACTAGGAATGGACCAGAAGCAAAACACAGATTCCCCACCAAGCTCATTCTGTAGAGAATGTGGATCTGAACTATGAACTTGCTCTGATTTGCACTTGAGGGTTTTCTAGGAGGTGCCCCCTTTCCTACTTTGGTCAGAACTGACCAAGTTTGGCCAATCTTGCAAAATCAACAACATAAATGTTTAACTTCTGGTACTGTGCTCTGAGAAGTTACCAGGCTTACTGCTGGGATATCAGAAACCTAATTCAAAACCTGAATTTCGAGTTTTAGTTCTCATTTGTTCTCAGCTTAAAGCCAAATGCCTGTTCAGCTCTAATCTATCTGAAAGCTTTAGCTCTCCCAAATCTTTCAGTATTCTATCCACTCCTGAAATACAAGTTCTAGCTTCCTCAACTTGCAGCAATGATATTGGTTAAAATGTATGTTAGGCATTTGCCATTCAATCCTTCAGGGTAAGCAGATCCTGCAGCATTCACCCTGAGTTTTACAAACCCAGCTTTATTCTGTCTGCCCTTAATGGAATCCTGCTGCTTTTTGAAGCTCCAACAAGGATGCAGCATGTGACAGCTAATGGCTTCCCCTTTCCCACTCCGTGTGGGAAATATGTAAGTCTCCTTACTGAAAAAGTGTTGCTTTGTACTGTCACAGGGAATAGAAGTAAATCTCATTTCAGCCTGAAGCATTTCATTCAGTCAAAGATCTGAAAGTCAGAATTTCAGAGTGGGCCAAAAAGCATCTTTGTGCTTCCTACTGATGTCTTTCACTGGCTACAGATGCACAGTTAGTCCTGACTGTCCACACACGAGGCACTGAAATGCCACCCTGTGTGCAGGTGCCTGCCTTGGGGACACAGTGTGCATCACCCAACCTGGATTCTGCTGGTGAGTCTGACCAGTGAGAGCCACCCACTCTGTCACTGAGCCAGCAGATAAAATCTCACCCTGTCTCTTTGCCTTGTCCTCCTGAGCAGGAGCACCCAGACAGGGGAAGCTCAGCAGAAAGTCTCAGCACAGTTGATAATATTAGCAGAGAATGGTTCTCAAGCCATCCAGCTGTGGATTTTCTGAAGCATCAAGCACTTTCTTCTGTGGTGAGAGGTGAGAAGAACAAGTGCCATATTTTTCTCTGCTGCACGTTGATATAATAGAGGAAGGGATTTTTCTGTTAGCTCTCACTTCACTTTCTTGACAGGCTGCAGCTGCAGTAATGAGTTGATTTCAAGGTGAAAGAGGTGTCTAAGAGCTTTTGAACGTCTCAGTGAACCCTTATCTGCCTACTCTTAAAAATATAGCCCAAGGTCATGGAGCCACCAAGCTGGCAGACTTCCTCTGGGGGTCACCTCTGAACTGCACTCATCAGGAGCCTTTTCTGGGGAGGGATGTGAATGAGTGTTGTGCTGTTAGGGTGAAACCATGGTGATCCTGGAAAAAGCTCTGTCCTACAGCAACTGCCAGCTCCTCAATTCACTTTGCATTAGAAAACACATATTCTTCTGGCTGGGGAAAATAGTTCTGAAGTAGCGTGGTAGTAGAAATGAATAATAAATTGTGTGCATTTGTCAAAAAGCAGAGCTTTCAGTTTCCTTGGAAACAGAACATTTTGTGGGTTTATGGTACTGCACTCAGCAGCTGAGTCCTGAGTGAGTATATACATGGCTACAAAGGCCAGGCTCTCTTGGCTGAAAGTTTCAGTGTCTATTACATGTTTGGCAAAATACAGTTAAAGTCTTCTCTGACTGGGCAACTCAGAAACCATAATGATGGGAAACACTTTTTCATCAAAAATAAGTGCAGTTACAGGAAGAGAACATTATTTGAAATCTTCTCTACTTAGTCACTAATGAAATTTGTATTTTATTTTGTTGCAGAATGAAACTGTGGTCAGAATCTAGGTTTGATAGTTCTGTGATCCTCCTCTAAGCAGCCAAAATATCAGCCAAACCACTCCTTTTGTCTCTGGACAGAAACAAAAACTAAGACAGTAATTACAGCATAACTATACCATAAGTAAGACAAAAAGTTATTCTCATTAAAACAATATTTAAGAAACTAGCAAATAGTAAAGTCCTCACAGTCAGAGACAGAACCCCAAAGGCTCACAGAAAAAAATCACCCTTCATCTCAAGGCATCCAGACTCATACCATTTTTCCTTATAAATCCCCTTCACTTCCAGTTATCCAACAAGATGGATCTAGCCTGCGGATTAAGCATTTACTCAGAACTACTTCTCTCTCTAAGGCTGTAACACCTAAAAGCTGTCAGCAACACTTGTCACTAAATATTCACTCTACTCAGAACCAGAAATCCAATCAGTTTTAACAGTGGCCAGCAGCAGTTTGGGAATATTTCTCTGGGCACAAAAGCACTTTTCCCCAGCAGCTCTGCAGCCCATGGTGTCAAATAGTTTTTCCAGGCACCATGTTAGAGCCTGAAAAATACAATTTTCTTTTTCCATTTTTCTTGGTCCATTGCTCTGCCATGCTGTATTTCAGCCCAGTCTGCAGGAAGATTGTGAACTGGAGGTTTCAGTAAAATGAGGATTTGTAAGCCTGAGGAGCAGAGCATATGGTTAAAGGATGTGACAAGGGAATCATATCACAGAATCACAGAACATGCAAATTTGGAAGGGACTCACAAGGATCATTGAATGCAACTCCTGCTCTGCACAGCACCATCCCCCAGAGTTACACCACTTCTTGAACTCTGTCAGGCTTGGGGCTGTGACCACTTCTCTGGGGAGCCTGTTCCAGTGCCCAAATACCCTCGGGTGAAGAACTTCTTCCTAATATCCAATCCAAACTTCCCTTGACACAAACTTCAGGCCTTTTCCTTTAATTCTGTCACTGGACACCCCAGACTCACCAAAGAGGAAAAAGGCCAAACCAAAATTAATTTCTCTTCTCCTTTTCACTAAGATATGGATGTCTCAATCCTTAGCACATTAGTTTTCAGGTTTTGGCAGTACGTCACTGCTCCCTAAGGAGTAGACTGGATATCTGTTCATCATGGCCACAACAGCCCTGGAGTAAAAATCTTAGAGAAAATATAATGAGAATTCTCTCAGACCCAATCTAAACATACATGACACCTTTTGCACCACATTTAGGAGAGACAGTGAGGGACTCCAGCTTCCAGCTGCAGAGCTGGAGAACAGATGTTTCAGCTGCAGTGTGGACACAGGTGTGAGGATGTACAACAATGAAGTTTAAAGGGAATATTTGTCCAATTGAATAGGAGGTGTGATGATTGGTAGGTAGCAGATTTCTGACATCCTGGAAAATTTTTGCAAATTATCAAGGCTATAAGTTTCCTGCTAGTTTATGCTAGCTAATCTAGAAGTACCACGGAAAGCTGTCGCCAGGGGCAGTTCTCTGGGATGATTGCAAAGCTCTGCCAGCTCAGCCTCACCAGGTTCATACAGCTACAACTCCCCTACTTCTGGACAGAAGTCACATGAGTGGTGTCATCAGGTGTCAGGAGCTGTGTGAGAGAGGGCGTGGTGACAGCTTTTATGGCTGAGAATAAGAAATCCCTGAAGCTTTTCACACCATCCTCACTTCCACCAAAAACCAGTCAGAGCACAGCTGCGAGCAATGGGGACTTCATTTTACAGAAAAGCAATCACTTTCAGCTGTGTTTCGTTCCTAGTGCTGCCCTCTCGAGGGACTTAACTAGAAACATGAATGAAAATCAAAGTCAAGTGTCTTGTGCAAGTCCCCATAATGTCAGGGAAGGTGGTTGTCACCCAGCCCCAGAAGTGGAGCAGTGCTTGGCGGTGCTCCTCACATGGCAGGGGCAGTGATGGCAGCGGTGCTCACCCAAAACCATTCACACTGCTTTTCTAGTCCTTCTCTCACCAGAAAGCATTGCCAGAGCAAGAGAGGCTCTGCCACCCGTTGCCACAGACATAGGAAGAGGCTCCCCTGGGCATTTCATAGTGCTTCAAACTGAAAAAGGCACAGAAAAAAATATCTACAAAGTATTTTAAAACAAATAAATTGACCAGGATCTGAAGAAAAGATAGGCTTGCTTTTTTATTCTCCAGGAGAGCATTTAAAAGATTCCCTGGGTAAAGTAACTAAATTTCCCTCTCCTCTATATGCAGCATTGAACTTCATGATATAAAGCTTCAATTTTTTTCCTTCCTGTGGTTAAATCTGTATAGCATATAATTGGTTAACAGTTCCTGACAGAAATCTTTGCACTGCAGGTGGCACAGAAATGTCAATTTTAATTCAGCATTTTACATTCAATAGGAATTCTAAGCTCATATATAGGAGAATTCTTTTCTTGTGGAAAGAATCAGCAAAACTTGTATGTGGTGGAGTAGTGTCAATATGTGCACTATGGCCCTGAAAATTAGTGTCTACTGTATATGTGTGATGTGTATGTATGTATATTACCTATGTATATACATGCACACACAAAATTTATTTCCAACATTAAGGTCATGATGTTACAGTCATTTACACTTCCAAGACTGATTTAATCCTCTTGATGCTGTTTTTGTCAAGCAGCACAATGAACTTCAGAAGCCATCAGTGCAGCTGAACGACGTTGTTGAACCAGTTTCTAAGATGAATTCATATATTCATGTGCAAGAGGAAAACTGAAATTCAAAGTCAGTTCCTAAATTACAGGATGATAGATGTTTCTTTTAATAAATAGTCTGAACATTACTTCTAGAGAAGAAAGCCAAAGGGGAACTGATAACCTCTGTTAGCATTTTGGACCTTCCCTTGATGCCACATTTGGCTGAGGATGATAATCAGAATTGCAAGGTGGATTGAGTCAAGTTTTCACTACACAGGCAGTCTTTTTCCTAAAGCACTGCAGGTCAGAAGTCTCTTTAGTAGGTGGTTTTAGGCCAACCCAGAGCTGAAATGCAGAGCACTACAGAAAATCAGACTCAACCCTTGACCTCAGGAATCCAAACGTGCATGATCCTCAGCACCTCTAGGTGCTGCTGCAACTGTGAAATGAGTAACGAGTTTTCTTTAATGCATGGAACAGGATTTTTCCCATCAGTTTAAGTGGTTTATTCATGTGCATTGGACATTTTGTCCAGCAGTGCAGTCAATAACAGTAATATTGAAGCATGCTGCCTGCTGAGTGAAATGATGTGGTTTGAGCTTTGCCTGCCACCACAAGCTTACCTGAACTCTGAGCTGCCAGGAGCACCTCCTTCAATCCTGCCTTTTCTATTTCTAGCATTCGATTTTCTTTTATCAACTTGTCTAAAAGAGCAAATGGCTTTGCTTCCTCTTCACACTGCTCCTTCTTACTGATGTCTCCTCTCTTGACTCAAGGGCCTCCCATGAACACTGACAGAAATTCACATATTCTAAAAATTATTGCCACAACTCTACTGCTTCCTCAGTCTTCAAGGGTGCAGTGGGCAGGGTGTGTGACACAAGGCTGTGTGGGTGCTGTTCCCAGTGTACCCAGAGCACTGGGTGGAAGTTTTCCAGATCTGTCTTCCCTCTTTTACTGGGCAAACAGGGAGCAACTCCAGCCCTGTATTTAGCTTCATGTGACTGAATAACACAATCTATGTGAAGGCTTGCAATCTATGTCAGTCTTGCTCATCTCTTCCCTTTCTCCTTCCAGCTATAAACCCAAGATGATGCAGTTTGGAGTGTCTTTCTTTTGAGCAATGAATTTACAAGAGATCTTTTCTTTTTCCTGACAGTAATTCAGCCCTAGGAAAACAAAATATACAAGTAAACATTGAAAATTAATTTTCAAAGATCTTTAAAAACATGATGTGCAGCAGATTTTTGGCATATTTTTATTGATTGTTGTGTGCTACTCTGCCATTGTCTTTGCAGGGTAAAAGACTTGATTTACAAGTGAGATACATATCTGCAAACTTAGCATTCTCAGGTAGGAAACTTCCAGATGTGAGTCTTGGGGCTGCTCCAGAAGGCCCATTTCTGAATGTTCTACTTGGCTTGGAAGGCTTCATAGCATGTTAGAAATATTAAACAATGAAGAGCTCACTTATGCCTTGCTGAAGGCATCTCTGACTTACAATCTGCAGAGTGAGGCTGGCAGAGTTTACTGAGTCATTTTGTAAAGTGGATAGGCATCCTGCTTTAGCTTTTCAGTTTGGTTGCTTCTGTATGGGTATAAAAAGTAGGTGGATCTGGAAGTGGGGAAAAAAATCACATGCCCTCCTGCAATTTAAGCACAGGCAGCATCTGATGACAACAATTGCAGCTTAATATAACATTTGCCATGAACTCATATCTGTGAGTGCTTCAGCTTAGGGCTGGAGCATCAAACCAATGACTCAAAGTCACACAAACAAACAGACCGTATTCATAAACATGGTTTATAATCCCATTGTGTGAAGTGATTACTACATTACACAGATGACCAGATGCTTTCATGAGTGAGCATCCCAGATGAGACAATTCCCTCCTCCACAGTGCAAACTGACAGGCCTAATTCTGAGCTCAGGTTGATTTAGATGTGTATTTTTCAGTGTATGTCCCAATCAATGTCACTGACATCAGAACGAAGGTCTAGGTTATTTTCTTTCTAATGCTTTAAAAATGTTGTATAACATGGTTGCAGAATAAGCAGGTAAGATTATGCTTTGGGAATCATTAAAAACCTGCACCCCAGTTCTGAAGCTCCAGGGAGACTGTGTATGGACCATCAAAGTTTGTAACTGACTGAAACAGGATTATACAGAGTGGTCACAGGAAGAAACAATCATCTTCCATTCTGGTATTCACCTTCTTTAAAAGAGCAGCAAGAGCTAGATGGCCTGCTTGTCAAAAGCCAGACCAGGGTGTCTCTTTTTAAACTGGTACTTTTCAAAATCAAGACATTTCAGCCCAGAAGAAATGAACCCTGCAGCAGCCTGAACTGTAAACTACGTTATTGGGTGCCTGGGGAGAAATGTTCATTCCCTGCTGGAATAAGTTGGTTTAACTCTAGCAAAGCAGCAAACATGAAAAAAGGAAAAACCTTTTTCCCTCTGAAATTGCAGTCTGAACACCAAACAAAAATCCACTGGAAGTCAAAGCTCTGAGGAAAATGGGTTTCATGTGGACTTTAACAAAACGTCTTCCTGCATGAACATTACAAATACTAGCAGTAACTGTTTCTTTAAAGACTTTATCCTAAGTAAAGGCCAAGAAAGTCAGCTGGATAAACGGATGTGCTGGAGGAGATCTGCTGCCATCACTTACACAGTGCTGTGCCTAAGATGGTTGTTAAAAAGAACAGCACTAGGAAGAATCAGGTAGACGCGTGGAGCAAAATAGACTGGAAAGCAAAAAATTCCACTGCTGTGGCATTATATTTGATATTTATTATGCTGTACTAGGCTTTGTTTTAACACTGCCTTATTTTACAAAGCACAGCGCGCATTTTACACCTTCAGCAGGCAGGGACAGACCTTTGCAGCAGCGCGGGGCCGCTCGGGCGCTGCGCTGTCGGAAGCCGCGTTGGAGCGCTCCGCGCCGCCGGCCGCGCCGAGCATCCCTCGGGCTCCTCCCCATCGGCACCGCACCCCCGACCGGGGCAGGAGGCTCAGTGCTCACCCCCTACCTTTTATTTTTTACTTTTATAGTCAAAAGAATCGCAGAATAGTTTAGGTGGGAAGAGACTTTTAAAGGCCGTCTAGTCCAATCCCCCTGCAAAGAGCAGGATGATCTTTCGCTGGATTGCTCAGAGCCCCATCCAACCTGGCCTTGGATGTTTTCAGGGATGCGGCATCCACCGCCTCTCTGGGCAACCCGTGCCTGTATTTTATATTTTGCCACCTTCATTGAAAGCAAAACTTCCTTTTGTCTTCTATCTTAGGGCTTTAGTAAGGGCTGGAATTAGGTAGCGAGCAAACCGTATATTTGTGCCATTGTGCCACTGCTGTGCTGACAAGGACTTGGAGGTGAAACACAGTTTAAAGCCATAGATAAGCAAAGGTGGAAAAAGGAGGTGGGTAGGTGCAGGTATGGCTGGTTTCCTTTCCCTCATCTCCCAGGGGTGTTCTCGGGGGTCTCTGTTGGGGGGTTGCAGAGATGGGTCATCCTCTGTCGGTGGTGGAGCACTGATCTCCAACCCCAGGAACTGCAGTAATTCACAACATTTATTTGAAATTTAAAGTTGTTTTTAACATTTTTAGCAGAGTTCTCAGAAAATTTGGATAAGGATGGGTAAATGTGGATAAATTCAGCACTCAAAATAAGGAGATACATTGATTTCTTAAGAAGGTTCAAAAACAAAATTCAGGCAGATTCACTGGCAATTCTGGGGGCACAAAGGATTTTACTCTCCCCACGCTGAAAATGTATGGAGAATAAACAGGTAATCTATGCAACTGGAACAACCCCCCTCCATACACACAGGCTGCTGAATGTACAAACCCTGGTCCTGTTTTGGAAAGGGGACCTGCATTTTTAACTGTATTGGTGAAACACAATATTCTTTCTTCCCACTACAGTTCTTGATTTGTTTATACCTCTGGGCTATGTCAGCTACCTGAACCCTGATGTAAATAACATCAAATAAGTTGCCAGTCACCTAAAGACACAGGATCTACAAAGGTTTATCCTTTGGCAGATCTTTATACCTTGGCTGATTAATCACTTGAAAGCAGTGGCAGAGGCCAGTGCATGATGCCAAGCTTAAGCATCAGTCTTTATTAGAGTGGGACCTAGGATGGTCAGGAACATTATATAAATGTACTGAACAACCTTTCAGTCCACTGAGATGGAAATTTAACAGCACTGTTTGACAGAACATGTGCACAGTGCTCTGCAATAGAGAGATGACAATAGCACGCTGGTGAAAAAGAGGAAGGCATTGACCCTAAGTGTCTGTGAGAATCTGTAGATAATTCCATGACCTGCAGCTTCTGAAGAAAACAGTATTTCAAACAGAGGGCAAAATAAGCTGAACTCTGGCATCAGCAATACAGAGATTAAATGCTTGAAAAGACAAAAAGCCTATGCTGGCAGTTCAAAGGAAATAAGCTGGACAATAATCAAAATTCAGCTTGGCTGAATACAAAAAAAACATTACCGGAGTCTGGTACAACCTCTAAGATGCAAGTTTTCCAATTCCCTTTTTTAACAATTAGAGGGATCCAGGAGTCATATAAGAGCTGATCAGGTCTTTTTCAGGTGAGGCCAATAGAGGAATGTTAACATTCACATTGTTTGCAGCTTCATTGCTAGGTGAGTAGTTAATGAAGCAGTGAACTTTTGCAAATTTAAGCATCTGTGCACTATTGTGCTAACTAGATAGTATTTTCCAAATTGCTTAACTGCATGAGCGACTCCAAAGAAAGCTTGTGTTAAAGAGAATCACCTGATTTTTTTTTTCTGTAGACAATGTTAGACATATTAATTCATTTGGTGGTTCTCAGTTAATGTCTCATCCCTTCTTCATGAGTAGCGCTCCTGGCCCAAACTTGTTCATGCTCTCTATGAGACTTATGTAACTACAGATAAAAGCCCTTCCTCACCAAAGTCACCATGGACAAAAATAAAATTGTGCACCATCAGCACAAAGTGATAAGTACAAACAAGTGAAAGAAGACAGCTCGGAAGAACAATAGTGTTCAAAAAGGGAAGAAAACAAAAGCCATCAAATAGATGCTCACGGAAACTAGATTGATTTAGTGAGGCAAAGGATGTCTCCACAGTTATGGACTTCAGGGCATTTGTTTAGATGAGAGCATAAATCACCCAAGGCCCCCCCAACACCCTTAGGCTGAGATGCTTGTGGTCCATTTCACAATGCAGTACAGTTACCCTGCTGAAATAAGCCAAATAGACAAATATTTCTGATCTATTAAGGGAATTTACAGTTCTAAAGACCTTCCCTTCAAACAGTCATGTCTCACTCTCTCATTCACAGTGGCTGGTTTCTTTCTCTGGACAGCAGAGGTAGAAAAGCAGTGTTCCTGGATGTGATTTTAATGATTATGGTAGTCTCATTATTGTAACTACTGAAATGTAATCACAAATGCTCTTCAGTTTCATGTGATTAGCAATAGCTGTTCAAAGAGCACAGGCTGGCATATTAAGGTAATCCATGACAAGAAGAAAAACTTCCACAAGGAACAGTGAGAATTGAAATCTCTAGATGGTCACTAAACCTACAGCTATATGAAAGCTTCACCTAAGGGAACACAGAGAGAAATAAAATAGAGATATATTCAGGTCATGCTTAGCTGAGGAAGTAAGCTTTGCTTTGTAATATGATGAAAAGGTCAGTATCAGATCTGAGTTATGTACTCTGTTACTTCACATAGCAAGTACAGGTAGTTTTCCCTGGAATACATACTACCTGCCTTCTCCAATGTTCCCCATAATGGGAAAAGCATTACTAGCCTCTGAAAAGAAACAGATTTTAAATTATATTTATAACTACATCTGTGGGCTATTTATAACTCAGGTGTAGACTTCTGCTTTTCACTTCTAGCCATAGATGCGACTCTGCTGAGTGCCACTGCATGAGAAATTGGTTGAGAAAATAGATTATTAGAGACTGAGCACTTTGTGAGGATTTAATGAAAGCACAGATGATGAATAAATATAATTTAAGGGCTGTCTTATTTCTTGACATTCTGTCAGTTACACCAAGACCTGGACAAGGAAATGTGTTAGCCCAACTGGATTGATGGGTGGGAGTGGGAAGGAAGATAGAGACCACTACTGAAAGAAGGAAAAATACAGCAGAGTATCTTGTTTTCTTTCTTAAATTGCCACATACCAAAAAGAACAACATATCCCAATTCCAGATAAGCTTTTTTAGGTCAGCCTTCACGGTTTTTCTCAGGCAAAAGAAAAATCCATGTTTCAGTTTTGTTCTTCTCTTGTTACCATTGCTTTTAGAGGCAGATCAATTTTAAATGAAAATAGTGCTCTCTTGAAATGAAAATGAGAAAATTTTTATCTAGAATATGTCAAGATAAATAGGCTGATATTTTTCATTTTTAAAATGTCTAATGAATGCTTTTGCTCTTTGGTATCTTCCCCTATTTTTTTCATTTTTTGACTAAAATGATTGACTCAGGTTCAGAAAAAAATTGGTGCTTATGATATGTCTACAGTATGTGCACTTCTTTTTGCTAGGACAAAAGCAGTACATGACAGACCCTGAGGATCAAAAGAGATCATAGCCAGCTGCTGAGGCCACCCCAGCTAATGGGAGCTGCCCACCAGCAGAAATCTGTGCACAAGAAGCCACTGGGACCCTCAGGCTTGGTAAGAAAAGAAAGTGACTGGGGGAAACACAACACAGCTGCTTTTGAACCCCCTTTCTCTTTGTAAAGCTATTGTTAAGTGGAAGGAAGGAAGGAACATAAAAATCCCTACCTTGTCTACAGAGTTGCTGAAATAACTTTGGCTAATAAGGTGTTAGGGTAAGAATTAACAGACTTCTATTTAATTCTTTCTTTTGCCTAACCCTTCATTTCAACTTCCACAATACCTGCAGTAAGGTTTTCTCTCAGTGTCAGATCAATAGTGCTGCTTCTCCCTGTGTGCTGAGGGGCCCAAAGTAGCACACGTGGGTCAAATCACCTGCCCTGGATCACATCACCTGGCCCTTTTTAACCAATGGAATTACTGTCTACCTCTCAACTCCTACAGGATAAGGAACTTCCTAGATTTCTTATGGAGGCAACAAACTAAAAAATCTGATGAGAAAGGGGAGGAGGCTTGCCAAGGCAGACTTCTGCTACTTCTGCAAGCAACCTGAGGGATCATTCTTCGTTAATTTACATGTGCTAAGCTCTTCAAGCTCCTTTCCCACTCTCCTCACTGTCTAAACTCAATGTCTCAAACCCTTTCTGAAGGGTTGACTTTGGTAGCAATGACTCAATTTTGCAGTAATAAGTGGTGAATATATCTCCACATTGCTTCATGGACCATGCACCACACTTGCGAATCTCTGCAACTTTATTTCTTCACTTTAAAAAAAGGAGGTTCAAATCACAGGCTTGCACATTAACTGAGCCTTTAATTCTGACATTCACTTAATGCTGACAAATTAGTTGAGTTCTTGCAAATTACATGAGGTATCATCAGAATATAGTCCAATATTCAATTGAGAACATTGAGGCATCATGCAGAACTTTGAACACTGTGATCAATATATTAAAGAACAGGGAGCCTTTGAAGCAGAGCTGCTTTAATTAATCTACTTTATTTTGCATTTTGCTTGTCTCAGAAAAATATTCTTTCGCTTCCAGTCTGTTCCCAGAATTAATAACTGATCCTGTCCCAGCATGCAAGGACTGGATGAGCAACTCTCCCAGATGATACACAACTCTCCATTTCTGAGATACTCTACTGAATGAACTAACCTTTGAGCAGCAACCTGCAAACAAAAACAAAGCATATTGTCTCTTTGCAAATGCATCCCTGTTATTCTACATTTATAAGCATAAGCAATCTTGTCTGCTTTCTCTAAAGCACTTACTGATGTGGTACCAGCCAGGCCTTGATCTACTACAACACGCCAGATTGAGAATCCATTACAACACAACCACTAAATATATGCTAGTAGCAGATGTGCTCAGTGGCTTGGGAAAAATAGATGTTATATTTAATTATGTGACATAGTAAAACAAAGCAGAAACAAAATTACACGTGCAGTTAATGAAGGGCAGAAAACTTAGATTATTAGATTTATTCATAAAGTATTATAGATTTATTTATTAATTATTAGGTTTAAGAACACAATACTAAGAAAATATTTTTCTCAGATGAGAAAATTTGCTGAATTCAAGTCGTTGCTAAACCTGAAAAATCTGTCTGGATCCTACACTTCCTAATACCAAGAACTGGAGTGTGGAACACTAGGGTCAGCGTATCTGAGCTCAGATTCAGATACCTCTAGAAAGGAGTATAAATAAATGGTTTAAACTTGCAGACATCTGTGGTGAGAATTATCATCCCTTGACTCTAAAGGGAGAGCAATTACCAGTAGCCCTCAGCAATTATGAAATGCAGGGTGATGTTACTTTACCGCTGCAGGCTTCAGATACTATTACATCTACCTACATGACACTACAATTATGGGATCCCCAAATTGTGTCCTATGCTACACTGGCAGCCCTCAAACTCTTCCTGTGCAGCCTGCAGAAGGATGGCAACATATGAGGCATGGCAGGAAGGGAGCATAGACAGATCCACCACTTTCCTCCCTTCCTCTCTCCACCCTGTACAGGGGCTGGGCACACCAGCAATGCACAGGTCACAGTTGTGAGGACAAGAAATAGTGGCCTGTCCACAAATAATGCATTGTCACTGCTTTCTGTACAAAGCCCAAGGGATGCTTCTCCAGGGCATCAGTTCAGGCAGGACACTGCAGTGTGGGCTAAATGAAACGGGCACATCAGCATTTCTGCCTCACCATCAGCACAGATGGCAGAGGGTTTGTCCTGGTTGAAACTTCACAGGGATATATTGTGCTTAGCATGGGCCATATAAATAAAATGGTACTCCCCATTCATCTCCCTCACTGTTTTCCCCACCTTTCCCTGATTTTCCCTGGCCTGCATGTTTGAGAGCTGTGCAACTGGATACAAAGCTAAGGCGGTTAAAATGATTGCTGGATACCAAGTTGAGGTTAGAGCATGACCAATGCTGTCCTTCTTTATAAGACCGAGTGATTTGAGAGAAAGCCAGAGTGTGATTATGCCATTATTTGAAAGACTGTAGTGCAGCCTCAAAAATGCAAATTGCAAATCTTTGATTGTACAGGCAAACTTACCTTTGGCACTACATACAAGTGCTTTACCTTGCAGATCTACCAGCTCATTCAGTGGAGGTTTTGATGAAATCCTATTTAACATGAAAAAATATTGCTACATGAGGACAGATAGATCAACAAATATTACTGAGGAAAAGTAAAAAAAAAAGCTATTAGTAAGAATAATACTCTGTGGCCCACAGTCCTTCACTTGTCCTTCACCTTCAGGGCATCATTGCATTTACAGTAGTTGCAGCCCAGTACCCAGTTGCAGGATTTTGCTAATAATTGACAACAGCTAATACAATAAAGAAAATTATCTGTAAGATTTATGGAGATTGTAAGGCTTAAAACAGAACAGAAATCATCTTCAATTGAAGAAAAATTCTCAGGACAAGAGAGTAAACTAAAGTTAGAATGGAATTTCAACTAGCTCTCATTGTAATTTGCAAACATAAACTGAAGTGGTTACTGTATATTCTATGGTAATAATTTACTTTTAGAGATATCTAGCACTAAGCAATTGGCCAGGAGCACTGTAATGTATTGATAATGAACTATCTGTGAACAGCACTTTGAATCTAGATTATGCTGGTGTACTTTCTACATTAAATACCTGGCTCTTGTAACCTCACTGCAGCTGGAGTGATTTCAGAGAATCCACACTTGTACACTTGAGTGAAGGATGCAATAATATTTTTGTTTTTATGCACGTTGACATTCAGCCATTGGCAAACAGCTGTCTATTAGCTAACAACACTGCTTCATGTGACCTCAGATAATAGTGCTATAAATGAAAGCTGCAGGGAAATGAGACAGACCCAAATCATCAACTGAGAGGTTTGCATCTCAATAAATCTGCTGGGGCCCGATTAGCAGCACTATTATTGATTCACATGCTGGAACACATAAGACAATTATTCAGCTCTTGATTTTCCCCCTATAAATCTGTCCAGAACAGACATTTTTGTATACAGACTTGTTGAGTCCTCTTGTTACCTAATCACTACCATTCCCATCACCAAACACTTCATGGTGGCAGTGAGATTCACCCAATGTAGTTTCTTTTCACATCAAAGTCCTCATATTCCTTCCACATGTGGCAGAAATCCCACATGAATTCAGGTAAAAGTAAAAATAAAAGTGACTCAGAACCTTGTGATTAACCTTCAAGCAATTTATCTAGGATTGATCATCTAGCTCAAGTCAAATCTTAATTACTCACATCTGTTCCTGAGGTAGGTAGGCCTGCCAAAGCCCTCCAACACTTGGATCCAGAAGGCAACTTTCCCATGTCCATGGGTGTTTTGGCTGGGATTTTGCCGTCTCTCCTTTCTCTGACAGAATGCTGTGCTATTATAAATAAAAAACTCCACCTGCTGTATGGAAAACCAAATTGCAGCCTTGTAACATCCATGTATTTCTCTTGCCTGTGCTCAGGGAGGGGACTGCCATTCAGGCAGCGCTGTGCAGATCCAGACAGGCTATTTGTGGGTCTTAGACTCCCTTCCACTAATATGTAGTAACAACAGAAGAAAAATAGTTCTGACAGGGGCAAGGTGGCGTTGCTTCCATACAAGTAACCCATTGGGATCACCCCAGAGCTGTGTGGCCAAGCACAGGAGGGGAGGGACTCCCATTCCTTTCAGGAAGCTCTGGATCAGGTCTGAGTGCTTTGGCCCACTTTTCCATGCCCCCATTTTCCACGGCTTGGCACAGCTCCAGGGCTCCCACAGATCCACCTGTGGCCTCTCAGCCTGCAGCAGGCTCCTGCAAAGCCCAAAGCAGAGGAAGGGCAAACCCTGCAGGAAGGCAGGGGGCTCCTGAACAGTGGCTGGAGGAGACAGACCACTGCAGAAAATCATTAGAGCGTTTAAGAGATGGGACCTCAAAAGCTTAGAGTTTTGCACTTCAAGTAGCCAGTTCCCTGGTGCAACCTTTTACCCCATAACAGCATCTCATAGCAACTCCTCAATAATTTGTCTAAATATGTTTCCTTCAATGAACTCCCAGCCTTTCTGACTCCTTTCACTTCTATACACCTACCCAGAGCCCTTCCTGCAGAGGCAGGCATGATGGAGCAGGCAAGGCAGGTAGCAAGGAGCAAGGTGGCCATGACCACACAACAGAGCAGGACAGCTTCTTGCCCCAGGCAGCCAGTGGTGTCCAGCACAGGGGGTCAAGGAACCAGGAGAAGGTGATACATTAGGGGTCCTTGTGATGTCAACAGCATGCTGGGGCATCAGGAACAAAACTGTGATGTTGCAGGCATCATAGTCCCTCAATAAATCTGTTGATAAAAAAGAACAAACACTACAAAGTTTTGGTATTAAAATACAGAACTACAGAAAGACACCACAGTAGCAATTCCAGAAAAAATTAAAGAAATCTGTAGAAAATTAAAGAAATCTGTAACTCTAGTTGAGAAAAAGACCTTAATGTGTGATGAAGCGAGAACCTGAATCTCACAACTTATTTTGCTCTGCGGTTTAAGAAACCTACCTGACATTTGGAACATACAAAACTTAAGAGGTTTCAGAAACAGCAAAATACAGTCAATGGAATTTATCCAGTTGTCAAAGTGTTGAAGTTTTTTTTTTACTTAATTCCCCACACTTTAGCATTTGCTTCAACCTTCCAGTGGTTTAATATCTACTCCTGGTACTTTTCTTCTGGTACATATTAAGGAGGGCACCAGGATAACTGTACTTGCATCACCAGTTTGGAATGTTGTGATCCCAAATTAAAAAGCATTGATTATTGTACTGAGTTCATAAAGACTGGGTTTTTTTTATTTTTCATATGTCTGAATGCTCTCATTTGATGTCAGTGTACACAGCCTGTAATCTGATCAAATTCATGGTAAAAAGTCACAGTGTGACACCGTCAGAGTCATCATGTCAATCCACTGGGCTACTGTGAGCTCACTACTTTTCAAAAGTCTACCTAAATATCCAGCTACAAGACTGTGAGACATACTCATTAAGAATTTTCTATTTTTCTAGGAAAGTAGTTTGTTCAAGTGCCATTCAAGCTGTATGGCTTTTTGTTGGTCACTGTTCCAGAACTCATTGTCAGGAGACAGCACATGAGAATTCAGAATTTCCAAAGATTTATAAAGCAACCTGGGAAAAAAAGCCCACATAACTAACTAATAAAAGCATTTAAAATAGATCCCAGAAAAAAATACTGACCTGCTAAAATAATAACATCTCCAAAGTATTTTTATACACAGGATCCACCCTTGCCAATTAGACTGTGTTAGATAATTTGGAGAAGAAAATTGTTTTGTGATCATTTAAGATTAATATCTTATACAGAGCTATGCTTTTATGTCTGCTCTTATGTCAAGCTGTCAGATAAAGTGCTAAAGTACAAATAAAACAAGTACCAGATTTCCTTTTTTGTCTGGCTTTAAGAAAAGTATACTGAGTGCCCCAAATAAATGCTTATTATGTTACTTTCCTTAAAATAAAATTAGTGAGAAAATAGTGTAGCACATAAAAAATTCCTCTGCTATCTTAGGTTAGTTGGCAAGCCCTGAGAGAGAGATAGTAGACATTCCTTTTACCTGATGGAATAAAATCATTCTTCCTGGACTGAGCTATGGCAGATTTATTCATTAGTATTTTTTTTTTCTGTAGAAAAATGCTGGTGGATGAAGGAAGCAGACTATCTTCAGTAGGACATTATTAACCTAGACTTTGGGAAGCTGCAGTTTGCAGATTTTCTCTGCAGGCTGGGAAAATCACTGAAATCTGCACTTGCACTGAAGTAAATTCCCTGAAGGAGCTGGGACATTATCTCTCCATGCCACTGTTCACAATCTGGAAAATAAGGGTCAAGTGTTTTGTCACTTTAAAGGAGACATGAAAGAATGACACTGTTTGACTTACAGGCAGTCTGGATACAGATATCCACTAGCAAATGATAAAGGAGTATTCATCTGTGAATTTCATCTCTTCAGCTGAGCAAAAGTGTCACCTGTAATAAGTAGAACATTTACCATCTTGTACTGAAAAATATTTTAGCACATGCATAGTGAGACATAAGGAGGGTGTGCTTGGAGGGTTAACTTCTCTAGGATGAACAGAGGTTGGTGCCTTTGTGATCTACAGGATTCAGGATCACAAATCACCTTCCTGTTTGGGGTTTGTGCAGTCATCAGTGCAGTAAGTGTCCTGATTGGTGACAGGTGCTCACAGGCTTTGCAGTGCCACAAACAACACTGACAAAGAACAGGCTCAGAAATAATTTGAACAACCACTAATCTTCCTTGGGTTCAGAGAGATCAGAGATTTAGGGATATGTACATAATATATTGCAGGGCTTCGATTTCTTTTCAAATTGAAAGGCTAGGCAATGTCAGTCTCTGAATCTTTAAAGGTATGACCAAAATAAGCACACACGGAGCAGAGGAATGCAGCACATTTGTTAAGTGAGGTATCATAATGTCTCCAGGAAGACACTTCTGCCAGTTATGGAAGCTTCTTGAACACTGGTAGTATTGTTTAATTAGAAATATTAACAGAAAAAGCAAACAAACAAATGAACAAAACCAACCAAAAACCAAAAAACTAAAACCTTAAAATTGGGACCAAAACTATTAACTGAACATTTGAAAATTAGTGCTTTCTACAAGCCAAGCAGCACAGATTTGTCCATTGCTCAGCAAGGCTGATTCACAAATCAAGGCATCAGAAATTATGTAATATTGTAGCAAATGTCACTTCTGACTTTTGTGTTGAGAAACTGTGGAGAAAGAGTTTTCTTTGGCAAGGCAAATCAATGCCTGCTTTCAACTACAGCCTACCTGAGTCCTTGATGATAGACTCTAGCACCTTCTTTGGTTTTTGCACTAGCGATGAGCAATATCCCACAATGTGTGGTTCTCACTACCAACACCTTCCCACCAAGAGCAAGACCATGGCAGGCTCACCCAACAGTTATTCCTTGCACCATCTTCATATCTGTTTCAAAACAGCCTTGATCAAAACAGCCTGGGAATGCTGGATACAGTGCAAGTTGTCAATGCACACACAGCTTGAACAATAACCATGGCATTGCTCTGCCACCACGGAGCTTTTAAGCATCTGGCCTGGGCAAAACACATGTGAAATCTCCAGATGTGAAACACAGTGCTCTGATGAGCTTCTTGACCAAAACTGCCAAATTAACACCCTATTAATGATTTAATCTGGCACTTGCACGCTGAACTGAAATTGCATAACTTATGAGGAAAACTAGATCGAGACTAATGTCTCAAATTTCTTATTTAGGGAAACCTTCCAAATTTTTTTTAAACGATAGGTTGAAAATTTCCTTCTTTTTTTCCATGTGAGGAGAGGCTGAAAGAGATGGGACTCCTCAGCTGAGAGAAGACTTAGAGGGACCTGATCACTGTACATTGATTAGAAACACCTGATGGGAACAAACAACAGTGGGGAAGCCAGATTATTCTTAGTACTGGCCACTGATGGGACAAGAAGTAACAGACACAAATTAGAACACATGATATTCCAACTGCACACAAGAAAACAACTTTTTTACCATGAGGGCTGTCCAAATCTGGCATAGGTTACCCAAGGAAGTTGTTGAGTCTCCATCCTTGAAGGAATTCAAAACCTGATTGGACATGGTCCTGGGCAACCTTCTGTTAGGTGACCCTGTTTGAACTGGGGAGTGGAAGTAGAGGGTTGGTATCAACACAGACTGAGGATGGACAGGTCAAAAGAAGCCCTGCTGAGAAGGACTTGGGGGTGCTGGTGGATGAGAGGCTGGACATGACCCAGCAATGTTCATTTGCACACCAGAAAGCCAAATGTGTCCTGGGCTGCATCCAAAGCAGCCTGGCCAGCAGGGACAGGGAGGGGATTCTGCCCCTCTGCCCCTCTGCTTCACTCTAATGAGACCCCACCTGGAGCACTGCATCCAGCTCTGGAATACCCAGCACAGGAAGGCAGGAAGGACATGGAACTGTTGCAGCAAGTCTGGAGGAAGACATCAAGATAATTAGAGGGATGGAACACCTCTCATCTGAAGAAAGGCTGAGACAGCTGGGATTTTTCAGCCTGGAAAAGAGAAGGCTTCAGGCTGACCTAATTGTGACCTTTCAGTACCTGAAGGGAGCCTTGAAGAATGACAGAAAAAGGACTTTTTACAAGGGCATGTAAAGAGTGGATGAGGGATTTGGTTTTCAACCGAAAGAAAGTAGGTTTACGTAACACATTAGGTAAAAATTCCTTATTCTGAGGATGGTGAGGCATTGCAACAGTCTGCCCAAATAAATGGTGGATGCCTCTTCCCTGGAAGCATTCAAGGCCAGGCTGGATGGGGCTTTGAGCAACCTGGTCTAGTTGACAGTGGCCCTGCCCATAGCAGGTGGTTTGGAAGTCAATCATATTGAAGCTGCCTTTCAAACCAAGCCATTCTATGGTTCTGTGATGAATTTCGAAAGTCCCTTCTGACCCTAACCATTCTGTGCTTCTTTCATTCTGTTTTACTGATAAAGCACTGCATCTCAGGCATTATGTGCACTGTAAAGGTTTCTGAGACAATGGATGACCCCAAACTTCTCTAGTAGGATTCATTGAAACCAAATCCTATGTATTCCAGAATATCTTATGGCAGTCACAGTCAGTCACCAACAAACATCTGAAATATAAGAAAGAAATACAGTGCTATTCTGAACACAATGTACAAATGATGGGTCATGGAAATTGGTATCTCTTGTAGGTGTTGATGGAAGTATTTTAAATCTGTTCTAGGGTTATAGCAGTTGGTCTTGGAAATCTAACTCTCTCTGGACTCTCACATTTAGGAATATTGAGAAATTGTTTTGCTTCTCAGACCCAGAAAGAGTTGTGGTTCCCCTTTAGAAATCAGATCATTTTCTGCAAAAGGATGTAATGGACCACTGAATGGTCAGGAACAAGACTAGGCTAAAGGTATTCTGATGGATACTGCTTCATATGTGATTCATGCTAAAAACTAAAAAGAGAAAGGAAATATGGATTTTCCTGACACCCTGTTTCATTCTTCATTGCTGAAAACAACTCCATGTTTTCAGTCAAAATTAGTGAAGAAGGCTGAATAACTGTGAGGAAACTAAGTAATGTATCTAAGGATTTGGGGCTCTGTTGCTGCAAATACTTCAGCTGGTAATTAGTTTCATTCTAATAGATTCATTACCACTAGTTGAACTAATTATTTGCATGACTGGAAACATAAGTCAAGTTCCAGTCTATTAGTAAGGTGATCATGAAGGCACAGATTCACCAAATAGGGATGGGGACCAAGATGGAATTTAGTTAATGTGATTTGAATCTTCATTATATAATAAAATAAAATGAATAATGAATATATCTTCATTATACAGTTCACATTAAAATGTGAAACTACAACCAATAAATGTAGTTCATTTGAAAATTTATGTCTTACCAAGCCTGATTACAGTGTAAGGCTAAGTTCACATCTACTTAATGTTCTTTCCATCACATCTCAAATGGACAGGTACCCTTTTTACTTTTTTTAAAAAACAACACTTCATGGTCTTAGCTAACTTCATAATAACATGTAGAGTTACAACCACCAATTCTTTGAGCCAGAACTGCATCTTGGGAAGAGAATATACACATTTTATGAGAAAAATTAAATGGAAACAGGTTAAATTTTAAAAATAAAAAAAATCCTCAAACAGTACTTCTTCACTTTTGTTGTTTCAGTTGTGTCATCTGCATAAAAGATTTGCAAATGGTAAGAGAAATGTGGCATCTGGCTGTGAAATATAGAGTGTTTTTAATAGCCCTCAGAAACATATCTGTTGCAAAGCGACATCCTCAAGTCTCTTATCTAACACCGAATAATTAGTCTCAGTACTGATAAACTGCTTCCAAATAAATAAGCTTTTGATAGGAAATGATCAAATTTCAGTAAAAATCTGATAATGGGAAAATTGTTCATGGAAAAAAATGGTTTGACACCTGATGCATCCCTTAAAAACAAGGACTCCTTGGTATTATCTCATTTGGTAGAGATATTTCAAAGAATAAAATCCCCAAATATTACTCATACTAAGCAGTTTTCATCTGATTAAAATATATTAAAATTGAAATTTAAGTTTATCTAGAGTTACAACTTTATTCCATGGTGGTTGTTTTTTGGTTTCTTGGGTTTTTTTTTTAATATTGCCATCTGGTTTTGTACTTCAAATTTATATTTAAATTTGTGCTAGGCAATAAATGACAGGCCTAGGAAAAACTGAAAGCTAATAATTTTTTTGTTTTGTTTTACATTAAACACCTGTCTTTTTAATATTTTCTCCACTGTGCAATATATTTCTTCTCCTGTCTTAATCATAGGTAGTGATGGGACCTTTTATATGTAGGCAACCAGTGGAGGTCTCATCATTTTGCAATATATAGCAGCTTCCATTGCTTTTAATGGGTAAGATTTAGGGTTAAGCACTTTTGCAGCTCTGGTAATTTCCGTTAGTTATTTAATTGCCAAAATAACTCTTTGCAAAAGCCTGCACTTCTCAGAGTGAGTGGAAAAGGAAATATTGATGAAAAGTTAGGAGTATTGATGGGATGCATGAAGGTAATTGAAATGGAAATGCCTTCTAATTAAATATCTGATTTAGGATTTGAAAAATGTACATTGTCCTAGATAGACCATTGATCTAAAACTATTGCTACTACAGAGCACTGTGTTCTGCAGGACAAGTTCTTGGGACAGGAAAGAAATCATTTATTCATTAAGGATTTCAAATTGCTAGGCTATAAGGAATCCATTCCTCATTCTCCTCCTGCCTTCTTCAGTGCCCAGCATCCACTGCTGTCACACACTCACCCCTCCTAAAAGCTTCACACAGTAACAAATGATATTAA
This sequence comes from Chloebia gouldiae, assembly GCA_003676055.1. Taxonomy (NCBI): domain Eukaryota; kingdom Metazoa; phylum Chordata; class Aves; order Passeriformes; family Passeridae; genus Chloebia; species Chloebia gouldiae. The sequence continues at coordinate 32,091,533 of QUSF01000001.1, read as the reverse complement.
TAGGTTTAAATCCCCAGAACATTTTCAAAATCCATAAATAAAAATCCCAGAGATATTTCATACTCTGTCCAAAAGGGATGAGGTTACCCTTGTTGACCTCTTTCCCTTCTCACCTATAGAAGATATCCTATTGCACTATAAAAACCGCTGAGGCTCTTGGCCATGTCTGCCAGACTCCAGGCTTGGCATCTGCCTTTTAGACAGGGTGGAGGAGGGCATGCCAGACAGGAAGGAAAACAGAGAAAATTTCCCTGGGAAAATTGTCTTGCTTCTCTTGAGTTGATCCACAAACTGACACAATTCTACAGGATGTTTGGATTTCTTTCAGACTGACATTTCTTGACAGAAATCAAAGTTTAAAAAAATAGAAAGAAGAAACAAGAAATTTTCTCTGAAAACTGTATTCCAGATCTCATACACTAGCATGTTTTCCTGTTAAATCCGAAGAGTTAAAGAGAAGAGATTTAAACAACACAGTGATGAATAGTTTATGTTTGGCTGATGTTAAAATAGGTTCTGGAGATCTCTGGACAGTTTTGCCCAATCCTGCAGTGAATTGCTATAAATATCTTCACTGCCATAAGGCAGTGTTGCTGCAGTGTGGGAGCTCAAAGTGAGCCCTCTGTGCTTAGCAAGCTCACCCTTCAATCACGAGCATCAGGGCAATTGACACATCACCCACTTCTCTGCATGGCCTCCTTCTGTGGGGGGACAAGCCCTCACCCCCAGGCACAGGTTACCTATACATGCCCTTTATCTGGAGTTGAGCAGATGAAAAAAGGTTTTATCTAGGATCTGCCATGTTCACTAAATAATTCAACAAACTAGTTTTTCTTAAGATTGCTGCCTGAAGGTGTATGTATTCTGAGTTTGAGCACAGCACTGTTTATTTGGGTTCATTATGTTCCTACTGTTCAGCTGATCTTGTCACAGGGTTTTGGGGTGGTTTTTTTTTTATTGTTGTTTTTGGGTTTGTTTTATTTTGTTGGTTTGGGTTTGTTTGGTTTTGGTTTGTATTTTGATTTATTTGGGGGATTTTTGAGAAAAAGCAGCATGATGAACAATTTTTTCCCCAGTTAATATAAAGAAAGTCTCAAATGTTTAAATACAGGCCTGGGTCCATCAAGACTGCTTTAAGGAAATAAGCTGTTATTTGATTTCCTAGTGGGATTAGTTAAATACATTTTTAATGTACTTCTGGTATCTAATGAATTATGTAGCATGCCCCTTCTTCTGTCAAATGAGTTTTGGAAGAAATCAGGTCAAGTCCAATGGCAAAAAAATGATATAGTATTCTGAAATAACCCCTAATCAGAGCGAAAGAATCATTGTGGTAGAAATTAATTCCAGATGAAGCAAAGGAAAATATTACAAACAAAATCCTGGCTTCCTATTTTTGTGGCCACCCCTCCCCCCAAAATTTCTTCCAATAGGGCCAGGTACATTTTTTACAGACCTTAAAGGAAACTAGTGAAAACCAGGTTTGAAATTATCGAAAGAAAGTTATTTGTCCATCAGTGTGCAGCAGGCCCAGGGCACCCCTAAAGAGGAGACGTTTCTGTGGATATAAGTAGAGCCTGGACACACCTTTGAAGAGAAACCTTGCCAGTTATTAAATAGAACAATCCTGGAATTCCCATGAAATGCCCTGAGCTCAGAAAGCCCTGATGCAAGAAGAGCAGTATGTAAAAAGTCATATGAGCTTGTCATGTTCCACCTCCTTCCTTGGCACCCATTGTCATCACTGTTATGACTGTTGTGTTCCCATCATTATTAAAGGGTAAAATCTTAGAACAAAAGAAAAATTACCAAAGTTATTTTAGCTGTTTGATCATATTTTTTTGGTGATTTAATTGCAGCCAGCAATGAAGTAACCCACAGCTGCTCCCCCACTGCCTCCCATCCCTGATGCCAGTGGGCTGGAGAATCAGAAAGAAAATATAAACCTTGTGGGCTGAGATGAGAGCAATTACATAATTGAAACAAAATATAATAATAATAAATATTCTCATAATAATCACAATAATGGTACAATGCAGTAATAGAAAGGATAAAGAGAAGGTGAAAGTAACAGAACCCAAGCGAAACAAGAGGTGCCCAACACAGTTACTCACCACCTGCTGATCAATAGCCAGAGCATCCCTGAGCAGTGATCCACCTTCCAGGTAACTCCCCCAGTTCATACACTGAGCATGACTTCTGTGGTATGGGATTCACACTTGGCCAGATCAAGTCCCCTGTCCTGGTCATGCTCCCTCCTGGATTCTTGTGCAACTCTTCATCAGCAAATCACAAGACACTGAAAATTCCTTGTCTTAGGGTAACCACCACATAGGAACAGCCAAAACACCAGTATGTTATCAACAATATTCTCATACTAAACTCAAAAACCACAGCACTGTATCTGCTACCAAGAACAAAATGAATTCTGTTCCAGGCAAAGCCAGGACATACATCCAAACTCAAAATCTGCTCTTCTTTTTAAAAAAGGGTTGACTGTTATTTCCATGGAATAACACTGCTAATGCAGCAAGGACATGTGTTTTTCAGCATAAGGTGTGGGGATGACTCCTAACATCTTGCTCCCTTAGGTTTGCATTCTTAATGCTGACACACTGATTCACTCCAGGAACAGTGGTGGAATCTCTGGCTAGGGCTGAAATTAAACATGTGTATTCAGTAAAGCCATTCTACTTATGTCAAATTCTGAAGTTTCTCAGCTCTTTTTTGTTCTTTTTTTTTTTTCCTAGTCTACAACATTTTGGTTATTGTCATCAAAAACTGAGCAGGTACATAATTTCTAATTAAACTTTGACCACTATCTCATTTGTTCAATTTTTTAAAAAAAATTGCACATTTGTAATTTTCCTGACAAGAATCAAATTAACAATTTTGAATTGCCTTGAGCTAATACCATTCTCAAAGTCCTGCACTATGTGCTCTATTTTGATTGGGATAACTGGCCTTTCCAGATCAGACTTGGAATATTATTTTTCATGTGGATTTTATACTTAATTAGATATCAGGTACCTTGTTTTTGACTGAAGCAATTAGAACTCAAATACTCCCTAGGGGATTCTGAAGCAGAAAAGCATTCTTCTACCTCCCACTTCCACTATGTTGATTTATTTTCCAAAATTTCAGTTCCTGAGGTAGCCAATGTCACATAAACCTTGAAAGAAGGAAAAAAATTCTTTCAAACACAAGGCTTTTACTTTTTATCCCCTCAACAAATTCAATTTCACTTTTCTTTTTCCTGAAAAGTTGTCATTAATCACTACTGAGAAAGGCTTTAGTTAATCAAAACCTACTTTGACACAATGTCTGAAATTTATGTGCATGTGTAATTGTATGTATAATTGTTAGTATACAATCTCCTACAGTTAGTATACAGTTAGTATACAATCTCCTACAGTTACTCTGCTCTTCTTACATCCACTCAAATTCCCTCTGTGTGACTCAAAACTGGAACAATCACTTGGCTTATCCTCCTCTCACAAAAGTAGTTTTGTCAGCAGTTTAGACCATCTGAAACAGGTTTCTTTCAATTTCTTCTTTTGGAGCTCTTCCCTTGGATACATTTAATTAAATATTAATTGTACCCAGAGGGGGGAAAAAAATGGGGAGAGGGTGACTTCTGCTGGGTGGAAATGGGAAAGCCACCTTGCAGTCCCTGCTCTGAAAAGTATGTAATTACACATACAAAGCAAAGCAGAAGGGGTTTTTTAGAGGGGACTAAAACCCTTCTGGGCCTCCCATAGGTGCAACAATTTATCTTTTCACCAGTTTGTCTCTCACTGAAAATGTTTTCAACAGTGAAAGAACTGGGAGGTAGACATGCAGCTTTAATAGCCCGTCTCCCTGGGCTTTGTCTGCAGGACTAAGCATATTCGGAGACTGTCTTGAGACAGCCTTGTCACAAGATGAGTACAGAGGTGTGTGCTAAGCCACAAGCTAGCAAAACTGGAGTAGTTTTTACATGTACACAATTTGTGAACAGCACAGTCAAGGTCCCAGGCATATATGACTTTATCACCCTGTGTGAGCAGCAGCCCTTCACCACCTTTACTGAGTGAAGGACACAGGGAGCGCGGAAATTAGACAGGGAATTTCACGTGTGACAAATGAGATGGGCTTCCCCACCAGCACTACAGGCAAAGCCATGGATATCTTCATCACATTTAGTCTCTCTGAAGGGGCAATGAGAATTGCAAGACATCTGGACAGCAGATGTGAAATGCAATCCACCCTTGTCTACTGTGCTTGTACCATAATATTCTGAGCAGAGCTCAGGGATTTGTATCATCATTGTAAGTGACTACACAAGGTGAAGGATAACTGGGACTCTTACAATCCACCTCCAGATGGGCAAAGAGATGTGCAGGATCAGAATAATCAGGCCAACAAAAGGAGGTAGGAGTGAGACTGATAATATATGAGAAGGAAAAAATAGTTTCTGTAGTAAGAAATAAACTGAGTGCCTTTGGATGAACCTTGCTAAAGTGATCACTGTCCATGCTGTTTGTACTCTTGTGTGTTTCTTGGTTTCTTGATTCCCCTAATGGCATAGGTGCAAAACTCTGGTGACCAGAGATTGTTTTTGGATACTTGGAATTTTATGGAGTGATATGACTGGGAGGAAGAACTGTTGCTTCTCACACGGGGCTGGCTGGGAGTGATGACAAATTCAGTAATGCAGCATGGGAAACTGTAGTGCTTTAGCAAGCTAAACTGAACACAGTGTGTAAAATTTGGACCATAAATAGGGCATTTCTAACACTGGGTTGGAAATCCCAGTCCTTTGTTTCTTTTTAGGCAGGCACAAAAACCCCAGTAAGAGAACAATACCCCATCATTCTGTCTGCTATCTAACCATGTATAGAGAGCTCTGCTTCAACGAGATAACAATGGAAACACAAGATAAATGATGGATAAGAGAAAGTGCACCAATGAACTTCAGCTGACTCAAATTTTCCATAGACCACTTTTCACACTGCAAAGTATATGGAAAGACTGATTTCAAACAGTCTTATGTTGAGTTTATCTGATTGGCTTGGCCTCCCTAGAACTGAAATGCAACTTCAAAACAAGTTAAAATGTGCCAGTCTGTCATTTTCCATTTTTCCCACTTTTTTCATTCTGAAATAATTTGTTTTTTTTTTTTTCTTAGACATCAAAATAATTTAAGGAAACAAAAGCCCCTTTTATCATTGCCCTCCTGGAATAACTTGAAAATCCTTTTTCAGACAGAAACTGAGTTTTGTTTTTCTTTGCTTAGAATACTTAGAAAGCTGTGGTTTTTCTTTTCCTTTTCCCTTCTTTTTAATAAATTAATATATGAAACTCAAAACTCAGTTGCTTACAGAGCTACAAACCAAGATGACCATGCTTCTACACTCCACAAACCACCCGCAGCAGACCAGTAGTGTTAATTACTTAGCAGGTATCACAGAAGAAATTAGCTTTCATAAATCTTAGAAGCAAAGACCAGTGACTACTGAAATTTTGGCATGGAAAACCATAAGAGAACTGGATGGGGCTTTAAGGGCCAGCAGGATAGTCAGGAAAACAGAGAAAAGGGGGAAGTTACAGGATATAAATTGGTTGTTGAAGTCTGTCTCTATGCAGTATCTCTATTCTATGTTCCTTAATATCCTGTGTACGTTGTCACCCACACTCGTCCTTCTGAGGAAGACAAGACCTTGAAAGGACTTGAAGATAATAAGTCCATAGACACTTTTTAAGATGATATATACTTTTATTATCTCCTAACAGTTTGATGTAGGCATTGAGCATTGCAACTGTTCAAGCTAACTTGCCCTATCTTCCATCCTGTTTTCTAGTGATGATCTTCTGGCGAGGGTCTTTCACAAAATTCTGGAAAGCAAATTAGCAACATAATGAGTTGTAATGTCATGTTTTATTGATTTCCATATGCCAACAGATTCAGCTGAATTCTCACATAGACAATATTTGGGGATAAAGGCCTGAAGTTTTATATGACATTGCCTGTCAAGAAAGTTTTAGAAATGCAGGGGGAAATTCCCTATTTTTTATTATATGTACTGCATTTTTCTACCAGCTATTGGAAAGCATTCAAACAGTCTCATTTTTCATTTAAATGTTACATCTCTTCATACTACATCTCTTCTACTTCATGTTATGTGTAATAGTAAAACAAGATTTACTCTCACATAGATCAAGAGTAGATAGCATAGGCTATCAGAAAGTAGATAGCAGATTACCTGCATTCGTTTTGCTTATATCAGTAAAAGGAGTTTGCATTTAGCACCTAAGCCAAAGGATAAATATCAAATGTAGCTATTGAACTTAGTGAGTTATTGATCATCAGATTTAATTCAACATGTTAAGGAAAAAAGGTTCCATGAGAAAGGCAGATATGTTATATACAATATGTTTTAGGAGAAATTAAAAAGTATCCACCTCCCTCCACCCAAAAAGCCCAATAAGCCCTCCAACAACTAATTAGAGAAAAAAAGTTTCAACTTCTAGACAATTATGCTTTTATTCACCTAGTCAATTTTTGTATATTATTTCCATCCAACAAGCCACTTTTTCTGACTTTCTGCCTCTAGTGGGTACCAATATGGAACTCTGCTTGGAAAAAAAAAATTACACAAAAATCTTGTACAACTACTTTCCTATGCTGTGCTCTGAAAGATGTAGAAATCCTTCCTGACACAGGTTTTTTTCACTTGCATCCTGTTATGTTCCGTTCAGGCCATGTTTTCCCCTTTCCCGGGACCCCTGTGACATCATAGCTGATATTCCTGAAACCCTCCTTCATGCCCCAAGGGGGTTGGTGGAAAGCCAAGAAGCCCTCCCTGTCAAGAGCCTAGAAAAACCCCTGACATTTCCTGTTTGCCCTCTTGCCCCGGCTCTTACCTGGCTCTCTTGCCCAGTTCTCTTGCCCCGCTCTCCCCCTCGGACCATGGAATAAAGAGCTGTACCATCTACATCGGAGTAAGGCCTCTTTTCACTTTTTCCCCTTTCCAGATGTTTCCCCCCTCTCAAGGCTCATAGGGGCTGAGAGAGGTAGAGGAAAACCACAGCATCCAAAACCACAAATTATAGTTTCATTTGATAATCTACAAGATCTTATAATGGACAAAAATACATTTAAGAATGAATACAGTGGATGGCAACTCTTCTTCAAAGTCAAGAAAGGCTGATTAAGATTCTCTCTGCAGCTTCCCTGAAGCCTCTTTCTGTGCACTTTTTATGACATTGTCTCTCATTACATGCTCACATACAGCTCTTTTCACAGGGCAAGAGTGCACTCTGTGCCTCAGATGAGCAATGATCACTGACAGAGGAATTACTTCATGTTTTCTGCATTGCTCAGCATGCATAGCACATTTACTGCATCACACCAAGACAGAGAGCATCTCTTCACTACTCATTTTGGTCTATTCTCCTCTGCATTATATTTCTTATCCTATCCATTCCTGGCCCCACCTTTTAATTTTAGTCTCAATTTTCACAGTCAGGCCTAGACTTATCTGGTCTCTGACTCTTGTATGTTCATTCCAGGCTGAGTGACATTGCAGTTACTTCACCCAGATGGAGCCTTAGTTAAGGTAGCAGAGCCAGCTTTAAGCTAATTAACACAGGAAGCATTAAGAATGAAACCTGGACTGAAACCTGCTAAAGCCCTGAGCAAACACTTGGTAGCCCCATAGGGCTGAGCCCTTGTCACCAGTGTTCAACGCTGCTACAGCAGTGCAGTGCCTGTGGCTGCCTCTCCACTTCTAGTGCCAACAGCTTTCAGCCTCCCTCTTCACATCTATATTCTCTATCAACAATCGAACCAGTTTTGGACTACTCTGCATAGAAACTGGGATAGATATCATCATGGAGGAGTCCTGAGACATTATTTTCTAGACAACAGCAGAAATGGCAGTAATATTGCTATTAATTTCTGTGTCTCTAGTACAGCTCTGATATCTCTTTATAGCAAGTCTTCCACTTTGCCTCAAGAGTAGAAATATCAATCTGTTCAGTCTAGGTAATATTCACACACGCTGGATCTTGGACACTAACTCAAAGGCAAAAGCAAAGCTGTTTGGTCACCTTGCCTTGATATTCTGTGGGCCATAATTGCAGAAAGCAGATGCTTACAAAAATCTATTCATCAGAGAAGAGCTCTATCTCAAGCTGATTCTTAGCCTGCAGCTCTCAGCATTGCCCAGCTAACAAACACATACAGGGGCTTTCTGCAAAAATGCAGTGCAAACAGGAAAGCTTGAGGCAAAAGAACACATGATAATCAACATCAATGCACTAAATGCTTCTATTCAAGATGACATAAGCTCATTTTACGTTTGCTTATCCAGGACTTACTGTGTCAAAAGAAATACTGAAAGACGATTTTTTTTTTCCCCAGCTTTTTCATAAATTTCGGCTTCCAGCTTTATTACTTTGTAATTAGCCACGCATGTTGCTTTAATAAAAGCTATACCCAAGGAGAAAACTCCCTAAATAGTCCCTAATTTGGTCCCTCAGAGGGAATTTGGCAACCACCTCAGATGATTAAATGGTGATCAAGTAACTGCCTAGAACTGAGAAGCAAGATGCTGCTCTGCAGCCTCCCAAGTTTTCTGGTAAATAGCCGAGACTTGTGTTGCCCCTATTACCTAGGGAGGAAGTCAGTCTGCTGGATAGTGCTGAAAATTAGAATCTTCCCTTATCTTCCTATCTTGCAAACACAATATATGTCTGGCTCCATGTTTTATTGCTTCCATTCTCATCCTGTAAAGAGCCCTGAGGCCTTATGCATCTTCCCTGGCATGTGTCCCTGCACAGCTGGGGCCAATGCAGTTCAAGGAGAAGGTACTACCCTGGTGGGTTGCCTAAGCTTATTTTCACCAGAAGACTTGAAAAGTTTCCATCTGTCTATTTGTCAGATTTGGGAGTCAATTAACCCTTTCATTTGTAGTATCTGCTTCACTCAAATCTTGGTTTTGTTTGTTTATGTTTTTCTTGTGGTCAGAAAAGTTTTGGCACATTTCAGCCAAGCTTTGAGGGAAATTTTACAGAACCTGCCAGCCAGATATGCACACATATGTCTAAACCTGCTAGTTTGGGCTTTTGGTTTCAGGATGATAATAATAATCACTTTTGCATTCAGCAAGACACTGCATGAGTTGAAGTTATGGGGTTTTCCCATCAATTTTTACTCTCACTTTTTTTCCCCCCTCCATCTCAGATTTGCAAGTTGGTATACTGTTAACTGTATTGAGATTGCTGATGTTTATTCCAATTTATGCTTGACCTAATAGAAGCAGCTGGGGCTCTCATTTTTCTTCTGTCAAAACCACCAGGACTCCATCACAGACTGTCAGCATGAGTTCCAGCCGCATGGATAAGGCACTGAGTGAAATCAGAAACTTTATCTGCAACCAGCTGTATGCAGTATGTGCCAGTGAAACCTCTTCAAGCTGGTGGTGACCATATCCTCCAAGAACAAACCAGTTCAGAAATACGTTAAAGACACCATGCAACACAAAACAGCTCAAACTCTGTGATCTTCCTTAGGAAGCACTCTGGGAACCATTCAGGAAAATCTGTCAGGTTTCACAAAAAGATCAAAATGTCTGCTGTAATAGCAAGTGGAAATCCTGGAAAGAGACTGTTCTAGTGTTTTCTACTGTATTTGTTCCTAAGTGTCAAGTTACTTTCTGTACAGGTATTTGAGCATACTGAATGCCTTGATCAACCCTTTACTCTCTAGTAGTTTCATTGTTGGAATAGAGCAATGTGCACTTGAATTGCAGGTGGTTTTTATTACTAATTTTTTTTTTTACTAAATTAAAAAAATAACATCTTTAAACTTAAAGAATGGAAGTTTAGACTAGATATTATGACAAAATTATTTACTGTGAGAGTGGTGAGACACTGGAGAGGCTGCCCAGAGAAGTTGTGGATGCCCCAAAACTGTGAGTGCTCAAGACCAGGTTGGATGGGGCCCTGAGCAATGGAAGGTGTCCCTGCCTGTGGAAGAGGAGGTGGGACAGGATGATCTTGAAAGTCCATACCAAGCCAAGCCATTCTATGATTCTATGATTGATTTTATGATTTATTCTATGATTTTTTTCAATAATTTAATAGTTATTTAATAACTGCATGCTGTGAAAGGTTATTTGTGAACTCAGGCACATGGTCATACAGAGAGAGTATATGTTTATACACATCCTTCTACACAGAAAGAAATTCTGCTAACAGTTAAATGCTCAAATATCTGTTTATGATTCTCCAAGTTCTATTTACTGTCAATTTTTTTTCAGTCACTAAACATGAGCTTGCTGATTTCACACTACGCACTCCCTCTGCAGGGAGATAGAGGTTTCACATACAATAGGACAGAAAATGTAAACTGAATAATGAGGACAAAATGAGTTTACAGCAATCTCAAACTGAGTTTCTTTAATTCCCTTTGCATGAACTTTATCTATGCAGATTCTTCTTGTCTTCAAGCAAGGAAAATATTGATCTGAGAATGAATAAAAAATTATTCACATTTCAAGCAAGGAAAATATTGATCTGAGAATGAATAAAAAATTATTCACATTTCAATGGCCATAGATAAAAAGGATTCACATATGTTCTTTAATCAGACACCAAGCACCTAAAAACCAAATAAATAAGTTTGCTATGCCATTTTAACTGAGTATTCTGTTTTTAACCTTGGCAGACTGTTTGAGGAAAATCCTTGTGTCCTTGGTTTCTCTACTGATCTCAGGAACTAAGATATTATACTGAAGCTGGTTATAGTGTTGTCATTTTCCACAGCTACCAAACATGCCAGACCACTAGACACAAGTCAGAAACATCTTCTAGATAGAATGTAAGTGAACATATGAATAGGAAAATATTCTCAGGTATGTGTGCTAGCTTTCTCAAGAAATCTTACTCTCTTTCTTCTTCTTCTGGGATGCAAATGATGCTTGTTTGCTGTTGTGCTGTCTTTTCCTTGGGCTGTGGGGCAGCCAGCAGACACAGCTGGTAGGCAGGGGGAGCAGGTCTGCTGCAAGAAGGGCAGCAAGAGGGGAGGCTGGGGTCAGGGGCATGGCCAGGGGCTGGCATTTCAGAAATTACTTCAATGGGCTTCATGGGAGAAAGGGCTTCCAGGATTCAAAGTCATGTTAGCCCAAATTAGCCTGAGTTTAGTGAAGTTTTGCTCCTTCTTTGGGGGTTAGAGATGTACAAAAGAGAAAGCAAAACTGAAGGAAATGGACCCCATATGCAAAAATCTACTGAGGAAGGGAAATTTTATTTTTATATCTTCACATATAGAATGCTTCATCAAGCAGATAGGAAGGCATTTGCTCTAGTTTAGACTTTGTGTCCTAAAATCAGACCTGTGGAGACTAAGAACCCTTTGGCCAGCTCCTTCATAAAAGAGGTGGTATTCCTGTACTTCAAAGTTCTGGCTGATGCAGGATTTCTCACAGTTAAAATATTTTGTGCTTAATGTCGTGAAGGAAAGCTACTGAGGCAGTGTGTGGGTGCATTTTTCCTCAGGGATATGGTATAATATGATGAGAGTACTTTTCAATTGACGTTAGCTATGTAAGAGCTAGCTTGTCCTCTGTTGCCTGTCTACTCAATAGAGAAAAACAATTTGCTTGAGAGAACAATTCATTTCAGTTTGAGCAGATAAGTAAGTGCAATCCAGTGGTTTTACTCTGCTTTCACGGACTATGATAGAGTCTAATTACTGGGTTTTACAAAGGTAGGTGAGATGAATCCCACACAAACTGTCTCGCCTTGAAAAATGTATATAGGTTTTGCACAGCTCCTCAAAATCTAAGATGTATCAGGAGGTGCTTGAAATCATGCAGCAGGGTGAATACAGGCAAGTTCCTGCAAGTTTTCAAAAATCTATAGCTTCCTAGAAAACTGAGTGCAAAATTCCTGCCTCTTATAAAATGCATATGCTTAATTTCCCTGGCAATATATTAAGCTCTCAGTCCTGTCTCCCTATGTCCAAAATGCTTGGCATTGGGATAAAGAAAATATGTGCCATTTGTCCCGGAAATAGTCTTCCATTCCCACAAAGCAGTGATGGCCTATGGATTAATGCTAGGAAATTGAGGAGATGTGTGAAAAGTACCAAAGGAAAGCACTCCTTACAGCTGCAAGCATCATGACTGGTTTCAACATAAGCAAATAGCATCTTTCATTCCAGTTCTTCCCTTTCTCTTTATAATATCTATCCAGATGCCACTATGTTCTTGTGTGTGCTTTTCTCATCCTTCAGCTCTCCCACCACAATTTTCATCTGCTAGGGGCAGTGCTGGCAGAGCCCTGTCTCAAATAACTTCCCCTTGGCACATAGAGCCCTCCTCCTAAAGATCTGCTTCCTGGTTGCTTTGGAAAGACAAAAATTGGAGACTTGTCTGAACCACACCAAGAATTACAGCAGTTTGAGAGTCTCTAAGTAGAAAATATTTCAACAAGACTGTGCTAAGTCTCAAAAAGCCATTAAACAGAAATGAATTTCTGTAACAGCCTAGTCCTACCAGAGTTGGGCATTGTCTGCATCAGACACATCAGCATCTCCTAATATGAACAAGAAAGTTTTACATGACATCAAAATCACACCTTTCTAAACTCAAAGTGTGCTCTGACTGAAGGTGGCATAAATCTCAAGTAATTTCATTGCTATAATTATTCTAGGTTTAAGGCAGCATAATAGAGAATAAAATATATTCTAGAAAGTACTGCTAGTCCTCACTTTAACATCACATTTTAATTTCATGAAGATTTTAAATAATGCAATTGAAAGAGAAAGATGGAACTAGAACATGGAAACAAATCACTTTAAAATGAATTTATTTATAATAAATTCTGCTGCTTCCTTTGAAGCAGCTTGCAAGCAATGGAACCACTCATCCTGAATGGGATTATTTTTCTAACTTTAGTTAATGTTGATGTAAATACCATTTTTGTAACAGTGAAAGAAAACTAACTCTTGATTATTTTTTATTTTGATTAATTATTCCAATATTTCTAAATATCTTCTAAATACATCTTGTGTTAGATTTTAATATTACTTACATTTTGTTTTCAATTATTTTAATTTCATTAGTTGCAAAGAAATTATTCAAGATATTTTCCAGGATAATTTGGAACATAAACATTATTTAATTTTAAATAATCATTAAAAGGTACATAATACAAATGTTATTCCCACCTCCTTTTATTTATTCTGAAAACAGAAAAAACCTAGAGACTCCAAGGAGCTAACAGCATGCAAAGCATGATTTAAACACTACTAAAATGCAGGTCTAAATAGATTATTTTAATGTGTTTGAACAAACTTCAACCTTGGGATCACATAATTTCATTACCATCTAAAAAAAAAGTTTAAATAATAAAATTTTGTAGAAAAGGGCTCAAGGACTGAGCATAGTGAGTGCTTTGAGATATGTCTGATTCTGCAGCCTGCATACACAGCTTTGACACATCAGCTACTGAGCTAGGAGCCTCCTTCATCTCAGCAGAGCTGCTGAGCTGAGCCTCCGCAAACAAGAATTGTTTTCTCAGAAGTAAGTCTCTCCAAAATGTCCAGATGGCAACATTACCTAAGTAACACTCCACAGTGATGCTAAATTTACAAGGTGCTCATGGCAAGGGATATGCAGAGAGACATCTGTGTTTCAATGATACTTCACCAATTGTTAGAATTATCAGCAATAGCAAAATAGAAAAAAAAATATCCCCTCATGTATATAACTTACAATATCTCTCACTGATAATAAAGTGTCATCCAGACTTCATTGAATGTATACTCCATATGCAAGTATGGAGACTCAATCATTCCTTTTGGTAACCTCTGCCAGAATTTGGCCACTCTTACAGTAAAAAAAAAATGTTTTCTTGTGTGCAGTTGGAATATTGTGTATTCTAGTTTGTGTCCATCATCTCTTGTCCTATCAGTAGTCTTTCAGGCATGTCAGATGTACCACACAATGTTTATTTACAGAATATTAGAATGTTCAGACCTTTTTTCACAGAATGTTAGAACACTCAGGCTATATTTCAAAGAATGTTAGAATGTTTTATCTTCTTTTCATTAAGTTTATTTTCTGGTGTGACCTGTGTTACTCAATACAGACTTATTTCTACAGCTGGATTTCTCTGGCAATTCAATTGCCCATTAAATAGAGCTCTTACACACAAAAGAAAATTTATTGAACTATGGCAACAAAAAAAATCCCAAAACAAAAGAGTTTACCTCTTCAGTTATTGTAGTGACTGTCTTTAGCTGATGTCCTACTAATTCATACACTGTGATTCTTTTATTTTTGTTAAAACTTCTACTGCTTGTGGAAGGTTTCAGAATTCACCATAGTACCCAATTGTTAATATACCCACCTCAGCTACGAGATGTTTCAGAGGATACTTCCACTAACGGCTTCCATTAGTATTGACTGCTGCCCACATCAAATGTTTAATGTGCTCTGTTGGGTTTAATCATGTGTTTGCTTGAACAAGATCCATTGTTGTCTTTCTTTGTCTTGCAGAAACAGCTTAGCAGAGTTCCTCACTTCACAAATTATTGAATCTTTCTTTGATGAACTGTGCTGTTTGTTTTAATTATTAAGAATCTCAGAGAATTCTGAATGGTATAAGACACAGGCTTTTCAGTCAGCACTTTGGACTCTGACTCACCCCAGCATTTCTTGCCTGCCCTGTGGAACAAATCTAAAATACACAACACATGGAAGCATCAATGACTGTTTGTGTAATAAGCACATAGAGAGAGAGATCCCTGGAACATCAGCTAAACCAGTTTTGGCTCAGGCAATGTAGTGTGACAAATTTACACATGGACATTTGCTTCAAACACTTTCTGGACATTCATCTCTGTTGAGATCCACCACTAGTATGTTAAAGTGCTTGTTAAGACTGCATGTAGCCCTCTGGTGATTGTGTTGATGGATGACAGCTTTCTACTGCAGGAAAAGAATGAGCGCCTAGGGCTCATTCTTTCACATGTGTTAGCCTTATTTTTTTGCCCATGAAGTTTTGTTCATATGCCAGTATCTTAGCAACAGCAAACAATCTGATTCTACCAAGTTCACTGTTTCCTCCCTGGGAAATGAACACGATGATGACAACCCAGTTTAACCTTCTATTTGCCTTTTGGGTAATGGAATGTCAGTTTAGTTTATTTAGTGCTGTGCACTACAAAGCAACAGCTCCGGGAGCAACCTGCTGATAAAGGGTCTGAGTACTGTTGCTGTGATGGAGACAGCAATCATATCAGAAATACAGCACCAGATACACAAGTACTTTGGCAGACTGTTACGTTTGTGATCTAAGAGTTTTAATATCCTGAAATTAGGGACCAACAATAAGAATGTAACTTGCAACTTCATGAAATGTCTTAAAATGCATCAGCAAGAAATTAAAAGTTTCTGAAAAAAATATATTACTTAGACTACTAGAGGAAGAGACATAAACTCTATGGGAGATTGTATCTGTACAGCAGTAGGACTGCAGTCATGTCCAGCAAGATACTACTTGAACTGTTTGGAAGAGAGCATTCATATCCATATGTCTCCAAATATTTCGTGCTTAAGGAAAGATTAGAAACCGAGCATTTCCTTCTGATACTTCTGGCTCATCCTTTAAAGTAACAGTGTAGAAAGACATTGATAAAGTTAAATGAAAGAATAACATGACCTATTTTAACTAATTATTCCTTTAGGGTCCTGCTTTAAAAATAGTGTTTCCCCTTCCTCTTTGTCATTAGTATCCAAATGTTCAAGGTTATGTTGCAAGGTATGTATTGAGAGTCCAGTTCTGCTGCCCCTATTTGCAAGTCATAAGCAAGAAAGCTGAACAGGATCTGTGAGTGCCACTGGTCTAATGTACGTGATAGGCAAAAAAAAAAAAAAATCAATACAAAACCTGTATTGGATCCAGTCTGATATGGTTTTTTTTCAAATATGAATATGGTGCACAATGCATTTCTAATATCTGAACAGCAGTGTTCATCTGTTTCTCTCTCTTCTTGTTCAGATTTTCCAGCTACATCTAGAGCCTGGACCCACATATTTGGTTGAACTCAGTTCTAGCAGACCCTAACACTTCTGTGTGACTTTCAACAACACTCCTTGTCTCTGATGTTAGCACAAGCATCTGGCTGGTTGGAGACCTGCCCAGTATGTGCTAACTGACCACAGTGAGCTTTTATGGGAATGTGGGCCACATCAGCTTCATGAAAACTAGTCTCTCTCCTTCTGATACTACAACACACATTTCATGCTTCCCTGGCTGTTAACTTCCTTCAAAACTTGACATTTGCACAGTCATTGAAGAGCAGTAACAAGAGGCCTTCAAAGAGAAACGCCAACATTTTAAAACTGGAATTCTGAATTAAACCTGTTCATGGTCATCCTGGGACTACACACTGAAGAATGGTTTAGCATAAGATGCAAAGAATTTTAACAGAGGTGTTCACATAAAGATTTTTACTGTCTAAGAAATGTCTTACTCATTCACTTGCAGAAAAACAGGAAGAAAGAGGTAGGATTTGGAAAGAAAATCCTTACTGTGTTGGATTCAATTAACTTCAGACTATGTGTCTTGGAAGACATTAATTTTATTCCGGAGAAACACTGTCATTAGGACAAAAATGGCAAAATTTTGTTCACAATTATTCTTAGGAGTAAAAGTCAAATTAACATGGGCCAATTGCAAAAAATAACTAGGACAATATAGCAAAATAAGGAATATATTTTTATGAGGACAAAAGTAATTTTAAATAGACTTTTCAGTTCTTTCATATTAAAATATGTGTATCAATCAACAGCATTTTCTTTGACAGGAAAAATTGTTTAAGGCATCAATTTTTAGCCTTTTTAAAAAATTACTGTTACTGCTCAGGAGAATAGTAATAACAGAAATCCATATTACTGGTCTAGAATATTTTGTGAGGGTCATAATCACACATAAAGATAAAATGCCAGTCTGCAATATTCAAAGAAATTATAGTTACTTTTGGAACAATTTTATGATTAACATCTATAGGTACTTGGGAAAAACATCCACTTGACTGATGCAATTGCTGCATGCAGTTCTACTCTGCTGAACAAAACCTTTTATTTTAATAGAAATATATACTTTTTTATGAGCATGAGAACATTGCCTCATGTCCAAAAGCATAATTTTTGCTTCTGAGGGGAATGACATCCTGATTTTGTGCTGCTCCTATCCTTAGCCTACTATTTTCAAAATTATCATGGAACAACTTGTTCCCACTCAAAAAATGACAAAGGAAGGCAGCCCACAGTTTGACACTAGCTGAAGCAAAGAAAACACAAACAAGAACCTCATTGTTTAGATATATTTAATTGACATGAAGATACATGCAGGTAGTGCACGGTTTTCTTTCAGAAATGGGGATCAAGGTATTGCCTTCACAATACTAGTAAAAACCAAAAGAACAGCATTCTAGTATGCATGAGTAACAATTCTATGCAAGCAGAAGGATGCTGGTTTTAACAGTGGATGTTACTTTGGAATGTCTCAATAAAATATTTCTTGACAATGCTCATCATAACTACACACAAAAAGTTTCCCATCAATACGTGAGAACAGAACACACTGCTACTTTAAATTCATAATTCTTCAGCTAGCATTCTCTTTTCTTCCCACTGCTCCTTTTCATCTGCCTAGTCTAACAGTTAGAAAAAGTACTAAAAGGACAAAACACCAATTATTGCTTCAGTTATGTCTTCCTGGGTAGTTCTTAAATCTCACTTGTAATATCCTAAGTTTTCTAAGTAGAGTAATATAAAATTATTATTAAAAGTCCATCTTTGAAAATTCAGTATTCTAATCAGGACTATACCAAAAAACAATGAGACATAAACATTTTTATCACTATTGGAAGAAAGGGCAGGCCACTCACGAAGACTACAAGGATATCACAGAGTTATGCAGGTAGAAAATTAGAAAGGCTGAAGCCTAACTATAATGAAATCTATTAAGTCAGTACAATGACAAAAAAAAAAAAGTTTTTTTAAAAATACATTTTCAACAAAAGGAGGGCTAGGGAGTACCTCCATCTTTATTCTATGCAAGGGGAAACATAGTGGCAAAGGATAAGGAACAGACAGAGATACTTAATGCCTTCTTTGCCTCAGTCTTTAGCAGTAAAACCTAGTTATCCTCAGGGTATCCAAACCTCTAAACTGGAAGACAGAGATAAGGAGCAGAATGAAACTGCCATAATCCAAGGGGAAATGGCCAGTGACCTCCTACACCACTTACACACACAAAAGTCTATGGGGCTGGATGGGAACCACCCAAATGTACTGAGGGATATGGTGGAAGTCCTCACTGAACCTCTTTCAATAATTTTTCAGCAGTTTTGACTAATGGGGGATGTCCCATGTGACTGGAGTTTAGCAAACATGACACCCATCTACAAGTGCAGAAGGAGTATCCAGGAAACTACAGGCCTGTCAGCCTGAGCTGGGCACCAGGGAAGGTCACAGAGAAGACCATCTTGAGGGCCACCATGCAGCAGATGCAGGACAACCAGGAAATCAGACCCAGCCACCATGGGCTTGTGAAAGGCAGGTCCTGCTTGACCAATCTGATCTTCTATGACAAGGAGTACTGCATAGTGGAATAGAGAAAGGCTATAGATGATGGATACCTGGGCTTCCTTGAGCCTTTGGCAGTGTATCCCACAGCATTCCCCCAGTGAAAATGGTTGCTCATCGCTTGGATGGGGGCACTGAATAAAACCTGGCTGGATAAAACTGATGAAAAACTCTCTGTGAGGCCCAGGAGTGGTGGTGAATTGAGTTAAATCCATAGTGGCTGGTCACTACCAGTGTTCCCAGGGCTCAGCAGCTGGGCCAGTCCTGTTTGATATCTTGATTGATCATTTGGATGAGTGGCACTATGCAGCACTATAGGCTGGGGCAGAGTGGTTAGAAAGCAACTCAGCAGAAAAGGACCTGGGGGTGTTGGTGAACAGCTGGCTGAAGATGAGCCAATGTGTGCCCAGGTGGCCAACAGCATCCTGGCATGTGTGGCCAGAAGGACCAGGGCAGTGACTGTCCCCCTATACTTGGCACTGTAGGCCACACCTTGAATCCTGTGTTCAGTTTTGGGCCCCTCTCTAAAAGAAAGACATTGAAGTGCTGGAGTGTGTCCAGAGAAGGGCAACAGAATGGGGGAAGAATCTCAAGCATAAATCCTGTGAGGCAGCTGACAGAACTAGGATTATTTAGCCTAGAGAAAAGGAGGCTCAGGGGAGACTTTCTTGCTCTTTACAACTCCCTGAAAGGAGGTTGTAGCCTCTTCTACAAGGTAACAGGCAATCAGACAAGAGAGAATGGTCTCCAGTTGCACCAGGGAGTTTTGGACTGGATATTAAGAAAAAGTTATTTCCCAAAAGGTTGTCAAGCATTGAAAGAAGCTACTCAGGGAACACATGGAGTTATCACCCCTGAAGCCTTTACAGAAAATGTGGATGTGGCACTTGGAGACATGGTTTGCTGAACAGGGCAGTGCTGGGTTAATGGTCAGACTCAATGATCTTAAAGGTCTTTTCCAAACTGAACCATTCTGTGATTTTATGATTCTGTATTTCTATAAATATTTCACACAAGACAAAAACTAGCATCATTAATATTAACAACAAGATGAACCAGTGACAATTTAATTAAGGGAGTATAGAAAATAAAAAAAAACAAGATATGGGTGTGGCAGAAAGGGAAAAACCAAATGCAACTAATTACCTTTGGTTTCAAGAAAGGCTAGACTTTGGAAAACCATAAAGCTTACAGTTCCAGTGACAGTGGGGCTGCAAAAAGCATGGGGTGGGGGGGGAGGGCAGGGGGCAGGGTGCATTGCATCAATGCAAATTTTGAGGGCTTTTGCCTGGAGCACTGAACCATACTAGATTTTTAGATTGCCCTCTTCAAATGCATTGTCTATGGGAAGACCTGGGGTTTATTACTTCCTATGAAGGTAACTGTCCTCAAATAATCAAAGAGCACAAGCTCTTTTCTTGAGGGTACTCACACTCTTCTGAAGCTATACTGGAGCTGCAACAGGAAGTACAGGAGGCAGCTTCACAACACAGGGCTTTATTGACAATACTTAGGAGCCTTCAAGTGTTCTTGACCCTCACTCCAAGCCCATGACACAACATGACATCCAGTTCCTCAAGACACAACTTCAAACATGAAAAAATCAAATTTGCGGTTCAAAACAGCAGTTTTAACACTGAACCTTCATGTCATCCCCAATACGTTCAGTTTGCTTTGCTGGGTTAGATGGATGAGCTTTTCAGATGGATGAGCTCCCCAGACTGCATGGAGGAGGTGGAAACACAGCTGGGGACATGTTGTGGGGAGATCAGGCAGGTTCAGGCTTGTACCAAGCTAAAGGTGGGCAGCACCACACAGGGATATAAACCTGCTTTAACTAGCTTGGTTTGCAGAAGAGCTCCATGATTAGCTGTCCTGGAACAACTAGGGGTAGAGGTATGCAGGGCCAGAAATAAGCAGTCGTGTGGCAACAGAGGAGCAAAACCTCCCTTCAGCTGTGACTGCCACCCAGCTGCTGAGGAACTGGCAGCATTCAGTGTCAAGTCTGTATCCTTCTGCAGTGCAGGAAGAAAGAGAACGTACTGGCTTGTCTTGGGTGGACAGAAAATCTGTGATCACTCTAGGAGGTGCCTCTGTTAACCAGCATGGTGTTAAAATTAACTTCTGCCTAACTGAGATGGTCTTACCATCACATTACCTTTCTGAAAGGCTCTGTTAGAGTCCATCAACAATTAAGCCACTCAGGCAATATATGAGACTTTTAAAGAAGACTCTCCACAAAGCTTTGAAATTCAGTTTTTCACTGCTTTGAACTAACATGTCATCAATCCCTTTATAAACAGAACAGGTATCTCACACTAATAAATATTTCTAACTCATATGTAAATGCTGCTCTAATTTGATTTTGACCATTTTTACTTACTTTACATACGTTAACTTTTGTGTACAAGACCAGAAATTACTATCACGTCATTTACTATTACTCTTTATCTTGGACATCTAAACTTTACTCCATGCCAAGCTAAGTAATTTACTTGATCAAAGTGTAGGCTGTACTTGACAGCTGTCACAAAATCCCTTAATATTCCTGCAGTTTGATGTCTTCTCCACTGCTTTATTGTCAGCACAGCAGTTTCCTTGCTGTCACCAGCAGCTTTTTCTGCTTTCCTCGATTTTTATGACAGTCTCCCAGGTTGCTCTGTACAGCTTCAGTGCAGTTCATGAGTGCTGGGCATTTCTTAAACTGTGGTTTAGAGTCTCCACGGCCTTGGTGTTCAGTTACCAGTGAAATTACATTTAACTCCCAAGCTGTTTACATTTCAAACAAAAGGATTTCTCTGAACAGCATCCAAACCCGACAAAGTTACAAGCACTTGAGCTTTTTGCACAGAGATCAAATATAAAAAAAAATCTCTCTCCTCATATTTCCTTTGGTTGCAGTCTTCTGCATACCATATAGCTTAGCTTGTATCTACAGAGCCTCTTTTTATGTATCACATAAGCTTTTATTGATAAGCTTGCTCTTCTAATCCTCTAAGTGTTCCATACAAATTCAGTCTTTTCCCTTCTTAACTTCTTAATTTCTTACTTATTCGAAAGATATTTCTACACTTGACTCCTTAAAGACTTGGAAATATAATTTTTTTTTCAGAGTAGCTATTAAGCTTTGTACCTAACTGGCCTATTAACAAATCTATGACTCAATGAAAGGCTAAATTCCACTCTTTCCCATTTCCTAAATCAGGCTTGACTGTACTCATAACATGGCATAAGGTCTTGAAGGCTCACACTAAAGAATCTTCAGTTATCTAAGTGACAATCTGATTTAATAAACCCTGTGTCCATTAAAATTTGTTCCAAACATTTTGGCCAACCACTTTTCTATCAGATCAAGCACAAGGTGCCTGTATCAGAATTCCCCAGATCACCCCACAAGTCCTTTCAGGTCGCTTCCCACTCCTCGACTCATGAGCTCACAGCACATGGCTGCAGCTGCTCTTCTGCAAATCCAGGCTTGGACCACACTCCTTTCCAGAGTCTCACCATAGTCAGCTCTCTTCCCATCACACTTTGCATCTGTTTTCACCTTGGATGCCCTCTCCAGATCAGGCTCTTCCGTTTTCCCTTAGGCCTTCTCCTGAATCATAGGTACTGCATTCTATAATCTTGGCATTGCCAAGAAGCCAGAACCAAGCCTGGCACAGAGGCAGACTTGCTGTAAGCAGCATTCCCTGGAAACAGCTTAGTGCACTGAGAAACTCGTGAGTTGGCAGGAGGGCAAAGCAGTCTCTCCCGACAATCAGACAGTGAGGAGCTCTGCTGCATCGCTGCTGGCAGAACACCTCAGTATCCACGCTAAGCTGACCTGGAAGAATGCAGGAAGCAGGCTCTGCACAGCTCATACTTGGGGACCATGTATACACATAACAGCTTTAGTTCTGGCAGTGTGACCAGCTGCAAGCTCCAGGACCTGGATCCTGTCCTACTGAGGAATACAGATGTAATTCCCACCTGGACTGCAGAATGCCCCTTCCTATATTTATATTTTACAGAATCACACACTTGTTAGGGTTGGAAAGGACATCTGCAGAATATCTATTCCAACCCCTTCTGCCAAGGCAAAGTCACCTAGAGCAGGTAACACAGGAATAAGTCCAAATGAGTGAGTGTCTCCAGAAAGGGAGATTCCACAACCTTCCTAGGCAGCCTGTTCCAGTGCTCTGCCATCCCCATGTAAAAAAGTCAAGGTGTAACTTAGTGTGTTTAAATTTATGGCCATTGCTCCTTATCCTGTCACTGGACACACTAGAAAGAGTCTGACACCATCCTCTTGTCACCCACTTTTGGAATATTTATACATGTTAACGAGATCCCTTCTCAGTCTTTTCCCTTCTAGACTAAACAGACCCAGATCCTGAAGTCTCTCCTCATCTGAGAGATGCTCCAAATCTGTAATCATCTTTGTGGACCTCCAATGTACATCTCCAGTAGCTCCTTGTTTTTCCTGAACTTTGGAGGCCAGAACTGGACACAATACTCCAGGTGTGGCCTCACTGGGGCCCAGTAGAGGGGGAGGATCACCTCTGTTGACCTGCTGACCACACTTACCCCAATGCACCCAGGATATTATTTGCCCTCCTCGCTGCAAGGACACTGCTGGCACATGGTCAGCTTGCCATCTGCTAAGACTCCCAGTTCTCTGCAGAGCTGCCCTCCAGTAGGTCAGCTCCAGCCTGTCCTGGGGTTATTCCTCCTCTGGGTGCAGGATCCTACACCTGCCCTTGTTGAATTTCACTAGTTTCTCTCTGTCCAAGTTCCCAGCCAATCAAAATTCCACTCAATGGCAGCCCAGCCTTCAGGTGTGTTTGGAGCCATCCTTTCTCCACAAAGGAAAAGGAAACATCCATGACAAAGGAGCACACTATGGGGAGGAAACCTTTGAGAAAAACTAGACTATAGGTCCCTAGGAACTCTTCATCGGGATGCACTCCAAAATAGAGACATTCATACACCTTTTTTTTGCCTTGTTTGGTCCACCTTCATGCTGCACACATTTTGTAACATTCTGCTTTTATTTTACATAAAATAACATTTTATTTTATATTAAATAAAGGCTCTAATAATACCCTTAGGTTTGGTATGTCTTTGCACAACCACCCCAAGGCTCTCAGCCCAGCATGGTCAGACAGGATATAAGAGCGAGCTATCCATAACTGCCATTGCTGCTGCAAATAGCATTGGATGAGGGGGTATTACAAACAAAATAACCAGAAAAGAACAGGAAATCTGAGAAGAGAGAGAGAAATAAGGAAGAAACTGATTGCATAAATCAAACTACAACTATGCATAGCTGCCCTTACACACACACTGCTCCAATCAAATGTCCTATGCAAAGGAAAGCTATCCCCTGCTATGAAAGACCTTGTAAGGGATTCTGTCATGGAGTACCTTCCCAGCACTGACAGGGAAAAGTAGTGGCTGCAGCTGGTGCTGGCACTTCCACAGCAGGTTCCCCTCAGGTACTTTGGTACCATCCGACAGCCATCTGCTTTCTCTCGGCCTTTCAGAAGCACAGACACAGCAGATCTTTCTCATGTGCTGCAGACCAAACTCAGCTCTGAACCTGAGGGACTCCTTGTCTTCTCCACAGACACGCTGCAACTGCAGACACAAAAACTGAGCACTCAGGAAGGTTGCCCATGGATGGTTTCATAAACTGCCAGAGTCACAGAGAAACAACAACTGCTGCAGCACAGCACTTCTGTGGCTGCTGACACACCCTGTTAACCTGCTTGCGTGGCTGGAGCTGTGGAAGATGTGGGCACTGCCTGCTTTTCCACGAGTCAGCAATGATGCTGGCAAAGCAGGCATGACAATATACTGCACTGTAAAGTACTGTTGACAAAACACCGCTAGCCTGGACAAGGATGGAAGCTCACTAGTTAGTTCATACATTCTTGCCATGGCTCTAAAAGTCAGAGGCACCAAATTCCCTGTGCTCTGGCACACTCCCCATTTTCAAAAGGAACATTTCCATTAGAATTTGTCCTTAGCCCTCATATAAAGGGATAAATCTGCCTTTGCTAACAACACAGATATATTTTTTTTTCACAAGCTGATTTCATTTTATGCCTACACCATGGTCTCTGAAAACTCGACTTACAGGTTGAAGCAATAAAGAAACCTTGCCTAAGGTTTCTTAGGCATCTTGGCAGATCTAAGGTTTCTTAGGCATCTAAGAAACCTTAGATCTGCCAAGAGCACTTTGCAAAGTGCATTTTGCAAATATCTCTGGGGTGTTCTAGAGCCCAAGTGAAGCCAATAGCATGCTGGATAAACATGAGGAACCTGATTTAGGGATCTTGGGGAAAAAAACACGAAAAATGCCAGACTGCAACCTTTATAATACTGGTAATTACAGAGTAAGATTGCTACAGAGAAACAGGCTGACAGCATATTGTCTATTGGTTGTATGATTGCATCTAGTAATGAGCAGTCTCTTCTAAAATCACAAATGGTATATACAATATCACAGAAATAAGAAGCCCTCTGTCCACCATCTTCTTCACAGTTTACATTACTGTTAATATTTTATATGTTTACTGCAGGCATAAAAATGTAAGTAGCAAGTAATAAGTCCATCAATTTTCTACACCTCTGTAAGGTCTTTGCAAACTTCAGTGGAACAAAAACCATAATATTTCAGTTTCTTTCCATTAAGAAACAAGTTCATAAAGTTGCAGGTTTTCTTCCTTCTTCTGGGTTTCCTCCCCCATAGTGGAGTTTAAAGTTCCTGTTTACTGAACACACACAAAAACTGTTACTGATAGTATCAGGCAGCATTTGCTGCCTGGCTATTTTGCTCATTACTGACACAAGTCTACCCTGTCTAAGATGAACCATGTATTGCTGCATAGCTTCTTACCATTCATTGTTATATGAAATGTTGAACTGTAAAATCAATTTTAAGGGAAATTATCAGTATATCCTTTCAAGCTCCCATTCCACCAGAGAAGCAAATGCAGGGGAAAAAAAAAAGAAAACCAATAAAATCAACAATTTGCACCTTAAAAGAAATGGGAAGCTGGAAAATGTGGATGTTTCTAGTTCTTGCCTAACAGCACATAAAGTTTAACCTCAGCATAGTTGGGAGTAAAACCCAACTCCGGAATCCCAACTCCTGAATTCAAATGAAATGTTTTCTCATTCTATGATCCTTTAATTTTCACTCCCTGCACATACACTTGCACTTCAGGGAGGGTACAATCTTGCAGGACACTGGATATGTAACCATGTAAATGTAGATGCCATTACAAGGGAAATGCAGAGGAGACAATAGGGCAACTTCAGTTTGCAAGGCTGGTCTCAATTTTGGTCTTTATACTTTTCACATGCTTGATTATGTAAGTTTAACACTTGAAAAAAAAATGCCCAAGAAAACAGTTATAATGCATGATCCCTAATAATTAGTTATTCCCGCAGTCACTACAAAGATGTTTCTACAACCTGTGTATCAACAGACAAGAACATTGCTAGAATAAAAATATGGAATTAATTAAAACAATGCTGAATTAACATAGTTATTTTATTTGTAATTTATTGAAAACTACTAAAAGGAATCAGAAATGAGACCAGAAAGGAATCAGACTCTTCCTAGTTCCCACCCCAGATGTCCATCCTGGCTATGAAGTTTCACACTCCCCCAAAACAACTGAGGTGCAAAGAAAAAGTATAAATTAAGACAGGTAGGTTTTTAGCATGTCACTTGGCTGAGGAAACAGTTGGATTTGCTTCATTTTACTGAATGAGAGGAATTCTTCGAGGAACAGGAGGCAGAGAACTTCCCGAACCACTATGACAAAATCAGGAGTTGCTCAGCAATAATGCTCAGCACCGCTAACAGTGCACCTTCAGAAATTTAGAGGCTATTTATGCCAACATCAATTTCGGTCAGAACACTCTTTCCCAGCGTGCCGGGCGGGCTTTGGCTCAGGCTCTAGCTCCTGCCCCGCGGGTGGAGCAGCTCCCTCGGCCCCATCACTGCGGGCTCCTGGCTCATCTGCTGCTTAGAAGGAGGAAAAAATCCACCCCAAGCCGCAGAGCTCAGGAGAGCCGGCGGGCGATGGCCGCCGGGCGCCGCCCGGGATGAGCCGGGCAGGCAGCGGCGGGACCCCGCGGCTCCCGCCGGGCGGCGCAGGGCCGGGGCAGCGGGACCTGCCCCGCGCGCGGCGGCTCCGCCTCCGCCTGACCCGGATACAGACGGCGCTGCCGCCGGCCGCGAGCGTGGAGCCGGCCCGGCGCCGCCGCAGCCGCGGAGCGGAGCGCCCCGGCCGCGCCATGGCATTGTGGTGACCGCCCGGCCCCGCCGCCCGCCCGCCCCGCGGCCATGGCCCCCATGGGCATCCGCCTCTCGCCGCTCGGCATGGCCGTCTTCTGCCTGCTGGGGCTGGGCGTCCTCTACCACCTCTACTCCGGCTTCCTGGCCGGCCGCTTCGCCTTCTTCATGCTGAGCGAGCCGGCGGCCGGCGGGCCCGAGACGCCGCACGGCTCAGCGCCCGGCGGCGCCGTGGACCTGCGGGAGCTGCTGGCCGTGTCCGTGCTGGCCGCCGTCAGGGGCGGGGAGGAGGTGAAGCGGGTCCGCGAGGGGAACGTCCTCAACGCCAAGGCGAAGGGGAAGACGCGGGAGGGGGCCGAGGAGCAGCTGACCACCGGCGACCTCCTCTCCAACCGCAGGATGTTCTACCTGCTGAAGGGCGCCTTCCCCGCCGTGCAGGTGCGTGCCAGGCGCCCTCCGTGGGGCGGGGCTGCCGCGGGCCCGGCGCTGGGACCCCGGTGCGGAGCTCCGGCGCTGGGCTGCTCCGCACGGCGCTCTCCGCCGGCGGGCAGCGCTGCTGCCGTGCGCGCCTTGCCTTCCCCTGCCGCTGAATTGGTGCCAGTGCCGCCTCACGCTGCTCGCCCTGGGTGTTGGGTGCAGGGGAAACAGTTGGAGCGTGTTGCAAGCGTAGCCACGCGAGGTGAAACAGTACCGAGCGCCGCGGCCGCGGAGGGGTGGGGAAACGGCGGGTCTCGCTGGTGTGGATGGTGAGCTCTGTGGTTAAGGATACAAGATAACTGCACAGCGCAAATTCCGCCTAGGGTTAAGATGCAGAGATTAGGAATGCCTTGTTTTGGTAGTTATCTTTCCTGCCAGTTGTCCTCCCTGCCGTCAGTTA
The DNA here is from genome assembly GCA_003676055.1 of Chloebia gouldiae. Lineage (NCBI taxonomy): Eukaryota > Metazoa > Chordata > Aves > Passeriformes > Passeridae > Chloebia > Chloebia gouldiae. The sequence goes on along the minus strand of QUSF01000001.1, from coordinate 32,063,710 downwards.
TGGGGAGAGCCGGTAGCGGGAGCGGCGATCGAGAATTGGAGGCTTAAGGACGTAGCGCTGCAATAACCGAGTGTTTAGCGCCCGTGACTGTGGGACAGCAGATAAGCATAGCTGTGTCAATGCTGTGGATCACTGCCTACCCGAGCAAAATGAGTTTACTTTGCTTTCAGAGGTGTACGCCCCTTCCTGCTCTCCTTCACTTCTGAAATCTGGGTATATCTCTTAAGATCCCACCCTAACCTTTGAACTATATTTCGAGGATTTTTGGGGTTTATTGGCATTGCTTCTGCTGTTCCTGCTTCAATCAGTGGGAACTTCTGTCTTTTTATGCTAAGTTCCTTAGCTTTTCATGGCCATTTGAAATTGATAGAAAGCCCTAAATTTGGATTTCAGAAATGGTGATTGTGTTCTGCTGGATGGCTTGAGAGAAAAAGTAGCTAAGTCCAGTTCTTGGTTATTGAGTTACTATTCAATTTTCAGTAGCTGTTTTGAAAGTTCCACAGAAAAGTGTGTAGTGTTTTGTTGGCATTTTTGGCTTTTTTTGTTTGTTTGTTTTGGTGGGGTTTTAAAGTGTTGTAAAGAACTTATTCAATATAAAATTTAGAGGGAACAATAAATTCTTCAATGTGTGAAATGAACTTGAGATGTGACTAATCTTCCTCTACAGAAAGGTTATGCAGGCTCTGTTTTGAAGATTTTCTGGATTGTCTGTCGGTGACAAGGCACCTTCACAGGCCCAGTGTTAAATAAAGAAAAAGTATTGACTCCTGTTCTCTTGCATTATTCAGCGCCCTTGGAGATCTTGGCTTTACAGCTTAGCTGGCTTGAAACCTCTATGCTTTCTTCCCTTTCACAGATGGAGCGACTTCATTAATCTAGATGTAAGAGTTGCCTGTGCTTCTGGGGAGGCTGGGGGTTCTGTCTGGGCCTGAAGAACACAGTGAACTGTGTATTGCTTGCTCTGTGGTCACATGTAAACTGCTCTGGAGCCTGGGATTCTTAGCAGTGACAGTCTGACTTGTGTCTTTCTGGCAGAGGGTGTTAACTTTAAACATCTACTTTTAAAAAAACTTTTACTCCCTTTTATTTTTCTCACAGGTGATGTGTGCTACTAATCTTTAAGACTAGAAGGTATTTTCAAAAGTGCAGATGTGTTCTCAAAGGCAATATAAAACTGAAAATGTGTGCATAAGTCTGTGGAACTGGAAAATAATGTCTTTTCTTTTTCCTAGCTCTTCCTTAGATTGACTGAGCTTGAGCACTGAGGATATCTGGGATGAGTGTACTTGACACATTTTTCAGGTGATCAGATCAGCTGTGGGACATTAAGTATTCTAAGAACATGATGGGGATAATAACAGCTTACCTCATGTGGTGTTTAAAAAATACTCACTAAGCTGTATATACACTGATAAGACATTTTGTCTCTCAAAGTCCATGATGAAGATGTATTCATAAATATTTGCTCAAACTAAAATAAAACCTTTATTTTACTACTGTATGCATACTATCTATGCTTCTCAGGTGTGAAGAAAAGGTATCATCTCAATCTACTAATCCTTCAAGTATAACTTCAGAGCAACCCATCTAAAACTGCAGCTCTTTCATAGAACAGACCTGCTGAGTCTTGGTGGGAATGTAGGGATTATAGAGGATTTTCTGAGGCAGTATAAATTGCATCATGTAAGAAATACCTTCTTTATATCTGTAATCTCATTCCTCTGCACAGAGTGACACTCCAGAGTAAAAGATGCTGCTGAAGTCAAGGAAACCTCCTCTTCTCTCCTTGCTAGAGAAGATGATGCTAATAAAAGCTGTCAAACAAAAAGGGCTATAATTCCAAGAGTAAACTTATGCAAAATGCTGATTTTTTCACATCCTGAAGTTCTTGAGCTTAACAGGAGTACCTCTGTATTTAAATTGTTGCCAAATGCTCCATCCTGAAAGAAGATGAACAAGAACAAAAACTAGGTGCTAAAATATGCCTGTAAAGCAAAGAAAATGGAGTTGTTCAGTCTGGACAAGAGAAGGCTCCTGTGAGACATTACAGAGCCTTTCAGTACCTGAATGGGGCTGTAGGAGACCTGGAGAGGTGCTTTGTACAAGGACATATGTTAACAGGACAAGGGGGGATGTCTTTCAACTGGAGGAGGGCAAGTTTAGATCGGACTTTGGGACAAAATTCTTTTCTGTGGAAGTGGTGAGGCACTGGACCAGGTTGCCCAGAGAAGTTGTGGATGACTGCTCCCTAGAAGTGTTCAAGGTCAGGCTGAATAAAGCCTTGAGAAACCTGGTTTAGTGGAGGGTGTCCAAACACATGGCAGGGAGGCTGGAGTGAGATCTGGAAGGTACCTTCCAGCCCAAACCATTCTATTACTCTGTGATTCTCTAAGACTAACTGTGGGAATAACCACAGTTAATGTTATCAAAATAAATAATGGAAATAGTCATTCAACTGAAATAAACTTAAGTCAGTGAACAGCGTTGTGTTCCTTGTTTTGTACTGCTGGACAAGTGTGCAGTCTTTCTGAAGCAGATCTGAATCTCTTAAAGTGTGGTTATTAAAAGAAGATAGAAGTTAGGCTTCTCACATGCAGAAGCAGAAATAAATCTGGAGGAAGTCTTACAATACTAAGAGTTGCGATTTATATAAAAAGCCATTTCAAAATCTGAGGGGGAAAAAATCCCACAGAAAGTGCTTGCCTTTGTTCTCTTGAGTGAAGGTATTGTCTCTACAGAGGAAGAGGAACTCCACTGCTGACATTAACTGCTCTGTTTGATATAAATAGATGCATTTGCATCAGTTCAGACTTCTCAAGGCTATGTTAGGTAAGACCTAGGTAGGAGCAGCTCAATTGTGTTTTTTCACTGTGTAGACTTAGTTTAGATTTAGTGGTGGTGTTTTTATATCCCTCAGAAATAGGCCTGAGAAAGATAAGGGACAAAGTGGCTAGTCACTTATTACTATCTTGAGTATTACCCAGTGATTGCACTCAACGTCCAGCAGTAAATATTTGCATGTGTATGGAGCATCTTTGTACAGTTGATTTTAAAATATACTTACTTAATGCTAAAACATATGCATCGCTTTCTCTTGGTGAAGTTCTCAACTGCAATTACAGGCTTGAGGTGTTACTGCTGCTGCATTACCAATATGTTGTCCTCATTCATTTGTCATGCTAAGAAAGAGTTAAAGCTCTGATCCAGCTGTAATCATCCCCTTTGCTGCTTTCATTTTTTATTTATTTTATCTTTTCTGGGTTACTTCCTTCCTGGTTGGTTCTCCATGTAGCACTTAATTGTGTTGTGCTGTGGTGGCACTGTGCTGGCACAGTGGTGGTGTGATAAGGACTGGGGTGCGAATTAGGAGGAGATTAAGGAGATGCCTTACCCAGCCCTGCTGCTGGGGTGGGAGTGGAGTGGGGAGGCATTCTTTCTAAATTCAATGATAGACTAGCCAGAAACACTGGTACGTTCTGCTCAGAAGAAATGATCTCATAATACCAGGGTTTCAGCAGCATTACCTGCTAAAAGATCCCTCTCCGCATCATGCGTTAGGGTCTTACTGTTTGAATGTGGCCTGTCCAGGGATCTTGGTAACTGCATCTCAAGTAAAAATTTAAAATAAAAGTTATTTAAAAGAAAGGTTTTTTAGGAATATGCTGGTTCACTTCCCACTACAACCCATCTCCAGCACATTGGAAGGAGCAGCCTTACTTGGTCACAAAGGCAGGAATGATTGACAGACTGTTCCTTAAATTTGCACTTTGACCAGATTGCCTCCTGTCCTCTGACTGGAAAAGCCAACTTTAAAATGACCCATACAATTCTGCTATTTCACTGCTGTACTACAGTAGAATTATTTTCACAGGATGCAGACTTCAGTCTTACTGGTCAGATTGTATTCTGCCCTACATTTTCATTTTGAGTTGTTTTTGGTTATTTTTGTTGTAGAGTTGCACCAGCTATATCTCTTGTCTTCTAGTGTAAATACTGAATAGAGTTTCATCTTGTTTGCTCCCTTTTTTTAATATTGTGACTGTGGTGGAAATCAAGTCTTCTTCTGTCCCAGTCTTTCTCTCTGAGCATCTTTTTATGAGTCTTGTCACTATTCCAAATCTAAATGTTCTTATGTCTCTTTCCCTGTTAAGACTGATGATAAATACCACAATTCAAGCTTATGCATGATAATGCTGGAATCAGCGCTTGAAGTGAAACTTTCAGAACATATAACTTTAACTTTGATTTTCTTCTAAATTAATCTGACTTTTGAGGATTAATGACTCCAAGCATTCCTTTTTTATCAGGCTATCTGAAGTACTCTCTAGGTTTCAGCTCACTGTTTACAGGCTTCTGATCACAGTGCCAACTATACCTAAAAACCTGAAATTTCATCTGATATGGCAAGCTCTGGAACTGATACTGATTCTTTGTGAAAGATAGATATTTAAAGAAGTAGGTTATAAAAGGAAATACTATTTAAACTTTAGAGGTATTGCACTTTAGTGATTAGGTTGTGTAATCTGTCTTTTCTTGTTGTGAGATAGCTTCCTCAGCTCTTAGGGCTTTTAATAAAATTAATGTTCTTCTGACCCAGATGATCTTTGCAGAACCCACTGCCAGTGGGTTTCTAAGTAAAACAAGAAGTGTGAATGTTAATCTGAAATCTCAGTAATAAATGTTTTCTGGAGATAATGCATCTCCTAACATGGGTTCCAAATGATACCAGATTACTTTTGCCCTCTCTCTCTGAATAAAAATGAAGTTAGACTGTAACTTTATACCTAATGTGTTCTGTGATTATCCTTTCAGATGCAATTACAAATAGTTCATTTGGCTTGTTTGTACACTGCCGGTGTTTAATCTATTATCTGAGCATCTGGAGAGCTGAATTTCTTAGTGTAGCCACTCGCTGACAGTGGATGTTTTTGGGTATTACTTATTTTGTTGGTAGACTTCTAATCTGTCTTTATTTGGATGTTTTTTAAAATGAAGTTTTACAACTCTTGTGACAAGCAAGTAATATCTCTCTCTTTGCTAGACTTGGGTCTGTATAGAAGTGGAATGGAGAATTTTGCCATCTACTGAAACCACTTGTGTGAGCTAATGAGCAAGTGGCTTTATTTTTCCTGGTCTAAAATTCTAGTTGTTTCTGCAGTTTACTGGTGAGAACAGTGAATTCTGTGATCCATGCTGATTCCCTCAATTCCACTTCTGTTGTTTTCACCAACCAATATTCATTGTTAGTCCATAGAAGCAGAGTTGTCATTGAATATGTCTTTATATCATTTATTAAATCCTGTTTGTTTCAGTCTGGTTCCTGCTGGCTTCATGGCCAAAGTCACCTAATGAGTTTTGATAAGCACTTATTGAGCTTCTTGACATTTAGACTTGGCCAGATTTTTCTTTGCATATTCTGTCACCTTGTTCCTGCATTTAGTAACTTCTTGTTGCTAAAATAAAAATGTAGTTATGATAGAGGAAAACCTCTGTCTGCCTTGACTTAGCTTGACTTAGGTGCCTTGAAAAAGGCATGTGTTCTTTTTCAGTGTTGTGGTATAATTATAGAAATACTTGTTGTTTTCTGATCAAATCTATGGCAACATGAGACCAGTGGCTTTTATGCCTCTCATTATTTTATACATTTGTATGATTTTATACCTTACACTTTTATATATAAGTATATTTCATAGTTTTAAACTTAATTAAAAGTTAGGACTTTAAACTTATAGTTTCTAAACTTAATTACCTTTTAATAAGCTTTTTTTTTTTTTTAGAAAACCATATGATTCTACAAGGTCTTCTTTTCATTCATAACAAAGTCTGCATTGCAAAGCTATGTAATTGAACCTTGGCAAGAGGAACATTTTTGAGAGGCATGAAGATCATATGTAAAGCTTATTTTTCCTTTCTAATATGTTGTGGTAATCTAAGGAGGAAAAGAACCTTTTCAAAAGCAAGCAGCTGTCTTTAAAAATGTCAGTGTATTGATTAAAATCAGGGTTTGTTTTTTTTTTGTTTCTTTTACTATGCCGGTAAGGCTACTATTCAAATTTTTTAAAGCTTAAAGGCATTTTGCATTTACAAAAAGAAGTGGTACTTTGATTTCCCAGTTTGCATTCTTTTCAGAGTTAATTAACCCAAGCTTTCAAGAAGCAGTTTTCATTCATAGTGAAAACTGCTATTCACCACCCCCAAATTCGAAAGTTAGAAGGAAGAGATCATGAATGGTCCTGGATGCAGGTGAGCTAAGTCTTGGTGTGATCATGCTGTGAAAGCACACCCCTCCCTCTGTAACGAATTCTGGAGCCTTGTTTTTTCACCATGGTAGGTTGGATATTTTCCTCAGATACTGGAAATAATGATGCTTTGAGTGCTTTGTGCTCTCCTGTAGAGTGCTCTCCTGTTGAGCATATTGATATGTCCTGACTTGTCTAGTGGGTGTTTACATTCAGATGTTTTGGCATCTGATTCCTTCACAGGATCTGTGTATGTAAATATGCTGTGAGAAGCTGAGACAGCTTTCACCTCTGATACATTTGAGGAGAAAGACAGAGAAGCAGAGCCAATGGAGATAAAACAGTCTGCCCTGTAGCACAGTGAGTATAGGGTTGCACTTGGGTGCAGTGCAGCAGCAGTGGTTGAAGGGGTCTCTAAGTGGGGAAAATCCTGAAAACTGCTGGTTGAACCACTCTCCTCTGAGCTGGGACATCTCTGAAGCACAGTCACAAAGAGCAAATCAATTACAGTCCCATACAGCTACCTCATAGGCCAGTATACCTTCCAAGATATGTAGTTGTGGGTATTGTGGAGTCATAAAATTACTTTTGTTGGAAGGCATGTTAGAGATCATCTTGTTCCAACTACCCTGTCATGGGCAGGAATGCTTTTCACTGGACCAAGCTGCTCAAAGCCCTATCCAGTCTGGTCTTTGGGGGATGAGGCATTCACAACTTTTCCGGGCAGCATGCTCCAGTGGCTCACCACCCTCACAGTAAAGAATTCCTTTTTGAAATCTAAGGCAAATCTCTTTTACTTTGAAATTATTTCTCCTTGTCCTATCCCTATCTGTCCATGTAAAAAATTATTCTCCCTCTTTTTTTATAAGCACCATTTCAGCACTGGAAGGCTGCTTTAAGGTCTCCCAGGAGCCTTCTCTCTCTTCCAGTCTGAATAAACCCAGCTCTCAGTGTGTCTTAATAGGAGAGGTATTAATCCCTCTCATCTTTTTGGCCCTTCTCTGGACCCACTCTAACAGGTCCACATCATTATTATGCTGAGGACTCCGTACCTGGTTGCAGCACTCCAGGTGGGCTCTCACCAGGGTAGAGAGAGAGGGAGAATCACTTCCCTCCACCTGCTGGCCATGCTGCTTTTTTGATGCATCCCAGAAGGAAGTTAGCTGTCTGGGCTGTGAGCACACATCCATGATTAACCCAAGTCTTTCTCTGTTGGGCTGCTCTCAGTGGCTTTCGCCAGTCTGTACTTATGCCTGGAATTACCCCAAACCAGCTGCTGTATCTTGCACTTGGACTTGTAGAACTTAAAGAGGTTCTTGTGAGCCAGCTTCTCAAGATTGTCTGGTCACTCAGGACAGTATTCCTTCTTTCTGCTGTGTCAAGTGTACTGCTTGGCTTCATCTGCAAAGTTCCTGAGGGTCCGTTTGATCTTACTATTGTCATTGGCAAAGATATGAAAGAGCAAATGTTTTGTTTGGGGGAGTTTTAGGTGGGTTTTTTTTTTCAGTTTGAGTAGCTTAATTGGTCATGCAGCAACAAATTATTTGTGCACCAACAAAACAAAAACAATCACCTATTAATGTTTTACTGATGTTCCCCTGTGCACACTCCAGGCTTGCAGGCTTCCAGGCTTTTCATTTCCTTGGTTCCATTCAAATCAATAGACTTATCCATTGAGTCATAGAATCAGAACAATGTGGGTTCAAAGAGGTCTTTAAAGGCCATCTAGCCCAACCTCCTTGCAATAAGCTGAGATATCTTAAACTCAATTAGGCTGCTCAGAGCACCATCCAACCTGACCCAGAACACTTGAGGGATAGGGCATCTACTACCTCTGGGCAACCTGTTCCAATCTCTGATTTTGAAAGGTAATACCTGGAATACTCTTATGTCCATATTCTGACTGGTAAATGTTAACATTTCTTATTACCTGAACTCTGGAGAGGGGAGTGGGGGTTGTTTTGTTTGGGGGGTTTTTTGGTGGCTTTTTTTTCTGTTTCAGCAGCTTAATTGGTATTTTTATAATATAGGTGTGATACCATGTTTGTGTTGTTCATGTTTTATTTTCTAATGAAACAGCACTAAGATTTGGATTTCAGAAGACATGAGTTTGCATATATTTTTCACTTTAACTTATCTTTGATGGGTGAATTCAAAGACAAAACTGCAGTTGCATTCCAGTCTTTCAGACCAGGAAAAAGCCTGAAGTTGTGCATCATGCCAGGGACAGCTAGCTAGTATTCAGACAGGCTTTTTGGGAGATAAGCTGCCACAAAGACAGCATGAAGTGCTGTTAGGGACTAAACCAGCACAGGACAAAGAGGCACTTCAGAGCACTGCCTTTATCCAGACAAGTTTGTGGTACGCTGGAGTTGCTTCCTGTGTTTCCTGAGCAGTTCTGTGTTCCATCACCAGTGTGCTGGACAGGAGTGTTCTCTGTGCAGAGGTTTCTGAAGGCTGGAAACACCTGGCTGTTATGGAAGGCACACCATGGACTGATCCTGGTATTGGTGTTGGACTTCTGCTGCTGGCTCCCATGAGCAGCATCCCTCATTTGTTATGGAATTCCTGCACCATACAGGCTGGTTTTGGGAAGCTCTGTACTGGGGAGATGCAGCCGGACTGTCTTGTTTAGGAAATAATGGTTTTTGGCTTTTTTTGGTGGGTTGGTTGTTTGGGGTTTTTTTAACTTTTCAGCAGTATTCCATGCATGATTTACATATATTTTGTTAGACCTCTGTGTTTGATGCAGTTCTTTGTGGAGGGCTTTTGCTTCAAGCATAACTGGGGAAGATTGCCAAAATGTTGTTAACCTTCATGTAACTGCTCAGCTTCCAGAACTTCCCCAGATGGGGCTTTACACCTTACAGCTGTTAGGCAATGGCAATTAACCCCAGAATATCTTTCTTAAATAAGGTCTAGTGCCTGAAATATTTGGCCTTGTGATTGTCTTTCTACTATAGCTACTCCTAATTTGTGAGTGAGGATTTGGGATTGCAATGAACTATATATCCATATTGCTTGAGAAAAGTTTAAAGTGTAAGGTCATGGCCTCTGGAGGCTGCCAGAAAATGAGAATGACAAATAGGAACATGGAATTAACACAGAGGCATGTTTTCCAGGTATATTCTTCTTCATTAACAAACCAAAAAAGAAAAAAGGAAGAATAAAAGAAGTTTTAAGGGTTGGTGAACCCCTTTCAGGCAAGTATGCAGGCAAAGCTACAGACTAAATGGTCATATGAATGGAAGAACGAATTACCCACTTTGGGGTTTTGTTTTTTGGGTTTTTTTTTTACTTTCTTCAGTTCTCTATGCAACTTTTTCACTCTTTCCCAATTTTTTTTCTAGTGGAATAATCATGTTGATAGAGACTCCTCACAGGCATTATAAATGCTGCACTGTCATGGTCACTGCTACAAAATCTGAGCTAGTGTAGGCGGTTTTTCTCTGAAAACAATACCTTTCAGATAGTTTTAGACTTTGCATTCTAGTGTACTGTAAAAACAGGTTTAACAAGATATTCTTCCTTTTGAGCATTGGTTCCAACCCTTTAACTTTGTGGAGGCTCCTTCTGTTGAGGAAATGTTTTTTTTATGATGGTATGTCATGTGCTGTAGTGGAACTTAGACTGCCCAGGGGCTATGTTGAAACTGCCAAGTCTGTGGAACTGCCCGTCTTGACTTTGCAGGACTGTTTTCCCTAAGGGAAAATGCAATCATCAGGTTTATTGTATAGTGACAGATGTTTAATTTGTAAATGTCACGGCAACTTCAAGAGCTCCATGTTTGGCATATAGTGCTTCAAATACTGCTTTTATATGAGAAGACAGCTATGATATATGGCTGGAGTTGCTGCAGTTCTGCTTCCTTTTTCGTTTTGAGTTCTCTTGGAGAAAATGGCTCTTAACCCTTGGCTAATACCCTGTTACAGTTGAGGTATGTGTGATACCTTTTCTTGTCATGATGTGAGTTATGTAAAAGTCCTGCTCATATAAGGTCTGTCACATTCAAAGTGTGGTCTGATAGCGCCTTCATTTCCATTGTCTTTCTATGACACTTGTCTACAACTTTTGGGACAACTATGTCTCTGGTCATCCAAAAATATTGTGCTACTCCAGTCACAAGGACGTTGTCTTGGATTTTGCAGTATGTTACTCTATTCAACAGATCAGTGCTGTGTGCTCCACTAATGGGCCTAACTCTGCTTGATGTACTGAAATGTCCTGTGGTGTGGAGTAAAGTTCATTAAGCTGAGTAGCAGGTGACAATAGGCTTAAATGTGACTTTTGACTGCTGTTAAGAAATGTTCTTCATGGGCCATCTTAGGACCTTACCCCAATCTACCCTAAAAATGGGTATGGGATGTTACTTGTTTGTGAAATAAATTTGTCTGACAGTTTTGCAGTGGTTAAATTCAACTGAGCTGCTTAAATTTCCACTTGTAACTCAATGCCTGCAGCAGGAATATATATACTAAGATTTCTTCTTGTCCAAGTCATGCAGAATCTGCACAATATCTGGTGATAGTATATCTCTACATTTCCATGTGCTTCTACTGGTCTGTATAAATTGAATTTTAGACCCTCTAATGTCTATGTAGTGTATGGCTCTCCAGAGTCAAATGTTCTGCCTGTAGTACTTGAAGCAACTGCATTTAAATATTAATTTTAGAAAATGTGATTCATACTGTGGGAATGTTCAGTAGAGAGACCTGCAGCTGAAGCAACAGTGTCCAGCTGTGCTGTGGTTCACAGTAAAATTCTGGACTTTGGTTTTGCATTGCTTGTTATGTGATCATAATAATGAAAAAATGAAAACATTCTTGCATTTGAGGTGAACGAAGGAAGATAAAATGTAAATGTAATAAACCTGTAATTTTCCCAAGTGCTGCAGTTAGTGTATCTGATATGTTAATGCAACTACTTTTGTTGTGTCACTGCAGATAAATTCTGAGGAGCGTGTTGATACAGCTGATCAGGAGACAGTCTCCTGGGATCACAGTATTCCTGAAGACATAAAGCAGAAAATACAGCCTAAAGAGGTGCCAGCAGAAAGTGTCACTGTCTGGATCGATCCATTAGATGCTACACAAGAATACACAGGTAGCTGATTCTTTTTGACAAATCATGTATGTAATTCTGATGTTTCAGTTTTACACTGGAGACAAGGTATTAAGTATTTAAAAGGATATCTCATGTTCAAGTGTCTTATGTCAAAGCTAGCATGATTTAATTGAACAGATTGCATCATGAAATCTCTGTAGTTCTCATCTTACAACATTTGTTTTTATATATTCCAACTCTGAAATTACTTTGGTATCCTTACAACTAACTAATTGCTATAATAAATGGTAACTGTCAATTATGGATTGTACTGGAATTACACATTTCTTTATTTTAGTCATTACTGTGGCAGCTCCAAGTATCTTAGATTTTTGGTTTTGTTTATTTAAAGGGAAGACTAAGTAAGTATTCTATTTAACTTGATATAAGGAATTTTTTTTGGTCATTTTTCAGAAAAGCATGCATAATTCAGTGTTCCCCCTTTTCAAACATTTTAGGATGTCACATAAGCAGTTCAAGGCAATCCAACTAAAATTCTTGCTGATAAGTACTAAGGAATAACTAGAAAAATTGGATTTTTTTTTGTCTGTGTAATTGATACAATTATCCTTTCCAGTGGATGTTCTTTGTTTTTTGAATTACCATTTTTGAGCCAATAGAGGATAGGAGGTGAGGCAGAGAAGGGAGAATGGAGAGCACAGATTGCCACGAAAATACATGTTGCATAAGACACAGCTGTTAGCATTAGATCTGGTAGGAGTATAGGTTACATCTACTGGAGAAACTTCTGGAAACCTGAAAAGTATTCAAAGTCTTTTGAAAACTGAAAGGTTATTTGAAGATATAGCAAAGTTACATAACTGCAAGAGGCAGAATATAAACTAGTCTTCAGAGAATAATCTGAATAATCTCCTATCTTCTTGGCATCTGACTGTAAACTTGCTCACTTTCTTGTTTTGCCCACAGAGGATCTTCGACAGTATGTCACGACAATGGTTTGTGTGGCTGTAAATGGTAAACCAGTAATAGGTGTGATCCACAAGCCCTTTTCATCATACACAGGTATCTTCATGCCTTCTCATATTTCCATGATAGTCAGTCATAGTATTAATTAAAAGTTGATGTTTGAGAGAATATCTCTATGTATAAATGAGAAAAATAGTACCAGCAGCAAAAGGGCACTGCAGCAGACCACACAATTAGAGCTATAGATGTGTTCTGTGCTATAAAACCACAAAGGAAAATGCCACCTTTGTTTAAAATAGAAATTATGCATTTAGAACAAACTGACTGAAAATATTTTAAAGAGCTAAGATCCCTACAATTAGAATGTCTGTAGCAAACAAATAAACAGTTAAACCTACAAATACTGACCAGTTTGATGTGTACTTTTAGTCTTTAGCAAAAAGAGTGTTTTGCTCATTTAGCAGAATAGCTTGGGTCTGTGATAATTATACCCAAAAGCTGCTGTTTATTCGGTGTGAATAAAAAAAAAAAGACTGAATAAAGATCTTAATGGCAACTGTTTGTATGTAACAGGCAATACTGTCTAGCATAGCCTTATTGATTATCTGACATGTTTTTAATGCCACAGCTGTGAAGCAATTAATTCTTTAATATTAATGATGTATCAGCAAGCATTGCTGCATGTTTGGCAATTTGCATGCAATTCTGAAAGCTTCAGAGTAGTTTAAGTATTCATGTCTTACTATATATTTAAAACAGGAATTGCTGTTTACATTTTCCCTTAGGCAATACTGACCTCTAGAGTTCTGAAGTTTTGCAGTAGCTCTGGAACAAAAACTTAGTCTGAATAAATGCATTTTGTATTTGTTGTCCTTTTTTGGCCCTAAAACACTAAACACTCAACATTTTGTGCTAAATATTTTGCTGTCTATAAATATGAATTTAATTACCAGTGACTTAAGTATGTACTATATTCCAATATGCTTCAAGTATCTTGGAGATTTTAGAACATATCTTTTTAGGTATCAATACCTCTCTGAAGAAATGGGTTTTTAGCATTGTAAAGTTGAGAATTTATCTCCTTTGGTAATAGTGAAGTGTGCAATGTTCAGACATGGAATCAGAGGAGATGCAATGAATTCTGTCATTCTGCGTGACAAGTATTCATTTTCCAAGTTGGAAATACTGATATGTTTTGAGTCAGATTGTTCCTAATACTGCCACACAAATACAAAGCAATAAAGGGCAGTCAGCATTGTTATTACACAGAGCTCAGTCTGTTGCCAAACAATCTGGTTCTATACTGAGATGAAATTGCTGGGTAGTTTACTAAGTAAATGTCAGATTAATGGTTAGGGGATACCACCTACCAAGCTTGGCTTTGAACTTCATGGTGAAATTAGTGGGAAGTTGTCTAAATTGTGTTCTCTGTAGTCTGAAGCACAATATCAAATATTTTTCTTTGTAGCACTATCCTCCTGAGCTATTTCCTTCTTTAGCATTACCATTCTTCTGAACAAAATTACTCCATAGCATTTTTAGTGTCTGCTTTAAAGGGATATGGGGCTTTTTGTTCTTACATAAAACATTGTCTGAGAAAATAGTGGATGTATTTCTGGCTAGGAGGCACCCTTTTAACTTCAGTGCCTTTCCAGTTGCAAATTCTAAATATTAACTACTTAACATTTTTCCTTCTTATTCTGTTTTTTTTGGAAGTATTACACAGGAACAGTCAGGCTTGCGATAATGTGATATGCACCAATGTGTTTGTGGCCTCTTCCCTTGTATGCACCCCATCCTCTGTCAGCCCTAACCTTCTCTTTTACAGTAGAGAGAGATATTAAGTCAGAGGTATCAATTGCAAATTATATAAGTATCCTTTTATCCTCACACTTAACAGAGATTGTCTTTTGTAAATCTCAGTGGAATTTTTGTTTCTCTTGTAGCTTGGGCAATGGTGGATGGTGGGTCAAATGTAAAAGCTCGTTCCTCCTACAACGAGAAGACTCCAAGGATTATTGTGTCCCGCTCCCATGCAGGAAAAGTTGAGCAGGTTGCACGGCAGACATTTGGAAATAAAACTGTGATAATCCCCGCTGGTGGAGCAGGTTTGGTTCCTTAAGCATCCTATCCATTTTATTGTTTCTGAATGTTTGAATGGTGTAGCTGTTACTAGACAAAAGGGTGTACTCTGGTGTCTTCTTTTTACTCTTGCCTTTTGATCTCCACATCACTGAAAGCAACCACTTGACAATAGGGACAAATTTTTTTCTGTATTTGGGAACCTACATGCAAACTTGGTTCAGACTTCAGGCTGTTCACAAGTCAGCATGTTACTGAGTCTAAGCCTGAGCCAGCAGTGTTGTTGTGGTCCTTCCATTGAAGCACGCTGATGTGTGTTTATGGAAGTCACCGATGCCTCAGTGGGAGAAGAGGTGTTGTGTGACCACAGGCAGAATCATGGAAGAGAATCTGTTGGCTGTTAGTTAGCTGTTATGCCATGTCCTTGTGCATGTTACTGATAGAACATAAATGGGAGGCACTAAGTTTTTTAACTTATTTTTGCAGAAATGTATCCTTCTGTGTCTTTAATGCAAAAAGCCAGAGTTCACTTACAAGTTGCTTAGTCAAGAAGGTCTTGCACTGCTTCTTGATAATGACTCTAAATGACAAAGAAAGTGAGAGTGTAACTGATTATAACAGGTCTTGTCCAGGGCTTGACTCAGTTAAGGATCAAGACATGAACAGATGAATGAAACAAGAATATTGGTCAAAGAGTTGAAAACTTGAAAAAATTACATAAAAGAACAAATACTGTTTTGAGCAATTACTTTGTACTGCATAGTGAATAATAAAGGGGAATGCCCTGGGCTGATTTACCTTATTAAAGAATGCTATGTACATCTTCCTTTTATTACAATACGAAGCCAGGGAGAGATAGACTTGAGCACGATACAGAGATTGAGAAATGAACGAGCAGAACTATATTTGAGTGCCTGGTCTTGTTCTTTTAATGTGTTTTGACAGGAAAGCTTGGTTAATTTTTTTTTAACCTCTGCCCATTTCTTCTAGGCTATAAAGTGTTGGCCCTCCTTGACGTGCCTGAAAAGAATCAAGAAGAAGCTGACGTGTATATCCATGTCACCTACATTAAGAAGTGGGACATATGTGCTGGAAATGCAGTGTTGAGAGCGTTGGGTGGCCATATGACTACCCTGACTGGTGAAGAAATTAGTTACACTGGCTCAGATGGCAATGAAGGAGGACTTATAGCCAGTATCAACATGAACCATAAAGCACTAATTGAAAAACTTCCAGATCTGGAAAAAACGTCACACAAATAAGCACAACTGGTGGAGAAGTACAAGTTGTGCTTTTGTAACCTCCAGATGGCTCTGTCTGAAGAAGCAGGTGTGAAAACCTGCTGGGAAAGATGCACAGCAAAGCAAAGCAGTTTGGTGTGGGTTTGGGGACTATATCTTGCATTGGGTTTTGTCAGTGGTGGATTTAAAAAGAATAAAATAATAATCATCAGAAGTAGGAAGGGGACAGTGGTCTCACACATCAGTTTCCATGGGTTTTTTTTTCAGACTGTTTTCATGCAGTTCTTATACTCAAGGTGCATTTACCATATATATTGGTGAACATAGGTGAACTAAAGAAAAATCCAGGGTTTTTTTGTAAAATAACCTAAGTATTTCTCACAGGAATTTCTTGAAACCTTTTACATCTTATTGTAGTTTTAGTGATTCCATAATAAATTAGGTAGGAAAAAAAGCTTGATTTTTATAGGCATCTGATAACTGTAAATGGTTTATCAGGAATCATGACCTCATATTTTGTATCCCCTGAATGGAAAGCACAAGAGGGTTGATTCAAATCTATATGCAGCAACAGTTTATCTTTGACAGTGTGGCACTCTTTACTTTTTAAGAGAAAAAAGGAAATGTGTTTTGACTTCTTTCCTGAAGATGTAAACCAGTTTTAGTTCAGGTGGGTTGTGAATATCAGTGTTCTAATCAGTGTAATTATTTCCTTATAACTTTTTAAAAGAAGGCAGCATTTCCTTGTATAGTTTTTAGCAGTTACTTCTTGTCCTTGATTTCTGCAAGCAGTGTTGAAGATGCATGCTAGATTTTTCTCTAACATAGGGCTTGTTCATCATGTGATGTTTGTGCCTATAGAAGCAGCCTCTTCCTTCAGTACCTGTTATTTTTGTTTGGGTTTTCTTTCCATTGGACAGAGTCATAGGGAATGAGTTTTACAGTAATTGTAGGTTGACTGGTTCTTTCCAATTAAAACACAAGATATAAACCAGCACTTTTTCTACAACTCCAGGAATTGCTTTGTCTTTTTAGCTTGCAGCACACTCTTTCCTGCAAAAAGCTCTTCAGCCATTCCAAACAGCTTGTGCTTATTTGGTTTGTGGTAATTTACAAAGAGAGGAGAGACCATTTGAAGCTGAATCTGCTTAAGCAAGTTTGAAGAACATGTGCATGTGAAGTACAACAGGGTCTGCAAAACTATTGAAAAATGTTTTTTGCAATCCAGTACATACAGAACAGAACACAGCTCCTTTGATATCAAAATGACAATTTGTTGTACCTCTAAAAGTTGTGTACTCTATCTCCAAACATGTAACCATCTGCACTGTTGTTCTCCGCAACCCCGTGAAAGGTTTCAGAAGGTTAAAATATATGCATTATTTGAATTATCAGAAAATAAGCTGCCCATCTCTCCTCAAAAATGCTAAAATTCTTAGTTAATATAGATGGTTTCTGTTTAAAGTTTGTTCAGTAAAGGCTTAGGCTGCTTGATCCAAACTCTTAATTCTTTAATTTTAACTTCTTTCATATTGTTAATGAGAACTGCTGTTCTGATTAAAAAGATGCTTTTCTCCTTTGGTCAGTACTGGAGAATGTTTAGATACTGCTTTCAACTTCTAGCTGAAGTTCACATTTCCAAAAGACCTCCCAGATGTTGCATAATGACAGACACAGACTTCTATTTCTTAAACTTACTGGCAAAGGAGACTGAAGCTTAGTCCTGCGAGCCTTTTGGTAAAGGTAGATTTTGGAGAACTTCTTTTCCAGCACAGACACTATTGTTGCTCTTTGAAAATAACTTTTATGCATGTAGATAATACACAAAGCAATTTTCCTTTCAGTTCTTAAATTTAAGAAATTGCTATATGCTATAACAAATAAATGATCATGCCCTTTTTAAAAAGGATCTGATCTATTTCAAAAAGTTGTTGAGCTTCCAAACTTCAGTGAAGAATAAAAGAAACATTTATCAATGTTTTAACATTTTACAAGAAGATTGCAGCTTTTTAAGACTGATTTAAATGTCTTAAAGCCTAATTTAATAAAAAAATCTGTTTATGTGTTAAATGTTTATTTGTTTAAGAGCAACAATGGATGGATTAAAATTTAAATATGAGAAATAGCCATAGTTAGCCTAGTATAAAAACCTGGTTGTGTCACAGAGATCAAATGCACAATATTTAAGTAGTCAATTAAGATAAAATCTGTGGCAAATTGGGATTTTAGAATCATCTTGAAATCTTATGTAAACATACTTCCTAAAAATGGGACTGCTTTTATACTGAGGAATGCTTCTATGCTTCCTTGTATAAGCTGTGATCAGATTTCCTGTATAGGAAATAAAAAATGTTACGTAATATACAAGGGCTTACTTGTGTCTTAGTTGAAGGCATAGAGCAGTGAACAAAAGTATTTGTGTAAGTTATTTTTTCTTAGGAAAACAAAGTACCTTAGGAGAGGCCCTCCTTTCCTTCCTCCCACATGCTGGCTAAAATGCCTAGCCTTCCATTAGGAAGACTTGTGGTTGTTTAGACATATTAATATCCTAAATTGCTTTGTTGCAATGGATCACAGTGTTCAGTACCTTTCACAGGGGACCATTATTGGCCTAATCTCACTCCTGGTGAAATTGAGGAAGAGGTGGGAGTATGGTGCCCAGTTAATTACTTGTAGTAGAGCTGCTTTCCTACAGTTGAGAGCTAAGGCTGTGCTTGTGTTCTCCCAATGTAATTTAAAGAGTAGCTGCTTTGGTGTGAGAATAGGTGAGCAGCTGGTGAATATGAGTTTCAGATGTCATTTTGCAATAAATGTAACTCTTATGCAGACCAGCAAGTATTCACAAGTGCTTGCTTAGTGCACGCATCCCAGTGCACTTTGTTTGTATAGTGTTTGTTTGTATAGTGACTCTGTGTCACTTCTTTGTCTGTGTTTACACTCCATTCTGAAACATTCTGCTTAAATTCCGGCTTGAATATTTGTTTGGTCTCATCAGTGTGGATGTGACTTAACCTTATGCCCAGAGGGTAGGAAATTATACCATACCCACATCTCACTGCTGGGCTACAACAGTGTTTTTTACATCTTAGCCTTTTCCACATGAAGCTGTCACACAGCATTTTTAGGGATGCTACTTAAAATAATTGCATGTTGTCGGTGGGTCCTACAAAAGTATATATTTTTTAAAAAGCTTAATTAAAAAATCATAGTAGCATTCTAGCTCCAAATAAAGGAAGTAAGAGAATGTATTATTTTAGCATTGGTTTTCCAATGGTGGATATTTTGAGTGGCTATTATAATTAAGGTGGTTGCAAGTGAAATGATTCTAAAGCTGTATGTATTTTCTTTTCATTCTTCCAAAAAGGGTGTGTGATAGCATAGATAATACCTGTTATTGTACCAAGAGTCCTAGCTTTCATTCTTTGAATGAATGTTTTCTAAATAAATGGACACAGAAATAAATGGGTTGGATTGGATATTGTATTTAAAAGTTTTTGAGATTAACGTGTTTGCCAGACTTTTACAGATGGATTTAAGAGCTGTTTGTTCTGATCTACAGAGCACATAATGATAATGAAAATACTTAGCAGATATGGCATACTTGGAGAGTGAGTTAACCATACAAGTGAAGCTGCAAAGTGATCTAGTGATATTGTTCCATACATTTTCTTCATGGTTGTTACAGGGAACAGATTTTCTAGTTGGTTTCAGGTGTGAGAAAAGTTTTGGTTTTCTTTTTTAAATAGCCAATGGCTGGAGACCAGAGGTGGGAAGGGGAGTCAGTACTGGGGTTCATCTCTGCTTTTTTGTTTATAAGTAAGTGTATTCCAATGTCTTTGTAGCATCCTGTTACCTGTTTGGGTTGTGCAACAGTAGCGCAGATTGTATGCTCCTTATTTAATGTCTAAAACAAGGAGTCCACATCTCCCAAGAATCATGCAGTGAGAAGTGACCAGTCGTTCTGGGCTTCTGCTGTGTTATGCCAGCAAAGAATGGCTGCTTTATTGTCTCCTGGATGTCATTCCAGTAGCAGTTTCACTCACAGAAAACTGCTTTTCTGGGCTACTGTCTCCACAGTTATGCCAAACCTCTTTGTAGATCTGTTTTCTGAAGTAAACAAGCAGTGGAAAGAAAGAGATGGCTGTGCAACAGAGGACAATTATTTTTGTTTCTTTATTTTTAAATTGCAGTAATTGTTTAATGTCTCTTGTCTTTCAGGGGTTAGATAATGGTACGGATAAGGTTCAATGGACCACAAATAAATGCCTGTGGGATTTTAAGCCTAAGCAGGAGGAGGGCAGGAAGGACTGCCTCTAACCAAGGCTAACCTGAATGATGGTTTTCAGTCAGGCCACTCATGCTGAGCTCTTCCATGCTTTAGTGGTTTAGGCCCTTTCACACAAACAGTTACAATTTGACTTTGCCAAGATATCACCGATAGTCTTGTCTTCTAATCTGCTGTCCTCAGTGATAAAACTGGACTATATCTGCTTCACTGTAATCTAAGACAGGAATGTGGTAACTCTGAGGACCCAATTGCTTGACTTTTGAACAACAACTTCTTTATGGCAGCTCTTGCAATGATGACCTAGTACTTGCTGCAAGTATCTTCCCACCCCACGAGCAGATCATGAATCCACGATCCATATTGAGAAGCTGTTGAAGCCTGTATATTTTGGTTTTCAGGTACCACAGCAGTTCTTTCAGCTCTTCTGTGAGAAGTGCTCATCCAGCCCTATTTGCTCTTCCTCTCTGTTCCCTTCTGATCCTTGATCCTTTCTTAGTTGATGTAGACAAGAAAAATGAGAGATCAGAGATGAAGACAGTCCCAGAGTGAGAGGACCTGAGCAGTCAACTATCCAATTGCTGAAGCCGGTAATGTTTGGGTCTGAGGTAGTGACTTACTCTACCAGAAGTGCAGTAGTTGCCAACAAAATAATGGGAATGTGGAGAAGTTCATGCAATTAGGGGTACTGAACATACATAAAAGATGCAGATGGATTAAGGAGGAGTTAAACACCCAAAAAGAAGGATAAAATGTTTTTTCATTCTAATGTTCTAAGCATTTGGCGTTTGTGGCCCACCCTGGGTGCAGAGGTTCATTGCTTATGAAAGAGGCTGCAGTGGCCCTGTGTGAAAGGCCTGATTTTGTTGAACTCAATAGCAGTATTCCCACTGTGAGCAGCACCAAGCCAGATAAAACAGGAACAGTAGATTAAGCTAAATTCTGAAAAGCTCAACCTCTGTCAATAGAGCAAACAACCTGGGTTGTGTTAAAGTTGCCTCTTAACAGCTTCAGTCTACATTTGGAAATGTCATCCCTGTGTCTGAAGTTCTAAGTCTTTCAGGCTTTTTTATGGTCTACAGCTGACAGAGCCCACTTTAAGGTAACATTGTTTTCTACCCCAGTTGTTCCTTATTTGCAATTAATATTTCATTTTTTCTCTCCAAAGGATCAGCAGCACTCCAGCATTTTTACTGTTGTCCAACCAAATTCTATTTGCATTTTCCAATTGTGTGCCAAATTGAAATAATTCTATAAATAAATTCTCTAAAAATACTGGTTTGTGAGGGTGGTTTTCTATATTCTGTCTTTCTAGGGGGTGTTCACTGTTTCTTTGTGCTCCAGATTTTTTTTTTTTTTAGTAATGCATGTCACGTTGCTTCAGTTGTGCTGTATCTATCATGTGTATGAGACTTCCTGTCTGAAGAGTTACTGATAAATCCAGCCAAGTTTATGATAAATGTAATTCAAGATCTCCACTGGATTTGTTTTCGTACCTGTGTTGCTGTGAAAGCTGGTCATTTTGTGAAAGTGAGTGCTTAGAAATCAGCCAGATAGTATTGTTCTTTGGGTCTAAAGAAGTTTTCTTTCCAACATCATTTCCACATCTCTTCCTAATTACCGTTACACTGTTCTGCTCAAATCTGTTTCCATGAGAATAGTAATAGCAGGGTAGTAACTGTACCATTATTAGCCCTTATTCTATTCATATCCCACTTTTCATAAGTGACACCGTGGAGCAAGTTGAAAGATCTTTTGTGTCCCACATCAATATGGCATTTCTAACAGCTTTGGATGCAGCTTCAAATATGTTTCTCACCCTTCTCACCCTTACCAGTATGTGCAAGACTGGATGTCCAAATAAATTGTCTGTCATCCTGGACTTAGGCAACATATGCCACAGAGTTGTGCACAGATGTTTTGAAAACCCTAGATCATGTGTGATCTAACAAGATAAGGAATTTGGAGTCTGTTGCGATGCTCCAAAATGCATCTCTGGAGGAGATGCAACCCAGAGGAGGAGGGATTCTTCCCATCTTGCAAAGACACTAAGTGCATGTCTGTGTGCAAGTGGTACATGGCTTGTAAACAGCTGTATCCTTTGGGAAGCTTGAAGGGTCCAAATAGAGGTGGACGTGTGCTGTTTGCTGTCAGCCATTTACACAAGGCTCTCAAACATGCCTTTCTCACAGCTGATCTATCATGTCCTGCTCCAGGGCCAGCATTTTGCAGGTTTCATTATTTAAAGCAGTATGAAAGGTAATATATAATGCTGTAGAAACACTATGCAGCCCATGGTGGCATCCTGCTTCTCAACAACATAAACCAAATTTATGTCTCCCATTTGCCAGTTGGGTCAGCTTCTTGCATATCTTGTGTTCCACAACTTCTTGTTTTTGTTTATTCTTTTCAGACAATCATGCTGTCCATATTTGATTCATAAATGTAAACTGTTAAAAATGCAATATGTTTCGTTCATGCTCTGCATGCCTGAGAGCCACTTGTATCTTTCTTTCTTTGTATAGTAGTAAGACTGTCCTGAGTAGACTTCTCTCTTGGCATCCTGCACACAGAATATTTTGAGCTGGAAGCAGCCCACAAAGAGTCAACTCTTAAGTGAGTGGCCCACACAGGGATCAAACCCACAAGCTTGGCATCATTTGCAAAACTGTGCTCTAACCAGCTGAGGTGAAGGCTTTTCAGTTGCTAAAAGCCCTCCTACAAATACCAGTTCATTCACACTGTTACAATAATTGAACTGTTTTCCTGGATAATGCTGCACAGCACTGTTTTAACTTGGTCTGGGCCCAAAGTCAGTTGCTTAAAGGTATTCTAGGAGTCTGTCAGTCAAAGACAATCCCAGGCAAGGGGCTGAAGTTCTGCTGGAGAGGATGGAAGTTTGACCTGGCACCAGAAGTGGGTACAAAAGCAGATTGTCCAGTCAGGTGGCTGGGAAGGGACTGTGGGAATGCTTTGCAATCAGGGCAGACAAAATGGAGTGGCTGCCCATCGTCTCTGCTGTAGGCCTAATCCTGGTGACCCTTTATACATTTTAAGTAAAAATACTCCAAATTATAAGAATTCTTCCAAAGTGCTGTGATCTAAATGAAAAGCACAACAAACATTGTGCTAATCAGTAATAACTCTGTTAGGGTATGCACAGAGGTGAACCTAGACAGATTTGGCTTTTACATTTGAAAACAGCTCATTTTTCTTCCAAAGGGATGTGTTTATTATAGAATTTAGGTGTGTCAAGTTTACAGTGCTCTCGTTTGAAATCCACCCGGGCTGGGTGAGTATGTTGTGTTTGTGTTTGCAGAGGGCCGACAACATAGTGCACATTCTATTTCTGCAAGGGGGTAGTGTCCAAATAAAATAAATAAAGGGGATAAAATAGATACCAGATCTGTACTAGGGGAAAGGCAAGTGCTTTAACCTGCTTCCCATAATATTCTGGAATCTTAATACCTGAACCTGTTGGAAATATTTGTATCAGCAGTAAAGATCTCAGTTTATTTTAGCAAAAGTAAAGTATTTCTTGTATGCAACATTTTCTACTGGAACTGAACTGAATTAACCCAGATCTCTCTTTCCTATTCTGCTAAGATACCAATCTTCTCTTACAAAAATAGTTTTATGGAGGTGTAACAATGGCTTTTGGAACCTGAATTGCACTCCATCCTGATAGATTTAGACTAAGAACACTACATATAGCAGAAAAGCTTTTAGCTTTGACACTGGGATCTCTAAAGGACTTAGAACAGAGGGAAGCAGAGGCCAGCAGAGGGCTCTGTCTTTTCATGAATCCCCTGAAGAGCCAAAAAGATCTTGGTGACTATGAATTTACATGCCTGTTTTATTTTTTACAAAGAAAAATCACCATTTTTTGTTCCTCATTTGTGACATGCCTTCACTCAAGCGGGCACAACTGACACAATTAGATCTTCCTTCAAGATAGCAAAGAACAGGTTTCTTTTTGACCTTTCTGAAACATGAGAGCAATTGTACCCATCCTTATCTGGAAATGTTACATCTTGAAGCAACTCCATCACACACTTCCAGGCTCTTTCAAGCCACTGTGCTTACAAGAACAGTGACCACACTAATATTTGATAAGCTTCTTGCTACTGAAGTTGTTTGCAGTTTTTTTTTTTCTTATCTCTTGTCCCTGGCATGTCTTGTTCTCTGTGTTTACTTCTCACATGCAGGCAAAAAAAGGAGTAATTTTTTCTTTCAGCCTTTTTCAGGAAATCAGCTGTGCTTTCCTCTGCATTTGCCTTCCAGTACTGTATTAAAAATGTGATATTACTTCTTGCTTTGTATTGCCTTTAATTTGTACCACATGGACTTCTAGTGACTGTCACCTCCAGGCCTGTGGGACAGAGAAAAAAAGAAAGACCCATGTGCCCCTTGCTCCAGCTGCCCAGCTGAAGCAGGGGTGTATTGTTTTCCACAGACTCTCCTTTAGTCAAACCTGAGGCAAGATGAGAGAGAGGAGCAGTTCTAAAGAACATCCATTTGCTATGTCCCAAACTTCATTCTCCTGTGGGGATGGTTGGTCCCCTAGTGAAAGCCAGTATAAATGTGTCCTTGTCTGCCAGAGGGATGGTACAGATACCAAAAAATCTAACAACAGCAAAAAGAAGAGCTGGGGAAAGCTAGGCATCCTAATTTTAAACAGTGAGCTAATTAGGGAGTTGTCATTCTTGTGTGCAAGTAATTCCTTCTGTTAATTATATATAGCTGCATATTTAAGTTCAATACTTAAAATGTGAAAATGAAGCTCCTTAGCTACTTTAGGAGATGAAAGAGAATGAAGGGAGTGAAAGAGAATAAAAAAAAAAGAAAAAAAGAAAGCATTGTCTGTTTGAGCAGCTGTCCACACTACAGATTGAAATGCTTTGAATCACTGAGTCTTTCTTGGTCTGTGTTCATCACAGGCACTTTCAGCACTGCAGTCTCTCTGCATCGGGACTAGGCTGAGCTTTGCTGTTTGTCTGTGGGGGTGGGCTGAGGTGGTGGTTCATTATCTGACTGGAGTCATCAGAGGCAAGGCCCTCTGCAAACTTGCTGGGTGTGCTCCCCACTCAACCTCACTGTGCCCCTGATGAAGGTATTAAACAGCACTGGTCTCCCTGTGGGCCCCCAGGGGCATCGCTCATCACTGAGCTCCATCCTCTGCCCTCCGGATGGGACCATCCAGCCACTTCCTCATCCACTGAACACTCCAACCATCAATTCCATACTTCTCCAACCTAGAGAGAAGGATGATGTGGGGGCCGTGTCAAAGATCACTCCCAGCAAATATTTAGTTTGAAAATTTCATATCAAAATGAGATGAAAAATCATTATGATGATGTATTGACAGCCAAGAAGAAAATATCTATCCATGGTATTTATTAAAACTTACTTTCAAGCTAAAGCAGAAAAAAATGCATAGATTAATTACTTAAGTTTTGATTTGTGGTTCTTTGTTCTTTTGCTTGAACATCCATTAAAACCAAAATTTATTAAAAATACACAGTTCACTCTTTATGCTTCAATATTTCAGTATTATATTGTAAATGCCTAACAGACAAAGCACAGGGAGTTTGCTTGAAATCATAATGAACAATTAATGCTTCAAATATATTTTCTGTGTTGGAGAACTCACTCATATGTATTTGTCTGCCATGCCCTAATTGTTTGTGGATGACACTATTAAAAAATGGGACAAATAATGTAAAAAAAAGAAAAAAAAATATTTTCAGCATCAACACTGCAGGCTTTTCGACATCTTTAGAAATATTTTTCTCTTAATGGAAGAACTTTGTATTTTGCTATACTGAATTTTAAAATTCTTGACAGCAACAGACTGTTCCTGTATCCTCCCTTTTTAAGCCATCAAGGGATTTAGGTGTTTCTTTACATTTTCAAAGGTGCAGATCTGAGCAATATTACAAATATCATATTCTGAACCTTTTCTTATCACTTCTATCTTCACAAGTGTGCAATAAAAATGGCAAGGGGCTTCCTCAGATCAGCATGATCATATGCTTCTTGCTTTAAGTGTTTCATTGTAGCAATCCTTCTCCAGTGTCATCATTATGGTGCCCGTAGTAACAGAGTGGACAGAACATCTGAGGCTCTTCAGATGATGAAATACATCAATTTTCTGCTGCTTCAGTACAGCCATTTCTCCCTAAAAATTCTGAGCATTAGCCAAAGGGCAAAACTGTATTACTTTAGGTAGAAATTCAGACCATTCTCTATTTAAGGCCATGAGGTGGATTCAGACTGTTTCTTCCTTGTCACCCTAAGTGGAAACCCTTGATTTTTATGCAGGAGACAGTAGTTTTGTCTCAGGAGTGTTTCATGTCTGGAAACTCTCCAAAGCACTTCATGATGAGGTTTGACTTAAATCTAAACTGCATTATTCAGCTGATGGCTACAGTGGAAGGGTTTGTCAGTTCTTAATCAGAACTGAAAATACTTGAGTTCTTTGAAAATCCAGGGTGAATTCCCACAGAACTCCCTCATAAGAAAACTCAGGATGGGAATTTAAAGTAAAACTAAATCACAAAGTTCTAGTTTTTGTTTCAGATATATGACTGGTTTTAGCATGAGTAACTTTTGAATTTCCTTCTTTGTGTGGATGTTAAAATTGATATATTTCTGAGCAGTTTTTATCAATAAAGCTGTTAGACATCTGAAACTTCAGAGACAATTCTGCTTTTCTATTTTCTATCAGAGCCCTTGGTTGGCTCCAAATACTTTGTGCATAAAACAGAAAAGGAACAAGTCTGCAGAACGATTTCTATGATGGAGGAAGCAAATTTGAAGACAAAATCTGTTTTAAATTTCTCTTCTGTTATAAGGCATTAAATGATTTATATCTGATAGAAAAATCAAAACCTTTCCAAAATGCCACTTCCTTTCTTTCCTTCTCAGTTCCTGGTACGTGACTGCATCCTAGTAAGCAGGAACTTGTGGTGGGAGATTAACTGGGAAAGGATTGGGCTAACATTAGGTAAATTTAAGCAATTCAAGGAACTTTCAGCTCCTCTGTGTTATAGACAGTAGAAGCAGAAGCAGGAGTGCATTTATCTAGAGGTACAGAGCATCCTCCACTTTGCACTGAAAGAGCTAAATTGTGGGGAATTAGCAATTTTTCCTCTTTGGGCTTTATGTCTGGAGTTTGGGACAGACTTGGCTTGTGAGCTCATAGAGCAATTTGTTCTCCTCTGCCTCCATTTTGATTTAGAAAATATTGAATTAAATATAGAAAATTTCTTTTAGAATGCAGAATAATGACAACTTTAAAAATGAGCATGAATTTATATCAATGTCAATCTTACTAAACTCATTGTCTTGGCCTAGCAATGAAGTTAAGGTTTACCTACACTTTTGCTGCTACAATTTACTCTTTTTGGGAGTGCTAAGGTATCACAGAGTCACTCTATAAGTGCTAAGAAGTGTCAAAAAATTGGTGTTCCAATGCTTTAATTTTTTTCTTGTGACATGAAAGAACCTTTTTATAGAAAAATAAGCTTGTGGTGGGCACCATAAGATGAGCCAAGAGCAGTGTCTCATTGCAAAAAAAAGGCAAAACACATGCAAATGTATCAGAGCCAGTAGATAAAAAGAAAATATGACTATTAAAAATTATGACTGTCCTTGTCATTATTTTTCCCTCCTTCCTGCTATAAGCCCAAGTAACAATTACTGTTACTTGGGTTTATAGCAGGAAGAAGGGAAAGCTAAGAGGCAATTTAACAGCAGCTTGAGGCATAGCTACAGAGATATCAGGGTTACACCCTTCTTGGCAATTGCAGATGGCATAACAAAAGACTTTTGCAAAACCTTCTTCTCTGTGAGAGTAGGATGGAGTGGAGTTTCCAGGCTTGGAGGTTTTTAACATCAGGCTGGATAAAACTATAAACAACCAGATCTAGGTCTGGTGACAATTGTGTTTGAGCAATCTCTGGGGTGGTTGGACTACTGACCCTTAGAAGTCCCTTCCTCTCAGTATTTCTTGAGCATGTGAGATTAAGAAAATTTTTTTTCTGAATAGTTGTGGGGAAAGTCCTCTGTCGGGACTTTTGGATCCCCTAGAATTACAGAAGGTTTCACATGGTTAGGACATGAATTTTACTGTCCCCTTTAAGCTCCTCAAACTTTGAGCATTCAGCATTTCTGCAAATCGTGGTTAGCTCATCAGAGGATGACTGTGGAAGTAGGTAGCTCTCATTTAATGCAAGGCAAAAAGAGCTCTGAAACAAAACTGTATTCCAGGATTTTGTAGTGATTTTTTTTACTGGATTATTGTTTACCATATTTGCTGACATTTTTATTGCAAATTTCTCATCAGTTTTTTAAACTGTTCATAAAAGCTAGGATCAGTGTATATGGACTTCAGCCTCTTTGAGAAATAAACCCTCTAGTGAGAATCTCTGCAGCACTGAGTTAATTCCATAAATGATAGTTAAACCAAGTCAAGCAGGTCAAACAAATCAGTAAGAAAGGAGAACAGGCAAAATTGGCACTATTTCCAAATTCAGCTGTTTCTTCATGGAAAAGAAGGACAGCTAGTAGACCTTTTTTGTGTTGTGTAGAAAACATGTTCTTGCCAGAATAGCTCCAGTTGTTCAGACATAGGCTTCAGAAGGAAAATGTCCCTGCAGCTGAGAGGCTGCAAGGCTGATGTTCATGGGAATATTTGCTCCATTTATTCTTTCTTTATCAGGCAGATATAACAGAGAAAACATCGAGGAAAGTGTCCTCAGACATATCTCCAAATGCTTCAGGTTACCTCCTAACCACATAGAGAAGTTGGTTTCAGACCTCCTCTTTTATTTTCACTTGATACCTCTCCTCCCCTCCATTCCTTACTCTAACCTTGGCATCAGGCACTGCTCTGCCATGGATTCCACTGTTAATGTCACAGCAGAACAAACCTATCTGCTGCTACTTCCCCCTCTGGCTTCTTGCTGCCTCAAGCACTCTCCTGACCCTGTGCAGAGCTGTTTAATCTCTCTAAGGCAACACAACAACTCACCTGGCAAAAAAATAGGGAAACATTTCAGATCTGAGCTAGGCGGTCACTCAGAAGGTGGATGCAGGAGGCAGCAGCTGAATTGCACTGGCTTGACACAAAAGTGCCTGCACAACACTGACCCAGCATCATCTTGTGCTCATAGCTCCTGAAATGCAATTGTACAATTGTATTATTTGTCTATTTCTAGTGAAGTGAAGCAATGTATATTCTGGCACCTATGTTGTGTCAGTCTTGGAAAATATTTCACCTTCATATTTCTTGACAGCAGAGTTCAATATACTAAAATTAGGAAAGGACCATAGATCATTTTTATAGCTTCATAACTGGTCTCATAAAAAGACTTATGGAAGATGTTTGTGTGAGGAGACTTCTGCAACCTGCACACAGTGGTGTTTTGGAAAAATCGCAGGCTGGCTGGTTGCTCCTTGAACGCGTTGTTCTGTTGTTCCAAATTTTGTGATCTTGCAGCATCAGTGTCAGAGGGATCACAGAAAGAAGCTTGGACTGTCCTCTCAGTTTCAACTGTAACACTGCTGTGCCCCTGGGTACTGACCAAAATTCTGATTTTTCTAGAGAAATCAAAACATGAATGTGGTGAGTTGCAATCATAGAGATTCAAATTCATGCCCCTACTTTGTGATTTTGTGCCAGTTTGCTGCCCAATACAACCAGTATTCACAGAATCACAGAATGACTAGGTTGGAAGAGACCTTAAAGGTCATTCAGTCCAACCCATGCCCCAGCACCTCAACTAAACCATGGCACCAAGTGCCACATCCAGTCTTTTTTTAAACACATCCAGGGATGGTGACTCAACCCCGTCCTCGGGCAGACCATTCTAGAACTTTGTCACTCTTTCTGTAAAAAAACTTTTTTCCAGTTTTATTCTTGTTCACCTCTCCTAACTCTGCAACATTGAGGGTGCCCAGTTTTGTCAGAATATTTTCTACATTTTACTATTGTTGATGAGTTCAGATCTTTATTCCTCTGCCCTGTGACAGCTAATTTTGAGTGCTTGTTTTAAATCCATCCATATACTGACTGTGCAGGGTACTATTCCTGACCAGCTCCTTGTACTCAGATCTCTCCAAACAGGAGCTTTGCCACAAGAGAGTAACCAGGAATCTCCCAAAATGTCACTTTTTAGTTAAGAGATGATTAAACCAAAGTATTTCTGGTGTCCCAGATTTGCTAATTTCTGTCTAAGCTGTACAAACATGTTCACTGTTCTTTCTCAGTCTCATTTCCCACCAAGCAGTGATAAAAATCAAACCTTTTCTCCTCTCCTTTCACATCAGTTAGTGATTTCTTTGGCCAAGGATGACAGCTGCCTCTCCTGTTGCAGTGGCAATGCAAACATGGTCACTCTTGTCTGACTGGTCCATGGTCTGACTGGTCTGTTCTGGCTTCTCAGGTTATCCACCTGTTCAGCTATGTGTCTGCATTGGGATTTAAACAAGATATGAAAGTTGTGAGAAATAATCGATGAAACAACAGACCTTATTTTGGAAATACTGAGTCTAGTGCTGATAAGACAAAAAAAGAAAAAAAAAGAAAAGAAAGGTGAAAATGGACAATTAATGGACAATACAGAAGATTAAGAACTTAAGAAATGGTCTGTGGAGCAACAAAAACCATTCTATAAATCACTGTAATAAAGAAAATAAAATGTCAGAGATTAACTGATCAATAATTTGAAAGCTTAATTTTTAATTCTGTACTTGCATTATTAAAAACGCCAATATATTATCTTTTTTGAGATAGTGTAACTATTAGCTTTTAAGATATGGTCATACGCATTGTCTGGAGATGTGGAATGCTTTCAGATTAATAAGAGAAATTTAATAAATTGTAGACAACCTGCCCCTCCCCTCCTCCCAAATAAGAGACAGCAAGGAAATTAAAATACCATTCTTCACATTTAAAAGAAGTAAGTAGAGATCACACAAATGCATCATTTATTTACCTAAAGTAATAACACTGCCTTCCAGAAACAACATAAAATAAGCACACAGCTGTTGCCCATGTGTTTGTTTGGAGTCCCACTCAATCACAGTATTTTTAGTTGTCAGGTTTTACTCTGCCTTCTTCCTGTGGGTTTCTGGAGATTTCCTTATAAAGAAGAGTTGGTTGTTCGAAAGATTTCACTGTGCCCCTGGAAAACATTGACTCATATTCTTGGGGCTGGTTTTCCTCGTGCAAAAAGGCCGCGGCACACCTGGATGGATCTTCTATGAAACACTTCAGCGCAGACCCCGAAAGCATCCTCGGGGCTGCCTCCTTTGTTTGTGCTCATGGCTTTGGCAGGGGGCTAAGCTGAGATCTGCGGCATCCAGCCTCGCCAGGGCAGGCAGCTGTCCCACGGCTGTCCCGCGGCTGTCCCACGGCTGTCCCGCGGCTGTCCCACGGCTGTCCCGCGGCTGTCCCGCGGCTGTCCCGCGGCTGTCCCGCGGCTGTCCCACGGCTGTCCCGCGGCTGTCCCACGGCTGTCCCGCGGCTGTCCCACGGCTGTCCCGGCGCTCCGGCGCCGCTGTCCCCCGGGGCTGGCGGGGCCGTGTCGCCCCGGGATGGATGTCGCCGCGGGATGTCGCCCCGGGATGTCGCCGCGGGATGTCGCCCCGGGATGTCGCCCCGGGATGTCGCCGCGGGATGTCGCAGCGCACGGAGCCGCTGCCGCGGGTCCCTTCGGCCCCCCGCCCGCCTGGGGCCGGGTGCTGAACCCTCCCCCTCAGCCTTCCTCTCGCACACGGCTGCCAGCCCCAGGTAAGTACAGTCGCAGGGAGATCTTAAGAAGGATAGCTTGCATCGCGATCTGTGGTGTCAAAAGTAGTCTTGAAACAGGTGGAAGATGGAAATAAAAATGAATGACGGTAGTGGAAGTATGAACACCGTTGAAACTGTTTCTGATAATCACTCCTAATTTCTTTTTTTTTTTTTATTCTTTCTAATTCATGTTCTTTAATAAGAAGTACAAACCTCCTGCATTCCGTTTATGTTGCTGCATGACTGGTGAGCTACCAAACTCTGCCACAGAGTGGAAGCAGAGTATCATTGTAAATCCGTGCTGGTCTAAGCAGCAGCTCCAGCTTTCTGATGGAGTAGAAACTGTGTTAGTAAAAGGCAAAACTTCCAACCTCTTCCTGCACCAACTTTTTTGCAGTGTTTCCCTCTCCTTAGTATTTGTTATGAATGAGGACAAACTACCTGGAAACAGGATGCTCACAGGTTGGATCCTCTTTTGGACTGTAATATATTGTTTGGCTGCAGAAAAAACTTCCTTAGCCTTGTGCTGGGATGTCAGATGGTAGTTTAAAATGCAAACAGTTATTTTAGAAGGTAGTGATTAGCCATTAAACAGGTTTCCCTTCTGAAATGGCTGACGAGGAAAACAGAAGTTTAATGTCAATGCAATAGAAGCATGATCAATGTCACACAGGCTGAAAATTGTGACTGTATTATTGCATAGTATTTTTTGTAGTCAGACCTTTGGGTGAGTGCTTGCTAGAATAGTCATCTACAGATGTGAACATGACCTAGACAAAGCTATCTCCATGCAGAGCTTCTTCTAAATAAATCTTTGAGGTAGTAGCTGAACCTGAAAAGTCCTTTACGTTGGGTGATGAGCAAAAGTGTTTTAACACTATCAGGTTCTAGGTATTTCAGAGCTTGTTGTTTTTCTTAATATTTGTGTGTGACATTGAAAACTGTCAGGGATGTCAACAGCCTGGAAAGTACAAAGTGAGTGCATGGAGCTAATTTGCCTTTTCCAAAGGAAAGGAGACTAAAAATACATACATGGTAAGAGGGATGAATAGAAAACATAAAAACTGTGTAAGTTATTTCAAGAGATGTCTGCTAGGAGGAAACTGAATTTGGAAATTAAGTCCTGCTAATACCACCAGATTTACTGACGTCATCAGATTAATGTTATTTTTATTTAAAATTGCATGTGTATTGACAAGGAAAACTAATAATAGCCCTTTGGGAGCCATTGTGTGCTCTCAGATAAATACAACAAAATCAGTGCTGCAGCCCAAAAAAAGTCTTGTGCGTAAAACTGTCCCCACTGAAGTGAGTGGAAAGGATTGGTTTTGCAGAGATGTTAACGTGGCTGGACATGTCCTCTGACTCAGACAAGCTGCTGAGAGGGGTGCTTATAGGCATCAAAAGTGTGCTCTGAAACTTCTGTTTTACAATATGCTGTCTGGTGAAAGCTAATGAGAAAAACCCAAATGTTGATCTGGGTAAGGTAGTAGTTCCTTTGTTTCTTCTTCCTGTGTGATACCAAATTGTGGAGTGCTTTGAGAGTCCAAGGAGAAAGATACTCATCCTAACAGAAAGACTGGAGTTAAAATGCAGTGTCTGCAATAGTGAGACAGTATTGAATCTCCCAGGACTGTAGCACCCAGATGCTTGATTTGAGCTGCATTCTTTTCCCAGGCAGGATACAGGACAGAGTCTCGTGGCAGATCTGAGCACCCAGTCAGGACTGAGGTTTTTTGTTTCAGATGCAATAATTAGGATCTGTTCCTGCAATGCCCAGAGGATCTGAAGAGTGAATTGCCACTGTAGCATTCAGTGAAAAACATCTTAGTTACTGACCTGTAGGCCTCAGGGATATTAAGTTAACCTTTTTAGTTCCCATTACCTCACACTGTTTCCACTACTTTCATTGATTGCTTCCTGCCTAAACTCTAATGCAGAACTTAGCAAGAATTTGAAAAATGATTACAAAATCCCAAATTCTTCAGAAATGGAATCTTGGGTTTCATTTTTTTTCAGAAAACAGTGAAGATTATTTTAATGGGATAAATTAATTAATGGACTCATTCTGTCATAGCATGGTGAAGTTTTTATTTTGTGGGGGGTTTTCTGAGTGGTGGTAGTCTTTGTTTAAAAAAGAGAGCTTTTATACAATGCTACTAAACTCTTTAACTTCACTAAACTCTTTAACTTAGTGGATTTGCTTTAATTTTTCTTAATGCAGGCAAGCTGTTAGAAGAACATTGATGTAAAAATAGAATATAAAATCAACTCTTTTTACAGTATTTAAATCCTTTGCACTTCCTAGGGTAAAATTACTAAAAAAAATAAGAATTTTAAATAACTGTGATTCCAAAAGATAGCATATATCTCTATTCATTAAGTATTTTATGAAAGAGTTAAAATACAGATGACAGTATTTGTTTTGAATCTTAGATTCATTAAAATTCTAACTCAAAGTAGAGAAAAATTTCATTCCTGTATGTCAGTTACTGAGTTTTTATTACTCTTGCTCAACACCCATTTTTAGTAGAGCAGGTGACAAAACATCCAGATGTCAAATGGATTTGTTCAGAGTCGGGGTGACAAGGGTGCCTTGAAACAGAAATGCCATACTGTGAGGCATGCCAGACTGTGGGATCTCTGTTGGAAAACATCCTTGACATCTAATCTATCTGCCATAAATTACCTCTCTTCAAGTTAGACACACCAGGAAGGTGAATTCACTATTGTTAGAAGGTAAGACAATGGCTCTGGGGCTGGAAAAAGTAATGATATTTTATCTGTACTTGTTTACTGCATAGAAATATTACTAATTAATATGTTTGTTTCACCATCACCTGTCACCTTTGCCCAG
Organism: Chloebia gouldiae; assembly: GCA_003676055.1. NCBI lineage: Eukaryota > Metazoa > Chordata > Aves > Passeriformes > Passeridae > Chloebia > Chloebia gouldiae. The sequence goes on along the minus strand of QUSF01000001.1, from coordinate 32,029,176 downwards.
GGGCTGCATTAATGCAGAGATTTCAAACAGACAGATTTGTATGTATGCTTGGTCAAGATTCTGTTTCACAGATAGCATTTCAGATGGTAATGTTCATTCCTCTGCCACTTAGAGTGACCAATGCAGAAGAGCCCTGGGAGAACAAAATGGACATATTCAATTGCATGTTTTCATTTCTTGGAAAAGCAGTAGAAAACTGGCTCTGTAATTTTCATTGCTGCTACAAATTTTTCAGGGAAAACTAGAACTGTTTTATCTTGAGACCTTCTCTGTCACATTATGATTGGTCAGGAGGATTTTGATATCAGCTCCAAGTTCACAAGTGACAAGTATTTTACTGAAGGAGCCCAAGAACTGTGTAACTCCTTGTTCCCTAAAATTCAGCTCCACAATTTTTTTTCCATTCTGTCCTTACTTTTATGAACATTTAAATTTTTTAGTACTATTTTTATTTGTTTATCTTTCTGTATTTTGGGGTATTTTCAATAGAGGAAAAATTATATGAGTTTGGGGCTCTTGTTGTGCAACATTCAACATTATTGGAGAAAAGTGGTCTTTTGTACTCTTGGAGGAAAGTAGCTTATGAACTGAAAAGTAATTTGTGGTATTCGAGGAAGACGTCAGACATTCAAGGTAACACATCAGTGAAGTCTCTCTAATAAGGCTAACCAGTAAGCAGTGCAAAAGATCCAGTTGATTAATTCAGTAAAGAACAGGCCAAGAAAAAATGCTGCTGCTGCTTTTTGTACCTGCTGTCAGCATGAGGAGCTGCAGGAAGAGCTCTGCACTGGATGCTCATCCCAGGCTGTGCAGCAGGACTGCACCAAAGCATGAGGAAGGAGCAAGTTTTTTCTGCTGACTTCCAAGGGTGTGGGACATTTTTCCAATTGTGAGAATTTCTAAGAATAGACAGTGGAAATGCTTTTCCTCACACCTCCTCCATAGACTTCAGTCTGTTCTTCAGGGATTTTCACCTGGTGACTTGTAGGTGAATTGATGCTGCTTCAGGACCAGAGAAAGTTCTGCTCCCTCTATCTCCTGCCTCAGTGCCTAGAAAGATACTCCAGCTTTTCCAAGGAGACCATATAAATTATAATAGGCAGGACTGAACTCTGGTGAGGACGGACACAAGGCAGGGATATCTAATGCCACGTGTTGGAGCATGCAATTTAGGAGGAAATACCACCCCTTTGCCTTTGTCTCAGGCTGATGAAGGCTAGCAGAATAACCTATGGCAAGCTTCAGTTCCCAGATATAAAGCATCAGTTCAGTGACTTTCAAATAAATGCCAAAAGTGAAAGAAAACCTACCAAAACTATTCCCCCAAAAACACCCATCTAGCCTTTCCAGATCAGGTGCAATTATAGTGCCTGGTCCAAAATTAGTCCAGACATCCAGTTAAACCCATGTCAAGCCACTTAAAACTGAGCTAAAGACAATATGCATTACTCAGAACTTTGTTATTATTCATAATATTGGCACTCTCCCTGAGGCAACAACAGGATTTGTAAAGTTTTGGAAATTTGAAATCCTGCTCTTTATTTGCCTGGAAGCATCTATGTAAAAAAAAAAGTTTCCATGGGAATAGTAGGTGATTTTGTCATGCCTTTAACCTCTCTAATCCCAGGGGTGGGAGTCTTCAGCTCTGGCAATTATACTGGTGGTTTCTAGGCCAAAGGGGAACATATTCAACGGGGGAAATGGTGATCCACATATATTAGTAAGGTAAGGATACCTTGAAGTATGATTTCCTGAAAAGCACCACCCTGCTCTACCAAAAATGGTCAAAGACCCACATTAGGACCCAGATTAGGAAGTAATTTGAAATATATATATATATATATATATAAAACAAAAAAGAATAGAACTAACTTGTGTTTCCACTCTGAGACACTGCAATTAGTCTTCATCTTGATCAACTGCTGATTGATTACTCTCAGTTAACATTGAGAAAGAATATTTGTATCCCCCCATTACTTCTGTTTTATTTAGATCTTGTCCTTAAAAAAAGTTTCTGTTTAAGTCCACAGTACTTTGAACACTTACTATAGGATTTATATCCACTAAAATAAAGGCTCATTCTCTAATTTTGCTATTTAGCAATCAAATGAGAAACCAGAAAGCAGAAAAAACTCACTTTGAATATAACTGCTTCAGTATCAACTCCATGTCTGATAAAAGAGACATAGTGGTTTTGGTTTTAATAACAACGAGGAGATCAAATGTGTTATTAAACCTCAGTCACTGATATTTTCTATAGAAATCTTGAAAGAAAACAAGGTAAAATGGGTAAACATAGAATTTCATCATTAATTTGGAAATACCTTGACTATAATACACATGCAATTTATTTTAAATTACTCTGATAAAGAAAAAGCTTCAGTTGGATGAAGAAATTCTCGTGTCTTTTAAAACCAGTATGTTAAAACAAAAGAGGTTTTTGGCAAAAAACTCTGTAAAAAAAACCCATATTACTAAATTACATTACAAAATTATCTTCTTCCAATTGCAAAACCAAGATGAGCATTTGGAAATTACATTCTTTTTCGACCTCAGTAGTACTTGCAAACCATGGTCTGTGCTCTCTGGCTAATATTGGAAAGTCCAAGTTGCTTATTATTTTGTTTCCTATGAAAGGATACTAAATACGTCTCCCCTGAGCTGAAAGGAGCTAATCATACTATGCTTAGTCAGTCCTGAATGAAAGAGCAGCTCAGAAGTGTGGAAGATGTATATCTCAAAACAGTGGGTGGAAAAAAAGAGAGCTTTCAAGTGGATCACAGTGTTTTTTGGTTCTTCCTACGTCATTAGTTGTTTATTAGGACAATAATTTTGGTCATTTAAATTCTACAACACATGTCTTCTGCCTTTGCACAGACTTTTCTATGGAACTCCCATTATTTTGTACCCAATTATTCCCAGTCATCTTGCAGTAAAGTGCCCTGGCAGGAAATATGTATTAAGAGGTGCTAGAAAAATAATTACTAAGGCCCAGACACAAAAGGCTTCACAGAACACAGAGAACTCGGGTAGAGTGGTTTAATTACAAAAGATGACACAAATAAAGTAGGCCAAAGCAGGTCAATTTTAGCTGGAGAAATGCAGAACAATTTACAACTCAGCTCCCTCAGGTCTAGCTGAAAAATTAGAAAAAGACTTTAGAAATAATCAGATCTGAGTGAAATCTTGACTCATAGATGGTTCAAAGAATTGCTTGGATGTGAAAGTTGAGTTTAGGTTAATAGTGTTTCACCTGCCTTATCTTTAGCTGTATGGCAAACCTGCTTCATCAGTCTGCCCTCCTTCCCTGGTGACATTGCTCAGCTTGTTAGAGGATCAATGTGCTCAGGGGCATGGGCACCTACTAGGGAACAAGGCTTTTTGGAAAAACATCCCAGGTTCTGTCAGAGATTAGGAACTAGCATCAACAAGGCTTGTACCTCTGCACACATATATGCATATATATATATATATGTGTGTGTGTATGTGTGTGTGTGTGTATAAATGCACACACATATGCACATATATAATCCTAAGCTTGAAGATATATAAATTAGGAGTTTAAATTTGAAAAATGAAGAACAAAAAAGTGACTTTATCCAAGGCAAGCTAGTGTCTCCACTACCAGGGCACCTTTTAGCTATCGTCATGATACTTTATGGCACAGAATGGTCTCTACTGATCCCCCGGTCACCTGGCATATCTCTGCATATCAGGATTCCCTCCTGTGGCTTCATAGCACCCACATTCTGAGCATGGCTGGAGTTATTTTGGATTCCACCACCTTATGTATATCTCAGCTGTTGCTGCACTAAGCTAAAACCTTCTCTGAATCTTGCCAAAGTAAATGCACCATGATATTCCACAGGGGTCCCAAAGTCTGGGACTATTCCTATGGACACAACGTTTCTTGGAAGAAGCAGCATAATTCTCATCATTTGGGAGCTGGAAAATAAAATAGTGCTCTCTCCTATTTTTTCAAGGAGCAGATTTTGAAGCTCTCAAATAAGAAAGAAGCAAAACTAAAGTCTAGAAATTGCTTTCCTTTTCTTGATCTTGTTTTGCATTGAGTGAGTACATATCATTTGGACACAGAATCCACAAGTTGGAGTGCTGATTTGTTATATTTCCCACAAAAGTTTCCAACAGAAAAAGTCATGAGCAGTAGCAAATAAATATCAATGCAATGCACTTTGGCTCCTTTTATGATCAAAGAATAAAGTAAAGACAAAACATTGTCCAAGAGCAATAATCATGATTATGTATATTATTCATATAATAATAGTGATTATATTTATTATGATGATACACTTTGAAAAGCAAGTTTTCTGGAACTAGCCTTTCCTTTGAGCAAAGTCTGAGAGCTGGGGTTTTTCAGGCTTGGAGAAGAGAAGACATTAGAGCAGTCTGCTGTAATCACTAACATTCCTGGCTTGTCTTATTTCTCCCTCTATGTATCCTTGCACAAACAATCTTAAAATATGATCAGTTAAGAACCATAATCTTATTAGTCTCTATCAATGATATTACTTGTTTCTATTCTTTGTCACTGATTTTATTAAATCTTTGTGGAAAAGTTTAATCTCAGTAGTTATGAGCCCTCTGACTATAACAGGTGGGGAAAGTGGTACTCACACTATCCTGCATTTGTACCATCTTTATAATGAGTAAAAGCATAATAAGAGGAAAAATCTGAGAGGCTGGGAAAGGATGAGGGAATTTTTTTTTTCATGTCCAGCCTATTACTGCATTAAAATCCATCCACTGTATTCAATGACCTTCTGCATGGGCTGATTTTTAGGCCCATCTTGATAACCAATATAATCATATTTGGAAGGAAAACTTGCATGACTAATGATGATTAAGCACAAGGGAAGATTCAAGTAGGCTTCCCTAAATTATGCTGACTAACTCTTTGATCTGTACCGGGATCAAGAAAATATTTTTTAATTCTCATTCCTTTCCTCATTCATTCCTTTCCTTGTTGAATTTGCCAACAATAAATGGACTCACTTGAGAATGGACTTTTTTGTTCAAACCTGAAAATTATGCACTTTAAGTTCACAGTTGCAGTCAAGGGTCTGTGACCACAGTGAGGGGCATAGCAGGAGATGGCAATTTGTCTCAAAACTGTGGGAGTATTTAGAAAGCAAGCTTTATCCCTTCCTTTTGAGAAACAGCTGTCTGGCTATGATGGAGTGTTCATGAACATTGTTTTAAACTTAAGATAGGTTTATTAAATTATTTAAGTTGAGAACAGGTTTTGTTGTTTTCTGTGTAAGGTGGTTGACAGTTTCTGTCACCTATGTTTTCATCTCATCCACACATCCAAGGGATTTAGGTGCTGCAAACTGCAATGATTTCTATGTGAACATGGGAATACAGTTTCAAAGAAATGGGCAGAAGGTTGATGTGACAAAAAAAAATGAATAAAACTTTACAGCTCAACCTTGATATTCAAAGCCACTTGCTTTACTCTTCATTTGCTGTTGTAGAAATATGAAGAGCAAATACAGTACAAGTAAAATATGCTAAGAAGTGAATTTTGATGTAATTTTGAACATATTGGTCAAGAGATCATATTAAATGAGAAATGTTTTACTCTATTCTTGATCTGTTTTTCCATTTGAGGAAAGAGGTTGGTGTATCTTTAGAGAAGCAGGATGCAATAGAAAATCCATATATAACTTCCAAATCATTTCAGTATTGTATTACAGTTAGTATTTTCAAAAGGATCCTCATATATGAGTTCAAAATGGGTTCTTGCATCCCAATTGCACTCTTGGCAGACATATATCTGCATAGACACTTGCTTCTCATGAAAAATGTATGATCTGTATTGTGAGACTAAATGAAGAGAAGCGAAGCAAAGAAGTTCCATTTTCAGCTAGTTGCTGCCTGTCAGACAGCACATTATTTCAGCTCTCAATTGCTCTTTGCTCTCCGTCAGTGATAATCATTTTTTTCAATGTGCACATTCAACCTGTTTCAGATGAACATGATAGAGGTCTTGCCTGCAGAAGTTTTGCTAAAGTCAGCATGACTTTGTGCAGCTAAGGAGGCAGTACTGAGTGACACTATTGCATCTTCTTGAATGAAGTGGGGATTAAACTGGGCCAGGTGACACGACAGGCTTTTCAACCTGCCCATCCTAATGGAGTCATAGTTCTACAGGTCTGTCAGCTCCAGAGCTGTCCAGGTCACAGTCAGTGATGCAAAACAAACCAAAACCATTGCCAGTTTACTTTAGACAATCTCTGAAAGGAACAGCCATCCCAGCGGAGAAGTAGAAATCACTGATGTGAACTACTTCTGTTTTCCACCTTCCACATGTGAGCCCAGGACCACTGAGGTTATTAAGAGATAAGTACACAATGTGAATGTCAAGCTTGTGCATGAGAAAACATAATGTCTCACTGCAGGATAATTTTATCTCCAATTTGCTTATTTCCTTTTTTTTTCAATAGGACAGGGGGTTCCATTCAATTAAGAATTCTGTTTTAAACTTGTCTTTATTTAGTTTGTAGTAGTAACAAGAACCTTGGGAAACTAGAGGTAAAACATTGCAACACACTGGAATATGTAAAATGCTCCCTGTTAAAACAGATATTGAGTAATGGATGTAATGACATACATCTACATAAATCATAGCTGAAACCTCACCCATTTTCTCTATTTTCCATTCCACCACACTGGTGGTTTTGTGGCCCTGACATTCATCTGGGATCACCTTGTGTCAATGTAAAGCAGGTGTTGTTTGTACACTTTACAATATAGACATTCTCATGATACCACCAGACATCTTAATGTCCACACCTTGAAGTTGTTCCTCTATGGCATGGGTAAGGACAATGTGTCAGGATGTGGCCAGTGACTGGCAAAGAGGGTCTCTAGGGGCTGCAGAGGGAGCCCTCTCATCAGTAAGTTACACATCAGTCAGAAACCTTTCTTTACCTTCAACCCACACAGTTATTTTAACACCTTTTAATACCTTTTATTGTTTGAAGGATAAATAGTGCCATAATGCCAGGCATTATGTTCACAGACCTGAACAGCCCTCTGTTCAAAGAGAATCCAGGCACCCTGCCCCAACCTTTAATTGCTGCTCAAAAAAGGGAGTTAATTTTCATCTCTTCCCCCTTTCAGAGAAAAAAAAAGACCACAGGATTTTTTGAGAATTATGTCCTGCTGTCTTCAAAATGTCCCGCGACTTTGGGGAATAGTTATTTTGCATGCAGTTTCCCCACTATATTCCTTGGAAATTGTTATGGTGCTATAAAGTAGGGTGAGAAGAAATTCTATTTTCATTAAGACAGTCTTTGTTATTTTCAGATATTTCAAGATGAGGAGTTCAACATGACATTTCCCTTAGTATGTTCAATGAATAGTTATTCAGAAAAAAATAAAAGTTATTCAAAAAGAAACTATCATGGTCTCCCTTTAGTATCTCTCTATAGTTCCCAAACTAAATAATCTTTACTGGAAGGAGAGAAATTATGCAAGGCCTTCTGAGTTATTTCAAGTTCCTAATACTTTCTAGCACAAGAATAGTCCTGAGGGCTTTCTTCTGTTTATTCATCCTATTTCATTTCAATTTCCACACTTATTCTCTCAAGTAGTTAGATTTTTCATATGGCTGCAGAAATCTGATCAACATTCTGCTGTAAGACATGCATAAAAATCTATCATTATTACCTACCCTTATAAAGTTGCACAGTCTACTTTGTACATGGCTCATGAAATGCTAAAAATTCAAGAGAAATATCTCAATAAAGCTCTAATGCTTCTTTACCTGATACAAGAATTGTCAAGAAAATCCTCACCTATAAGGCTTTAGGTTTCATCCTCTAAGTGCTCTGTAAGAAATGTTGCTCATGTAGTATTATGAAATTCATTTCTGTGAATTATTAAACCAATGATATTGAGCAATTGTATACTTTTTAGTTTTGTTTCTCTTGTTGAACTATATTTTGAAATATATCACTCAAAGCATATTATAAACAACAATATGGCATGAAGTTCTGTTATGACACAAAAAATCTAAACTTTTCTCGGGAGATCTAATTTCCCAGGACATCTTTAGGAAGAAATAATCCTTTTATCTAAGGGTATGAATATAAGGCACGTGTTAGACTTCTGCTCAGAAAATTTTACTTGGGATGAAATGGTCTGGATTGTTCAGAAATAAATTTAATTTTCAAAAATGAAAGCTGTTTCTGAACATTACCACACTGAGGTCCAACGCAAATTGTTCTGCATGCTTTAAATTTACATCATTAGTAAGTCATTTAGTTTTCTTGTCTGCTTCTGTGGAAACGAAATATTAATGGAATAACATTGACTTGCTTGCTTCATGATTAAATAAAATGGTATAAATATGGAGAGAAACAATTCTCTTCAATTTAGTCTTTTATGACATTAACTGACAACAATGAAGGAACGAATGGTGTCTCACATTTAATCGTGTCCATTTTACTTCTAAATTTCTTTCCTTACCTTGCAAAGCTTGCAGTGACCACTTCACAAAATCTAGAATCCAGCCCTTGGTGCAGACCATGGTGGGGCATCTGTCAGTCACCCTGCAGCACATGGAGGTCCATGGAGATGCCGAGAACCACCTGCAGCCTTTGGGAGACCCCACACCAGGGTGCGCCTGAAGGAGGCTGTGACCCTGTAAAGAGCCCATGCTGGAGCAGGCTTCTGGCAGGACCTGTGGCTCCATGGAGAGAGGATCCCATGCTGGAGCAGGTTTACTTGTAGGACTTGTTATCCTGCAGGGAAAATGTCTTGAAGCAGCCTGTTCCTGAAGGACTGCACCTTGTCTGGTCCTGGAGGACTGCAGTGCAAGGGAGGGAGCCAAGCTGGAGAGGTCACTGAAGAACTGCAACCCATGGGCAGGACTCACACTGGAGAAGTCCATGGAGGGATTCCACACTGGATCAGGGTAAGATTGTGAGGAATCCTCCCCCTGAGTAGGAAGGAGAGGCAGAGACAATGTGCGATAAATGGACTGCAGCTCCCATTCCTCATCCCCCTGTGCCACTGGGGAGAGGAGGTAGAGAAAACAGGGGAATGAAGTTAAGCCTGGGAAGAAGGGTGGAATAGTGAGAAGGTAATTTATGATTTATTTTTTAATTCTCATTTTTCTAACTCTGAATCGACTGGTAATAAATTAAATTAATTTACCCAAGTCATGTCTGTTTTGCCCATTAAGATAATTGCTGAGGGATCGCTTGTCCTTATTTCAACCATGCACCTTTTGTTATTTTTTGTCTCTCTTGTTCTGCTGTGGAAGAGAGTGTTAAAGTGGCTTTGATGGGCACCTGGCACCTAGCCAGGGTCAACTCACCACTGTATGTTGAGACTTGTTTTCAACTAAACAATAAAACGAAGGGGAAAAAAGCTTCTTGGCATAGTTGCAAACTATGAAAATGTTCACAATGTGTTATATTCTTCAACAGACTCAGGACTAGTCCAGTAACTCGTTGTGCTGTCAGCTCTATGAAGGTGAAGATTGTTTATTTTCTCTGTGAATAGAAGAAAGTCATGAAGACCTCTGTGAAGATACTTTCTTCTGAACAAATTTTGTCCATTTTCTTATAATCCCATAGAGATGATTTACAGTGCAGTAACTTTTGTATCTTCTCTCCATATGGGAAAATCAGAAGTATTAGTTGTTAGTAGCAAAAAAGTGGGAGAAGGCTTACTAGGCTTTGTCTCTATTCAATATCCAGAAATGTGGATAGCTGAATAACTCTGGGCTAGAAATGCATCTAGAAATATTGTGGAGTAATTTTACTAAGTCAGCAATTTTAGAGGTAAGGGAAATCAAAATGTTTAATGGAAACATTTTGAATTATCAATATTGTATTTTTCTGCTTTTTATAAAAAATGGGTATCTATCTTTTATCTAGTTGCATTATTATTATTATTATTATTATTATTATTATTATTATTATTATTATT
>QUSF01000001.1:31884066-32019200 GCA_003676055.1 Chloebia gouldiae | reverse complement strand
TTATTATTATTATTATTATTATTATTATTATTATTATTATTATTATTTTATGTAATTTTGGGTAATGTTAGGTTTTAATGTGTATAATCTCTTCTACACAAACCTCTCTAGAAACATTATTACCCTGTTTGAAGGGCTATTTCTAATATTTGAAATTAATATAAGTTTTATTTGTAAATCAGTTTTGTGATGCTTTAAGTTGAATATCACATACTCCAAGTTACATTTAATTTATAGTAATGTCACACATACTATTACCTGTCATGAAAAATAGTAATAAAGTCCATTTGAGGCAGTCTGTATTTAGTCTGCAGAACTTACGAATTATATACAGGGTATATAAAAAGGGCATGTGATTCATAAATATATTCTGGGCAAGTTTTTGATATTTTGCTGACTATCATATGTGTGATATCCCAAATGGGGTTATTATCTCATACTATATCATAGTTGTACCATCCCATATTCATTTGGCTGATTCATTAATAACAGTTGAAATCAAGAAACTAATTCTGATGTAACTCTGCTGAACAGTCAGAAAGAAAGAATTTTTAAAACAGTTCAGAACTTTTTAAAATACCATCTACATCTTCTAAGCCTCATTAAAATGCCTATGAGTATAACCCTCAGAAAGAATAAAACTATTATTGAAAACAATTTATTAATTTTGTTGAGATTGTGAACAAATCACTTCTCTACAATGCAGTAAGGGCAAATAGGAAACTTAAAATCTTTCCAGTTTTACATTTCTAGGCATACGTATGTGATAACAGAGAGAGTGGTTAACTAATGAAAAATAAAAATCAGAGATTTCTCTGCAAAAATTTGAGAAAATCTCAATTTTAAAAGGATAAATCAAACATTTATTTGTAGTTTTTTAGCTCTCATAGATTTAAACACTGACATATGCAATGAAAATTTTAAAATGATATTTCAAAATGTTTATGTCAGAAAAGAGATGTACTAACTTCTCTGACATTACTTTGGTCCCTCTTTGTAGCATATTTTTTTACATTGTCTAGGAATTTCTTAAATGTTCATTAATACTTCTGATCACCCAAAAGTATACTTTCTGGTGAATAAACTTACTGAATAAAATAAATCAGCTAAATAGAAGACCTCTTCCCTTACTGATCTGAATTTTGTTCCACTGCCTTTCAGGAGTCACGACTTTTGAGACAGAGAACTATTCTGTATCTAATAAGAGTGTAATATATACCTCTCTCACAAGCTGTTTATATTTACAGTGCATATATAATCAAGATTTTTCTGAGGTGAAATCTGTGAAACAATGTTGCTTCGATGATGGCTTTATTTGAACACTTATCACTTGATGTTTCCATGGCAGCAAAGTGATGGTGAGTCTCTAAAACAAGTTCCTTAAAATCCCTATGCCTGAAAAAATAAATTATTCATACTCAGAGCTGTCTCTAACAAGTTCTGTCAGAGTTTTCACCTTTTTCCCCCCCTTTTAATCAGATGTGGTTTTACAAACTTTCTTGGCTCCTGAGTTTTTACAGACTGATAGGCACTTACATGATAATCAGTGTTAGTTTTACAAGGTCCTCTCAGAATACTAGTGCATGCTATACCATTTCTATCGATTTTGTTCTAGAGATGTGACATTATCAGGAGGTTTTTGGAGTCATTAGTCATCTACCATGATTTCAGTGGACTTCCAGGAAGTCACATAATAAAAAGCCTCTGATTTTTTAGTATTTTTTAAATTACTTTAAGACTTTGAAATTAACTAAGTGCTTGAATGTTTTAAGGTATTTTTAACAGCCATCATTTTTAAAAAACAAAGTGCTAGCAAATAAAATTAAAAAGAGATCTAAAGCATAGAAATCACAGTAAAATTATAAGTAAGGAATTAGGCTGTCCTCCACAGGCTATTCAGACAATGTGTGGTGTGGATGCTCACTGACGCTGCCTGTAACTGCTTTGCTGTTCATGAAGGAAAACAGTCAGAAGGATGTCTTGTCATAAATGTACTGCTGAAGCAAAAACAAATATACAGCATTAAAAGTTAGAACAATGCTTCACAATAATACATTTAAATAAATTGTTCTCCATTTAAAATGAATTTTTCTCCGTGTCAGGACTACTTAAAACAGGTATGATTACAACACGGAGGAAAAAGAAGCCTGAGGTGGTTAGTATGTCTTTTGATGTCAAAACTGGTTCATGGCAGCCTGAATGTTTAAGTAAGATGAAACAAGAAAAATTTCTCCTCTTGAGCCAAGGTTTGAGATCACAAAACACTAATAGAATGAGAACGGATTTTGAGGCTGAATCTTGGGAGTTCAAAATGATAACCAAATAAAATTTCTGCTAGTTCAATTTTATTCCACTTCCCTCTTTTATTTGTAGAAATTGATGAACAGAAGCACTTAAATTACCAGTTCAGAAGACTAAATACCTATGTAAATATTGCCAAAATCTTTGACTACACTCATTCTACTCAGCCATTTTGCTGCAGCAACTGTAAGTTCGTTTGAAAACACTAATGGTCTCATCCATATCTTTCTGTCTCTGACTCCAAAATCATTGCAGTGATCAGGATTTATCTCTACCAATAACAAGAGGCAAGGACAGACTTTTTTTTTCTACTTTCATTCTTAACTTTTTGATTCTCCTTTAGTTTTACTACATTAAAATAAAAAGGCTCCCAGAGATCAGTCCTCACATCAGAGCCTCAGCTGCACAGACTGACGCTGCTCTCACAGCACAAAGCTTGCTAAGATCATGGTGAGCCCTCCTATGTGTGTGTGAGAGCTCCCACAGCTCCTTCTGTGTCCCCCAACAAACAAAACTGCCACTTGTGGTGGGAGAGCCCCAGGCTCATCCCAGGGATTCCCAGTGCCAGACAATTTCCTGAGAAAACCAACATGGCAAGATAGGGACAGAGCTTGGACTGGGATGTTCTGATCCTTGTTTGAAGCAGAGTCCATGCCTGTGTTTACCTTTGTCTCATTTATATCCAGACTGCACAGGCTTGTTCCACAACTGTGCACTCATTCTTGTCCCACAAATTCATTTCACCTCACAGAGTTTTCAGTCATATTAGACTGTAACGCACAACAGACTGCGCTGGTTATTTCACACTTCAAAAGTCTCTTGCAGGTTAAGACACACACTGCTGTGTTTTGAATTTTAAGGGAAACGTTTTTCCTTTCTTCTATTGTGTGTCAACTTATTTCTATTAATGCTATAAAGACAAATTGAAGAAGTACATTACAAACAATAAATAAAAGTAATCTGCTGTCATAAGCACAATGAAACAAACAGACCAACAAATAAAAACTGTGCCCACCTCATAAAAGTTGCAGTGGCAGTAGCAGCAAAACCTCCTAAATCTCTACCATATTCCAAGGTAGGACAATGATACACAGTATGATAGTTCTATGTCACATTTTAAAACTTAAGTTTGTCTCCATTAGCTCTACCATCCACAGGAGTACAGTTTCTCTTTGCACAAAACATTTTTGGCTGAACCTGCTTATATTGTAACATGAATGTTTTATAGACAATTTATAGGATGGAGAGAATTCTGGGGATGTCTGGATACCCTCTTCAAAAGCATCCTTTCTCTTGGACCACTCCCAACACGCTCAGAAGAAACTGACTTGCTTGACTACTAATTTGGCCCTGAATAGAGAAATAAATATGGACAGTGTCACCTCGGCTCCTATCCCACATGCGAAAGTCTCTGAAAGCATAACCCAGGCCAGACCATTTCCTTGGAGGATCCCACTGAGCAGCAGAGTGTACCAGCTCATCTTCCCACCTTCTCTGGCCAATGGATTTCATCTGGATTTAGGAAGATGTGGAAGTGAGATTTGGCTGAAACAGCTGGCTCATCATAGATGAGACAAGGAGCAGACCTGCAGCAGTGGCTCAGAGGAACAACAACATCTCTCTGCTCTTGGCACTGCTGGGACACCTCTGGTAGCCAGAACCTGAGATCTGATGACAATTGCAGTTTGCTGACATGGTGCTGTTTTGCTCTTGTAGGTTTTTCTCCTAGAGAATGTTTTAGAAGAATGTAAGGGCATTGATAAAAGTACACAGAAGAGCAAGGACATTCAACATTAGTGACAAACATCCAGGCTGACACTCCATTATTAACATTTGCCTTTTGTCCCTTGCTTAATGCTGTCAGGAGCTATGAGAGAGTGATGGAGGAATTTCAACCCTGACTGAGCTTATTTGTGCTTTGACCTTCAAGTGTGTTTTCATTAGGCAGAAATTAAATATTTTCTAATGAGTTAATGAGGAAAGTACTTTAAAATTAAAATAGCAAGTGAAATTTTACTTTTAAATGCTATCAAGATATAAGCCATGAATATGAAAGGGTTGATCAAGACTTCCATTTTTACTAATATAGTGATCTGAAAAATTGAGGAAAAAGCAAGATAATCTTCACATTTCTGAAAAGTGTATTCCAAAATCCATCAGCTTAAAAGAACATGATACAAGCACTGTCTTTCCTATAAGAAAGACATAACAATTTGATTAGTCTCTTGAACTTATTATGCTCCAGTGACGGCAAGTTGTGACTGTTTGCTAAATAGTCTCTATTTTTCAAAGGAACTAACCCTTGAGATAAAAGTGTTGCTATAAAAATTCACTTAAATTTCTTTTTGGAGAAAGAAAGAAAGAAGATGAAAATATGGAGAGTTTTCTAAGATTTTCAGCTACATAATTTGATACTTGTGCAGCACAAACTAATGGTCTAGTATCTAGAATTATAACTCATATATACATTCAATATTTTCCTTATTGTTTTGTCCTTGCTTTTCTATTCCATACCTCCATCCATTTCCCAGTATTTCAGAGGTCCCATTCATTTGAATAAATGAAATCAACACACCTTCAGAAAGCCGTCTGAGAGCTGAGGTTGCAGATATCAGCTCTGAAATTTGAAAATTGAACTGAAACATATGTGATATGTTCACTTATGAAAGATAGTTTCAATGTTTTAAAGAATAACTGGGGTTTGAAAATGTGGAAAATAAAGTATTTCAAAAACAAACATACAGATGAATTGGTTGTAATCTAGGAAAATACATTTTTAGAACAAAAGCCCAATGGAGAATAATTTTCTCTTTGCTAAATTTGAAAGAGGCAGTGGACAAGCTTCCCTGGTTTCATCTGGTTCAATAAATATTCACCTTGCCTCTTTACAAAGTTAAATAAAAGCTGTCAGCAAATAAAAAGGTCACAAGTATCTTGCAGAGATTTTTCTCCTGCAGTTTGAAAAAAATTCATTGCCTGTGCTACTTTCCCTCTTGAGGGTCATGGTCCAAACCACATAGAGCTGTACACAGATGTAACTTGCAAGGTCATCTGCTCAATGCTGCAATTTCTACGTCTGAAGTAATTGCCATATTTGACTATACAATTACTTTACAGTTTTTGAATTTGGTGTACTTTCACCAGTTAAGTCTATTTAGGCATGTATAGTAAGGCATGAAAATTCAATTTCAGCACTATTTCTGTAGACACACAGAAATAAAATGGAGTGTAAGCCATAATTCAACTACAAAAACCAATTTTCCAAGGATATGCTTCAACTGAAAGGATGGAAAGCTGGCAGATGATGTGCAGTACACCTGGGTGTGTATGAGCCTCTCTGGACTGAGAGCCTGACTTAGTGACACTAGAAAGCCACTGTCATCTTGTCAGAAATGTGGGAGAACATTGGGACTGTGCTCCCCAAATTCTGATAGGAGCAGAAACCATCACCCTCGACATGGGCTGAGCCTGATTGCAGGATTGTAGAGAGGTGATGGGAAGAATTTATATATGAATACACTTTTTTCTTTTTGCATTTTCTGCCAAATGTTTAGCTCAGGAAACAAACCAATTTAAAAAACCATTGTAAAGAGTCAATTTTTGTTGGAGAACTGTAGATTTATTTGAACAACCGTGAAGCAAAGAGTTTGATCTAAAGAAGAAGTTAGATGAAATACGTGGAAGGAAAAAATATTTGAATGTAATAGAAAAATTAAATTTGCCAGTTAATGTCTCATTGAACTGCTGTATTCCCATTGGAGCAAACAATCCAACTCCATAACCCTTGTCCTTTTCCACATAATTAATACTCCAGTGAAAATAAGCTTTTCGGGGATATTTATAGCAAATTAGTTCAATTCTAACTGCAGGTGAAAGATAACCATCAGCCTGATGGTGCTTCCTGTACATCTTTCTCTGACAAGAATTTTTGAAGATTCTGGATAAAACCCCTGGGCAAAGTACAAAGATTAGAGTGGAACTCTGTGAAATTGCTTGGTGGGCAAACTCACTACATAGAAGAGATTTTAAACACAGGATAAATTGATTAATGTATTTTCCAGTATAAGTATAGAAATACCTAATGCATTTACTAATATATAGACTAGATGGAGAAGCTCATTACACAGTGAGGAATTTTGAATTATCAGGAAAAGCATTTACTTGCAAGTCCCATTTGCCTGAGCCGAGGTTTTGACTCCAAAGTAATTCCTGTGTTCTTGCGTGCTCTTTATAACAGATTTGGTTGTATGATCAGAAATCATATAAGAAGAGAGTTCAAATCAAAACATCCAGTTACAATGCTTCTCATCACCTACTGTGATGAAAAGTTTCTTCACTGATAAATATGCCACAAACTGACTTCTACAAATTCCCATACTATGAAGCAGTAAGATTTCCTTGTGTGCCTTTTAATAAACACATCACAAAATGTTCATGTTAGCATTAAAATTCATAAAGGAGAAAAAGTCATCCTTCAGGCCTTTTTAGCTTTGCTTTACTTTCTCATTCCAGGGGAGAGAACGTCACATGCATTTGCTGTCTCTGCTAAGGCTAACCTTCATTAGAGTACTGCTAATCCACTACTGAGCTCCAGGAAAAACCTCTCACAAAAATCCTTTACTCGACTGGTTTTCTTTCCTGGAAAATTGTTAAATACGTGTTGCATTTAATGGTGAAAATACTACATCTGAGTATTCATACTTTAATCAGAATGGACATTTCTGTTCCACTTCAGTTTTTGCATTGTGACATTAGAGATACTTGCTGACTAATCACCATGGCTAAATGAAACCAACAAATCCTTCTTTATCACTACACAAAACATAAAATTATCTACATGCTATGTCAATGTGTTTATAGGGAGATCTTCCTTTATTCTTTTGAAAACTTCCATGAAAATTTCATGCCATGGAGTGCAGCTGAGCATATGATATAAGGGGCTCCTAGAAAATCAAAAGGTGAAAAAAAAAAATCAAAAAATCAGTTCTACCTATGAGAATGTCTTCATGAACACTAATGTAATATTGAAGCATAGCACCTCGTGGTAATAATTGATTTCAAATATGTTGACATCAAGAGGGAATTAAAACAGTGGATTATAAGCAAACACACAGGTCCATGAAATCTTGTGGAAGCAGGCTGATGGGTTTTTTCATGACAACATGGGTTAATTTACCTTTATTCCAGCTAGGAAATTAATGGAGGGTGATTTGCTTGATACCAGATGCTTGTGTGAAAATGGTCATACAACAGAGTTCACTGGACCTAGTGAACACATGGTGAAATACACTTACCTGACTGTCCTTGACTGTGTAAAGGTGTTGCACACAATGTTTAAGAGTATTGGCCCCAAAAATTCTTGACAATTGACAGAAAGAAATTTTCAAAATTTCAGGGGGAAAAAAGAAGCCTGTGAGTGACACCATGGAGATATGTTGGAAAAATTCTGGTATTAATAACCTTAGGATATAATAGACTCTTCCTTGAATGGATGTAAGAGTAACCTTGTGTATTGGGGCAACTGTGCTACAGGCTTTCAGCTAAAATTCCTTAGCTTTCTTAGAAGCTGCAGTCAGGAAAGGATAGGGAAAGGCACACTGGCACAAGGGAGAGACCACAATGTGAGAGATGGAAAAGCAGAATATGTCAGGAGAGAGAAAGAGGCCAGAACAGAAGGATGGACTGTGAAATATAGGGTCAGCAGAAAACAAGCCTTCAATAAACTCCACAGTCACTGTTATAGCTGGAATGCATTGACACTGATGTAATCAAGGTCTTTTTGCTTTCAATCAAGTATTTTGCTTTCAATTCAAATGTTTAAAATATTTATTTTTTTCTTCTGAAATATGAGCAACAGCAACATGATTAGTTTTTTTAGTTACTTGCCTTTTGTGCTAGCTTTCTTTAAAAAAAAGAAAAA
Organism: Chloebia gouldiae; assembly: GCA_003676055.1. Classification (NCBI taxonomy): domain Eukaryota; kingdom Metazoa; phylum Chordata; class Aves; order Passeriformes; family Passeridae; genus Chloebia; species Chloebia gouldiae. Next base: position 32,010,979 of record QUSF01000001.1, on the reverse strand, counting down.
AGATAATTATTTAACGCTTAGAGAAAAGACGAGCAGAAAACCCCAACTCTTCTTATGCTCAGTCTAATTCTTGGAACTATAGTCATAATGTACAGAATCATAAAATGGCTTTGGTTTGAAGGGACCTTAAAGATCATCTATTGGTAGCCCCCTTTCCAAGGATAGGAGCACTTCCACTAGACCAGGTTGCCCAGAGTCCCATCCAACCTGGCCTTGAACACTTCCAGGAATGGGGTATCCACAACTTCTCTAGGCAACCTAATCTACTGGCTGACCACCCTTGCAGTGAAAAATTTCTCCCTAATATCTAATCTAAACCTCTATCAGTCTGAAGCCATTCCCCCTTGTCCTGTCCCTACAAGGTGCTGTAAATAGCCTGTTTCATATGTACAGTGAATTTTTCCCTTGCCTTACAACTTTTATATAAAAAGGCCATCAGCCACTCCTGTTCTGCTATAGAAGCACTCCCCATAGGTAGAACTAGGACTGAAAAGAAACCGAGAGTCAAATAAACTGTCTGGATTTCTGTTTCTTTGGGACAGAAAGCAGGTTGTGAGTGACATCTCTGCTCAGAAAACATCAATTTAAACAAACACAAAGGGTTGGTAAGATGCTTGGCCATGCAGAAAACTGCCATTAGCAGAGCCAATTTAGCAATCTAGAATGAAGGGATAGTTCTCTAAACACATTCCAGGGAAACAGTATAATGGAAAGAAAAGATTTTATTTCAATTAGAGGACAGTTTTTCTGCAACAGCATATGAAGTGCTGAGAAGCATGAGTGAAATTAGGATGGTATCTGGAAATTCAAATTACCCCCATAGTGAAGGCTCTGGAAGAGCTATTTAATTGGGGTAATAGTAAGAAACATTTTTCATTCCAAGATAGAGCTCAGTGAATGCAGTAACACCTTTTGAATAGTTCAACTGACTGAATAAAGCCTTTGCTATCAGGTCTTTGTTGCACTGTCAATACAAATAATTACTGTATATAATTAATTCCATGCTTCAGTGCTCTGCTGCTGAGCTGCACGCCTAGGAAGATTTTTTACACTCCTGAGGAATGGCAAAACTCTTGAGTTTTATTCACTTGCCCTCCTTTGAAGCAGCAGGGTTAGACCACAGTGCGGGCCACTCACTGGTACTGGGAAAGCAAGACTTTGAGTTCTGTCTCTTGTTTGTGATTAACCCACTGACCAAACATGGGGACTGGAAGGGGTTTTCCTTCTGGATTTCACACTTTTCCGGAGAACAAATTGTATCTTGCTTCTAGGGTGAGTTGAGTATCTTGTCTAATAAATTCCAGGGACAGTTATTTGGGGATTGACACCCTTCATCTTCTGTTCTCCTTTCACACACTGAAAATTTGTTCATTCTGGTCTTCAGATTGCTGCACAGAATATCCCCAGCAGCTTCAGACCATTTCACTCTCAGGCTGCTTTTTGAGCAACTGTGACTGCTGTGAACTCAGAGCAAGCTACAAAACCACTCACACGAGTGCGTGGTTAAATGTCTTGCTCTGAGCTCTGTGCCACGCTCTTTTACGCAGTTACAAATCACCAAGGTCTGGGAGGCAGTATTGTAGGGGAGTAGCACAAGAAACTTAACCTCTTTCTGCAGACACCCACTGCTCTCCTCTGCTGAGGCCAGGACACTTGGATACTGCTGTGCACATTGCAGCCACTGCAACATCTCACATCTCCTTGCCCAGCCCAGGCTTTTCTGGATCGAGGATTTTAGTGTCTATCTTAGTAATGAGTCTGCTTTTCCAGAAACAAGCTGTGAATGTAGCTTAGGCTTCACCTTAGTTCATCTGTCAGTCCTAACCCTAACAACCTCAGTCTCCCATCCATACTTTGACATTTTTCCTTTTGCATAAGGAAAGGATAGCAAAAAAGACATGTGAGGGGGTACCTTCTTTTCGTTTGGTATATCTAATTTCCCTTCTAACAAAACTCCAGCCACCAAAGCCTCTTACGTTATTGCAACTCAACTAATGTATCTGGGGGAACAATATATTCTGCTTTAATGTTTTCTTTTTTCCAAAATGTGCATGTTCAGAACTTATGAAGCTCTGACCAAGCTTGTGGCCAGAACACAAAGGGGTGGCAAAAAGGTGTGCTTCTGACCATACTGGCGATGGGCCTGCACTTTAAATCCAGGGAAAGTTCTACATCCTGCATAACAGAGAATTTGATCTTCCACTTCCATGGAATTCAAAGGCTCAAAATTAACCTCAAGGGAAAACCTTCTTCAACACACTAGAGTGTTGTGCTCCTTATCTCTTTGCTCCTCTCCCTAGCTCACATGCTTAGGAGCTTATTACCTCTCTATGGCCTTGTTTTCCATCTGAGAAAGTCATGGCCATGGAAAAGAAATTAGGACAGTAGGAAGAAATGAACTCCCACTTGAATCAGTATTAACTAATGCAATGTTTGGGATGGTATCTCCAAACATTATGAAATAATTAAGGGTAACACTAATCAGGGCCTATGGGAAAATGTATTTTAAAAACCCTGAACTGGAGATTCTGACAGAAAGCAACTCTGCAAGCAGTCTCATTAATTGTGGTGATATTCAGTGCAGGAAACAGCAAAACATGATCCAAAATGAGCCTTCAGGAAAGTAGCTAGCTGCACATGTAACATAGATCATTCTTATCATACTATTATTTCTTTAAAATTGGCAGAGCTTAACATTCATGCTTTCTTTGAAATATAATTCTTCTGTCATTGTGCCCTGATGACTCATCATTCAAGGTACTCCAATGAATCATATTAGTGTTCTCCCAAAATAAAGGTATAAATAGATATAACTTTGGAGCACAGTAATTGAAACTGTTCCTAGACAAAGTTTGCTCCCTGTATTATGAGCATCTGTTCATGAGATTTTAATAGCTTGAAATTTCATAAAGGCAAAAATGACTCAAGCAAACAGGGGATGGATCAAAGTATGTGCTCACATACATAGTGATGGGTGAAACTTTTTTTATATTTTATTTGTTACTAGTTTTTTGTTGCATTTTTGGTTTGGTTTTGAATAAAGTTTGTACACTAAGTCATCAGAGATCATTGGAGAAGTAAGGATCTTCAGATTATCTGTGTATAAGTATTTTAAAGAGTTATAACCTTCACAGATGTACCAGATTTGAACACGTAAGATTATTGTGTTAAAATAGGAACCAAGATAGGAGGCTGGCTTTAAGTGATACTTTACATCTTAGCTGTGTCTAATTTTGAATCCTGAATTCTTAGAATGTGATGTCACCTGGTAAAACATGTCAAGCATTGAAAAGCTTGAGGAATGTCCATTACCCACACTTCTGTAAGTCTGTTTTTCTGTCATTCTTTGACTTTTCACACATGAATTTGGTTCCAGCAGCACAATGACACAGAAATAGGTTCTTTGATTTTTCTTAATATGGCAAAAATTGTACTGTTGTAGATCTCTAAGCTTAGGTTTTGGGGGTTTATAACAATTTTGCTGTTAAGTGAAAGAGATTATTTAATCTAACCTTTGGACACACTTTAGGATGACTAGTGAGTCTGAGAGAAAAGACCGTGGCTTTTGCATGACTCTTTTCTCTTTTATAACTATGTTTGTCCCCTTTCTTTTTCCTTCTCCTCCCAAAGCATGCCACCTGGGAAACAGAGAAAGAGCTGAATTTGCACTAAGGCTAGGCTACTTCAAATGGTGCTAATAACATAAAGGCATTTATTGGCATAAAATGGATAATGTGAAATATGAAGTATAATTTCCTTTCAACTGCCCAGAGATGAGAAAGTGGTACCTAGAAAGGCTAATAATATTTCTCATGGCATATTTTGATTCAGCTTCTCATTCTTTGACCAATGGTCAGAAGAGTTGTTTAAAACTTCATTTTGAACCATCTACTCCTTTTTTCTTGAACACTGACTGTTCTCAGACTTTCATCCTCGGCTTGAGGATGAAAGACAATTCCCTTTAAGCCTTCATTACAGCATTTTCTACCACTTCGGTTCAAAAATTCTCCTTTGAAAAGCTGCAAGGAAGTGCTGTGCAGTATGATTGTGCAGTCCAGGTCTCATGCCAGGCAAGCTGTTTGTGTTAGACAGATACCTAAAATCCTACTAAAAATCCTGTCCTTGAAAGGGCCAGCTAATACATAATGTCACTTAAAAAGAAAACGAACTTATCTAAGAGGACATCATAATGTTCTTGCTGTTCTCATGCCCAGAGAGAGAAATACTCTGCAGTGTGATTTAATCTAAAGCTTCCCAAGCCTGAGCATGTTTTTGTAGGTGTTTAACCCTTTCAGGTGCAGAGAGAGAGTATGGTTTCTGCATCACTGTAATTCTGCTACAACCCTGCTATGCTGGGGCACACTACAGAGGTCTTCCACCTCAGTGTGATGCAATGCAAGGCAAAGATGCATGTGATTATCTTGACATCTGTTCTCATGCACTGAACAAGGAATCAGCCAGAGGTTTGCAGAATTAGATTTATCTGTCTTATAAAAAGCTTTATGGCATTCTGTAGAAGTTAAATTTCAGCATGTTGTAATGCTCAAGATTTATTAAATATTTTTAGGAAAGGTTTTTTTCTTTATGATGCTCCCCCCACACGCTGATAAGAAGTTCTCCCTATAGAACACTTCTGGATCTCTGCGCTATTTTTTATTCTCTAGAGCTTCTTTCTTGCAAGTGAAAAATATTGTTTAGCATATAAGTGTCTCCTCCTAGTCAAGTTTAGGCTTTTCCTAAAACTGCATTCAAGATTTATAAAAATATATACAATACTACTGAGAAAGATTATGTAATTATATGGGAGGAAGAGAAATTAGATACTGTGATGAGATAGGATTATTACAACAGCAGAGAGCACTGCATGAAAAACAAATAGATAGTTGGGTAGTGTTTAATATTACTAATGCATCTTTAAAATCAAGATGTGCTTCTTCTAGAAGGAAAATTAAAAAAAATACTGGAAGTACAGACAAATTCAGCAATTGTCCCTCTCCTGTAGCTGCAAGTTTGCTTCTAAAACTCCATGAAATGGCTCCATTTTCTGGGTACTTGCTAGTCACAGCTGTCATAATGTCCAAGTCCTAGACAAACAGCTAGAGTACAAATAAGGATCAGTTATGGATGCAAAACAGAGGTTGATGTATCTTGAATATATCCAAATACTCATGGAAACCTCTTGCAGTCTGACTCCAGGAACATGCCAGGTCTTCCTGTCCTGGGTTTGCTAAGGTTGGTAGTTCTGACTCCAACAAAAAGCTGGGCAGGCAAGCAATTTTCAGAAAAAGGTGAATTCATCCTGCTTGCAATGAAAGAGGATGATCAGTGAAGTCAGGGAAGACTTTTATCCTTGGACTTTCTCATGGAGAGAAACTTCAGTACTGAAACTTCCTCAAATTGTGACTGACTTGTACTTGAATTTAGAATCAAGTTTTTGGAACTTGATCTGAAGAAAATTAGGAAACTATAGAACGACAGTGTTAACAGAGTTTTCAGGAGACAATTACCTAACTCAGGTCACCTCATTTTTGGGGAGATTTGCAGCCTGACATTGAAGGTCCCTTACTAGTGGTGAGCAATGAAGCTTGCAATGGAAAACTCAGTGCAAGTTTTCTTCTACTCTCTTGAAGGAACAATCTCAATATTGAAAAATAATTAGGCACATGCAAATCTGGTAATCATCATTACTGTTATGCTATGAAAAACTTAGTAGTGCAACTTTTGGTCATCCTGAGAACAGATCTTAAAAATTCAGGCCCACAGATGTCGGATGAATTCGATGTTACTGGAGATACTGAAAAAATTTTAGCCCCATTTAATATATAAAAATACTTTCATACATGAAAGGAATCATAACAAAACTTTTCACATCAGGCATGAGTGTAGATGCCCAGTTATAGAGAAAACACTTGACCAAGATTTTGATTGTATGGACAGAGAGCTTTTCAGCAAAGCAACTCAATGTTTTTTCTCCATCTTCACAGGAGTTTCCATTGCCAAAAACAGAGATTACAAAGGCTTATGCTTTTGCAAAAGTTGTAGCACAGTTTCAGTGCCATTCTCTCTCTCTCTGTGCTGAACAGATCAGACAGACCAGTGCTTATCACTGCAGTTATGCACTGTAAAGCATCTTACACATGGGTGGAAAATGCATTTTTTTGTTTCAGCTTAGATGAAAGCAGAGCCCTGGACATGCAATTTTTCATCCTTAGAGGAAGGAGACAGATATAGGCAACTTCCAGGCTGAAGAAATTTAAAAAATTGGAGCAGACCTTAGAACAGATGCAAGTCTAGGTGGATATTTTGGGTCAAGTCACCTTTATCTAATAACACTTCATTACTGATTTCAGCCTTGGAATAGGGGTGGGGAATTCTGCCACTTCCAGACACCTTTTCCTTTAAGGCATAGCTCTGTAAAACAGTGGAAATGTATCAAAAGCAAAAAGTAAGCTCAGCAGTTCAATACCAAGAAAAAAAAAAACACTGTAGTGCATCTTCCTCACCAACATAAGTCTGACAATTTGAATATCTACGAGTCTCATGTAGGAAGCATATATTTTCCTACATGAGCCATTTAATGCTTCATACCCCACTTCATCATGAAAAATACCCACTAAGTCCTCTAGATTTTAAACAGAAAAATAAATACATCTCTAGACTAAAATTGTAGACTACATCTCTAGACTAAAATCTGTGAAGATTAGCACAGATCAATGTATTATTATTGCAGAGTATAAGAAAATAACATCAACAGGCCAGGCAGAACTGAACTTTCAGAGGAACATTTCTGCTGTTTTCTTTCCTCTGTTTCTTCTCACTCACTTGACTTCTTCAACATGAGAATTTTGAATAAAAAATTATGAAGTTTCCTCACTTGTCACTGCTTTCTTTAAGTAGTCACATAAGGACACTAAAGCATAACTGCTCACTAAGCCATGAACTATTGATATCAGCCTCAGTTGTCCAGAGAAATTGTGGTGCCCCATCTCTGGAAGTGTTTAAGGCCAGATTGGATGGAGCTCTGAGCAGCCTGGTCTAGTGGAAGATGTCCCTGCCTGTGGCAGAGAGGCTGGAACTAGACAATCTTTAATGTTCCTTACAACCCAAATCATTGGATAATTTTGTGAATCTAATGAATCACTGTTAATATGAAAAGTGGAAGTTGCCAGCTGGGGAAGTTGTAAAACTGGTGCTGGCATAAAAGGTGTAAAGCATATGCCCTACTAAAACATACAGTCCTTCCCATAACAGTGGTGTATCTGTTCTCTATTGATGTGCTTTCTACTGCCAGTAGTTGAAGACTTTTAAGACTGAGACAGGTCAGACTATAATTTTTAGAACTTGTTTTCCTTTTAATAGAAAACTCCATGTAGACTGTAATTCTGATTTGCAATCAAATTATCCTGGCTATTTAGGCTATTTAATCTAGGGATTGAAGTATATTCTAGCAAAAAAAAAAAAGTTAGAAACCAATTCAGAGAATTATATCAGAAAGCATTGAATTATTAGATTATCTGGTCTACTTGAATCTTTTTAAAACCATCTTGTTTTTTCAAATAGGCTAAACAAAATTTATTCCATGACTATAAACTCAATGGACCTGCAGGTCTGCAAGATTTGCCTCTCATTTGGGAACTAAAAAAAAAAAAAAAAAAAAATTGAACACTGTATTGAATTTCCTCAATATTTCTTCAAATGTTTAAGCAAATTTGCTTGTGTGTCTTTTAAATCTCTTGATGTTTTGTTTTAACAACATCATTTTAATCTTTGGTTAGTATTAAGTAGCATTGCAAGATCACTGACCTATTGCCAGCTTTTTTTCTGGATGGACTGAGTAAAGTTTTCTGCTACATATTCCACATTTCTTATATGATGCCTATTAGCAGTTCACTTATAAACATTAATCCCATTCCCTCCTAGCAGGGCATGGAACAGCTGCACAGGCTCTGAAGGGAGCCTGAGCTTTGATGTGGTCTTCACATCAATGTCCACAGGGGGCACAGGTCACAGGTAATAGAGGTAGCCCTATATGCCTGTAATCACCACCTGCTCCATATTCATCTGGACCATGGCTAAAGTGTGCTGAGGCTAAAAAAGTGATAAAATAGACAATGCTTTCCAAATCTATATTCTGCATGTTTCCAGAATTGTAAATTGTAATGTGGAAAGTGAACTGTAAAAGCATTTTCCTTCCTTTGCAAGATCATAAATTTCTTTCGTCTTTACTAAGACATTCTGCAAGACTAATGAAAAAACCCTCCAAATTTCTTTTGACTGAATGAAATGTATGATTGAACAATGTATACTTATGTTCTTGAAGACTATTTCCCAAGAATTCAAGTTTTCAGGAACAGGATATTAAATGTTGGACGAGAAAAAGTCAGTGTTTTGCATGTGTATTTGTGTGTTTTGTTGTTCTGTAATCTCTAGTATGGGTTAAAGAGTTATATTCTATACAAGAAAAAAAAAAAACCCTGAACTTTCTGAAAACTGTTTTTGCATTGGAATATGGTTAAAAACACATTTCCAGCTTCAAGCCATATGGTGAGTGGTGATTCACATTTGAAAATAATTCCTGCTTTAAATGCCTCTGTTTGCTCTTGGGAGTAAACTGAAACAAGAAAAGTAAGCAAAAATAGTATTCCCAAACTTACTGCTTGCTGGAGCTGGATAAAACCTCCAATCTGAAATATTTGACATTCTTTCCTACGTACACATTTCCAGAAGACTTTTTGGCCACCCGAGCATTTTCTGATCCCTTCAGCTGACCCATGTGCTCAGGATTAGCCAAAACCCATCAAGCTTTTGGTGGCTGCTCTGTCTGGGCTGCAGGCAGGAGCCATGCTATGAGTCTCTGCAGAACTTCAGAGGCATCTGTGAAGCCTGTGCAGATGAAGCCTGTCATGGAACTGCTCTGGGCTTGATTCCACTGCCCACCCTGGGGTCTGCTCCTGGGCTGCCCTGCTGCCAGGGTAGGCAGGTAGGGGCATGCACTGAGTGAGTTTGTGCCCCTGGCTTCTGCTGTGTGCCTGGGGAAGTGGCTCCAGCAGTGTGAACAGCACATGAACCCACCTTAGAGGGAATTCCTGCCACAAGAGAGAGCACAGCCAATACCCAAGGGAACCATTGGAACCATTCCTGCTCCAAGCAGCATCTGATCAAAATTATTGATCATCTGCCAGGCACAGCCAAGTGCCACTGAGGTCAGAGCAGCTCTGCATGAAGCAAGGAGACAGTTCAGTCTGATTAAATCACAGGGTTGAAACAAGGGTAAGACAACTGAGCCTGAGTGCTAGGAAGAAAAAGTAAAGAATAACACAGTACTTAAATCAAACAGAGAAACAAAAAAGCCCTGGAAGCAGATCCAGCTGCAGTTGAACTTATCTGTGAGTTTCTCTAGACTTTATGAAAATATAAAACTGGAGAAAAATCTCTGTTATGTATCCAGGTGTGTCATGATAATCTCATTAAATCAGGGGGAATATCAACACCAAATCTTGATGAGAAATCTTGAAATCTTGCACAAGATTTCAAATTGGGGAGTTCCCAAATGGTGGAAGAATAGTATGGAGGAATTATTTTAAAATCATCTTTTCCCTGTTAATTGTTCTCTTCACCCACTGCCTGCAGATGATGTAGTAGGTAAGCTAGATAACAATTTCTCCCTTGTTTTCAAGGACATTTTTGAGCTATTTCACAGAACAGTGTTGTTATTGGACACAAAATGAGTACACAGAAGCTTGGTAAGTTCAAAATAGAAAAAGAGTTAATTTTATTTTTGACTTTGCAATATATAGAATTCTAAAAGTGACAGCAGATTGGAGGATGAAATTGCCACCTCTCCAAACACACTGGTCAAACTAACAGTCTATCAATTCTCTCTTCCTACAAAGAAGAATGCAAAACAATCATTATTTACATGAACAGTGTGTCAGAACTCTAGTAGAAATATGTAAACATCAGAAAGTGTAGAAAATTTTAAAAGAACTTTAAAACTTCCAAAAGAACTATAAAAGAAAATGTAACACTTTTAAAAAATCAGGGCAACAGAACAGTACATGTATCATGGAAACATAAACATTGAAGATTTTGCACTAGGTCACGACCAAGCATAATTTGTCACCTCTCATCTCCCTTTCACTGTCTCCTGACTCTACCAGGCTCCTGATGAGAGCTTGTCTAAACTGCCTTCATGCCAAAAACTTTTCATTGTCTCACCAGTGGAAAGCTTCTAGCTCTCCCTCTGGCAGGTGAAAATAGGGCAAAATGAAACATCACCAGTTCCTAAGGAAACAGCTCCTTGCTCTGTACTTCTTATGCTTTCTGTGTATAACAGCTTTTGGAGACTGAATCGGGTTTGCCATTTTTGAATATACTATAGACTATCATTCTCACATCTGCTTTCACCATGTAGCCAAAGTTCTAGGGTATTAGAAATTGCTCAAGAAAATTAACAGTATGAAATCCCTTAATTTTATGAAGATTATATTGTTGAGCTGTTACAACAAACCCTAGTCCCCTTCTGCCAAAAAGCCAGCTGTAAAATCTCAATCCTCCAATACACATTTCTGAATTTTTAATTTTACAGAACATTATCTTATCCAAGAAACTAAATATATTATTGATACTATTGCACAAAATCTAAAGATTTAGCCTTCTAAAAGAAAATTAGACAACAACATTTTTAATATGTTTTAGAAAAATGCTCACATGAAAGGTCATGTAACTTAAATTACCATCTTGTTTATTTCTGCCTATTCTTTAAAAATAAATCCTACCAATGTTATCACAGAAATTAAAACAGAGCATTTCTATTTTATGCACTTCTACTCTTGATGCTACAGAAAAAATGCAAATATTTTTGTCTTAAATAAATGTGAGTGGTCTCAGTGAACACATTTTTATGAACAGGTGAATGCATACAAAAAAACCCAGAAAAACAAGATAACTCCAATTTAGAAAATTGAGATTCACTGTTTGACTTGTGACAGTATTTTGCTGTAAACTACTGAAATTTCTTCTCAGTTAGATGGATTCTCTAGACTGCTGAGGCTGACAGAGCAGAACATAGTCCACCTGGGTATTTAAGCAGGATGAGACAAAGGCATCTCACCTGGATGTAGGAGCATTTAATGCATTTGAGAGAGGAAGAGAAAGCACAGTGAAAGCACACTTCTCTTTCCCCAGCTTCTTTATATTGGGAAGATTTCTCATATTCTGAAAAAAAATGGATTTAGAATCATGCAAATCAGATTGATCTGAGGAAACACAATTCCACTTACTACTTATACAGGGATGCTTTAAAGCAATTCCACAAGAAACAACCTTCTTTGCAAATAATGCACTTTACTGCCCGAGCATTGCAGGGTCTTGCCTAGGCCAGTCTCCCATGTGTATAAAACCAAAAGATTGTGATATGAATAGACATCCATTCAGCTTTGGAGATGTTCCTGAGAAAGAAGATCAGCTAGACTTGCCATTGTATCTTTCAAGGTTAACGGCAAGACTTTACCATAAGAGTTTATCTCATCTTCCACTGGTGCAAGATGGAAGCAAGGCCTGAACTTTGCTGCACGCAACACTTTTACATCAGCAGGGCCATCTCAGAGCTTTCTGTGGAAGATATGGATGTACTGAAAGTGAAATTGATGTCTGCAGGTGATGATCTCATTTAAGGCACTTTCCCAGACTTCTTGAAAATACTCCATCAACGTCCAGCATCCCACAGGGAACAGGTTGAAAATATCCAATCTGGAGCTTTTATTCCTGTTACTGGAGTGCCATATGCTTCCCAGAAGACAGAACAAGCTCAGTGTTCACAAGAAAAAAAAATTTTAAAAAAAGGAAAGCTGGGGAAAGCCTCTTCCTCTCTCTAGAGCTCATTCTCTTTTGTATTCTTCCTGTTGGAGGCACACATATCGAGTGGTGGGGCCAAACCACCACTATTTTAACCTCCTCTACATAGATACAATAATATAGTGCTGCTAGGTGGCTGGGTGGAGAGGAGTTAAATCAAATCCCTTGCAAATGCATGAAGACAACCAAAACAGAGAAAAAGGAATCACAGTTGGAGGAAAAAATGAAACAGCAGCAATCAAAGACTGATGTTCCAGGAGCTGACCAGGATCCACTCCAACTGTGTGGAGATGCTGAAATAAAGGGTCTTTTCTGATTGATTTGACCAACTTTGAATGCCCTCCATAATCACTTTAATGAATGCCCAGCGATGTCACAGTATTTATTTACAGAAACCCAATAGATTCTTAAGCAATTGTAATCATGGTGGCTTTGATTCCTGCCAGTACAATCATCCCACACACTCCCATTTTCTGACCCAAAGGTGAACACTGCCTAGAAGAGGTTACAGCATCCTTCTGTGACTTTCAGCTAATCAAAATTAAATATGTGTTTTTCTGTTTTTCCCCTACATTTCTAGTTTTCTTTTGGCTTGTCCTGACAGCCTGCAACTCAGTAGCACCACAGTACAGAGCTCTTTATCACATCCTTTCATTCTCTCCAGCCACTGAATGCCCGAATACTAATTGCCATTTATCAAAAATTTTGTAAAATAAAATCAGGTTGGGTTTTTATCACCTCAGACATGTCACAAAAAAACAAGCTGTGAAACCCCTTTCAACACATTTACATAAAAGCTGTGTGCTCTTCGAATGGATGGACACTCCCTGGAAAGGAATTCCAATTCCATATGTATATAATAACTAGTAAAGAAAATAGACAATATTAATAAAATGTTGCTGGTAAGTACAAATAGCAGTAGGGACATAAGATGTAAGCACATGCATCTGCTATTCCCATGACTTATTAGGAAAACTGAAAAAAATTATTATACATATTGACTAATTGCTAATACTTTTCTCAAGTTTTATTTTGAACCCTTATTTATTGGCTCCATGGTTTCATGTGAAGCCTTCCCCAAAGGCAAGCACATTCATTTAATAGTAAGCAGTTAAACATTTCAAACAGCTTGAGAGACAGCCCATAACAATAAAAGGGATATACTTAATCTGAATACACAAATTTCATAAATTTCTCCAGGGCAGTGTATTCCCACTGCAGTGTTTTGCCTGCTTAAATGCCAGCCCAGCTGTCTTTATCTTTCCCCCTGGGTACTAGTGTTCCTCCTAATGTTTCATGAGGGAAATCAAAAAGGGAAGTTTGGTACAAATCATTTTAGTTTTTAAAAGAAAAGAGAATTCACACTCAGAACTGGCACTCTATCAAAGGAGCTTTTCACTTATTTGTGGGTCATTTGTGGAAGAGACCTTATTTCTCAGGCTTCTGAGACAATTCTTTAGGTCTGTTGGCACCAATAAAGCTATGTGACACACATAAAGTTTGAAAAACAATTAAGTCTTTTGTGCCATTACAACAATTCTGGAAACTTTTTGTGTTATACTACAAATATTTACCTGATGTCACCAGACAGCTTTTTCATACAAATTCTGCCCTTAAGCATTCTGGAGATTCCTTCTATGAGTGTTGTACCAGGTGGTTTTTATTGTCATCATTCAGCTCACAGGCTGCCTTTTTGAATAGTTCACCATACCAAGGCTTCTTGCTGTTACTGCGTTTTTTGTTTTTTTTTTTTTTATTCCAAATAAGTGCTGAAATCCTCAGTTGATGAAAGACTTCAGAAACTGAGCAGAGATCCTCTGGGGTAACTGAAACAGTTCAAGGATTCTGCTAGTTAAAGATCTACCCCTCAGCTGTTTGTTTACATGGAGCCTTCCTTCCCTGTCTTGCAGACAATAAATGCATAACACTGTAGAAGTTTCATCCAATTGCAGCAACTCCATAACTGACTGGCCTCCAGGCTGACCCACCCCATGGATCAGGAACAAGGATATTCAGTCTCAGTGAACACAAGATTTTATGGTTTTTACCAATACTTGAAAGTCTTTCTTGAATTCACTATTCTGGCAGATAATTTTGCCCTAGATGTTTTAAGAATAAGAGAGCTTCTTTATACTAAATGATTTCATGCCACATGTGCAGGTAGCCTGTGAGCTTCAGGAGGAGAGGAGGATTGCAGATTGCACCTGAAGAGAGTTTACTTCATTGCTTTTGATGCCTGACAGAAGAGGTAAGTGCCATTAGATTCCCTGCCTACAAGACCTGAGCTCAGCATGATCTGTCAGTATTATTATTATTATTGACAGTATATCTGTCAATATTTCAGTGGGGAATTAAGAACTTAAATGTTTACTTAGCTCTAAAGCTTGTAGCCATCTTCTCACCAGTTTAAAGACACCTCTTGCCATCTGGGATTTGCTCTGCAGATTTATTACCAAGAATTATACTTAGCCTTACCTGGATTTTCTCCTGAGTGTAGGGTAAAGAATGTGATGAGTAACAGCAGAAGTAGAAAACCTGATTAAAAAGGCAGGGGGGAAAAAAAAACAACAACAATTACAACAACAACAAAATACACAAGAAAATTGCAGTCCTTGGTGTTCCATAAACATATAATCTGCTCTGAAAGAAAACCACAGCTGTGGAAGGGAAAAAAAGGATTAACTTTCAGCTGTGATAGAGCTGAGACAACTGCAGACAAGGCTTATCTTGTGAAAGTGGTTAAGAGTAAGTCTGAAAATAAAGAAGATTAGGAAAAAGAAAACTCCTAGTCAACCTGTGATTATATACTATCAGAGCAACAGATCGGAATCTCAGATTTGAAAAAAAAATGCCTTTAAGGCTTTAAGGTGAAAGAAGTGGAATTCTTTACTTATTTCTGCGTTTCCACCTGACAGGGATTTAGCTAATGAAGACTTTTTTCCAGCTCAGATACAGCTAAGAAATTTAGCCGGGTTGCTGTGTTAAATGTGAGCTCCTGCTGCATAACGCAAATTAGCTTCATGCGTCCATTACTCAAAACTGATATAAAATCCATCTTTGCTGTCCTCCATTTCTAGAGTCTGAGAACCCACTCAAAATATGGGGAAAACATTCCCTTGAAAGTTCCAGCTTTCCTTAGAAACCCAGCTGAAAACCCATTTCTGCAGAAGTTATAAAAGAAACTTTCCCTTCTTGTCATTCTCCACCACTGACTCTTACTGGGGAGCAGCTTGAGGAGCTGTAGCTGCTGGAGCACATCCCTCTCCTCCTGAGGGCAACATCTGCCTAAGTGAGAACCCTGAGACTGCTGGGAGCCCCCTGCCCCTTTCCTCTGTCTGACAGCAGCCAAATCCCATGTCTGCACAGCTGGGTACTGACAGCTCTGGACAGCTGAAGCCCTGCAGAAATCCTTGGATGTTGGTGCCGCAGGACTTGCCCATCTGCACCATTGTATTGCAGGCATGACAAATCAGAATGTAGTATTAAGAAAACATTTTTTTTAACAAAGCTTGAAAACTGCATTTAGTCAGACATCCTTAATTAGAGCAGCTGCCAGTAAAATAAGTGCTTTGACTAGAAGAATAAAGAGCTCTGTGATGCCTTTTGCTCTGCTCGACCCTCTTGAATGTGGCCAAAACATAAGACAAAAATATTAATTGAATTCATGTTTTACAGATTTTGATCTATTCAGCTGTTGAGTACTCTCAAGCCTAAATAACAACTCTATTAATTATTACCCACAGTCCTCTGCTTAGAGGCACAGCTGTTTTCCTGTTTCACAGACATTTTTCACAAATTACAAAACTACCTAAATTAATAAAAGTCTAGGCACATATGACAGCAAGAGCTGGAAAGAGTTTCAGCTGTGTGATTCTCCACACTGCTAATTTAGAGCAACTGAGCTACTTTATCAGTCAGCTTTCATCACTTAATGAACTTACTCAAATATTGAAAAACACAGCCTGGATATCTTTAATGTGGGTGGGAAAGATGTCTGAATTAGGTACTGCTGTTTCTATTATCTTTTGGAAGATGTATCTAATTCATTTCCTAAACTCATGTAGCACTTCATGGTATCATTATATATGTGCCCAAAGGGACCACCATCTATCAGGAAAATCAAATTATGAGGTTTTCAGAAAGCTTTTCTTGGCAGCTGGGAAGAAAAAGACTTTGTGAAAGCAATGCCTGGTTACATAGACTTGGAAACAAATGGAAGAGCTAAGCTGATGCCACAACTTTTCACACAGTTTTATTCCTCCAGAGCAGAGGTGATCTAGCATGATCAAAACCATGGACCTGATTCTTGATAAATATGAGAGCAGCAATCTAATTTTTGTCTCTGGTTGCAGAAGAAATGAAGCACATCAACAATAGGAAGTGTCACGTGTAATTTTTTTCTGGGAAAATGCCCATAAAGCAATACTGCATTTTAGAACATTTATTAAAAGTTGTGTGCATTCTGCTGTGAGGTTTGAAAGGGTGCATACTTTTCTTGAAGAACATGAATGCATCCTATTAATATGAAAAAGAGGAGAGGAGAGGGAGAGGGAGAGGGAGAGGAGAGGGAGAGGAGAGGGAGAGGAGAGGAGATCCAAAAGAATTAATTTGCTTTTTAAAAGATGTGTCAACATCTAAGTTGAAGTTTCACATGCTTGAAAGCTTCCATGATACTTTGAAAATACTTAATTTCCTATAAAAATGAGATAAGATAAAGAACTGTGGATGTTTGTTTGTTGTTTTTGTTGGGTTCTTTTTTTTTTTTTTTTGTAGATACAACCCTATTCACAGTTCTGCAGATCACTTTTGGATCTGTGGATTTTGTTTATATTCTGATTTTGCGTTCCAACTTAAAATGTTTTTCCTCTTGTTCTCAAAAATGTTCTTTCTGTGATTACAGCAATCTTGTGTCTGCATATGCTGTCAGCTACCAGACTGGCAAAAGAGATTTAGGAACAATGGCACTCAGGACAGGATTTGGTCAACATTTAAAGTCATGTCCCATAAGACAATGCAGAATAGTAAGTGGCCAAGGAAAAAGATTCTCTCTGTCTCTAATGCTGTGTTACTTCTCTCCTGAAAGAGAGATGAGGGATCTGCTTTGGGCCAGGAGACAGGAGCAAAAGTATCAGCAGAGCATTTGTTGTGCCAGATACCACCTGGACTGCCTCCAACTTTCAGAGCAGCCAACCAACCAGTTTCACTGCTACCTTTCCATCTGTGGGTGGGAAATAATGTGAAGGAGGAAAACCAATAAGTACATTAGTTCCCTCCTCTCTTCTATTCCCTGCTATTGTACTCTAGCTGCATTTCCTATGTTAATAACACAATTTTAGGTCAATGTGAACATGTTCCTGTGTGTTTGTAATCTGAATGCTCTCCTAGTCTACCTCATTGCTCTTTCTGGGAATTGAAAGTACTCTTCAAAGCTGAACGGGCTGGAGGTTTTTTCCCCTAAAACACTCATTCTCCTGATTATAGTAAAACAGCATCTCTCCTTTGGTGAGTTTACAGTATGCCATTTGCTGATTAGATTTGCAGAAGTTTTAAGATGTGGTTTACATCACAGGAGATTTCACCCTTTCAGATTTTAACCTGACATGGTGTCCTGAGCATCCTCATATTACCAGCAGGGTGTTGGACCATGTTTGTTTTTCATCTCAGGCTGTTGGAGAGGGCAGTAAGGATGAGTAAGTCAACTGAAGGTCAACTTTGCACCAGCTAGAGTTCAAACTAATTTAAGGTATTTTTTCCTGTGAAATCACTTAAAAAGCACAAACAAGTGCAACTAGGAAAGAGCAGAAACATACTTGAGAGTTCTGACTTCTAAAGGATAGAGTCACTATACAGAAAAAAGACAGTACTTTTAAGACAAGGCAAAAGCTGTAATTGTCCCAGTAAACAGAATATATATACACCACAGGAAAGTGACATGCTGTGTCTTTTTTTTCTCTTTTCCATGAAAATATTGCTGTAAACATTGTAATCTAGCCTTACCAGTTATTCCCCCTGCATCACTACAAATGAGTCAGCTCTCTAAAACTCTTCCAGAAAGGTCCATATCTCGAAGAACTCTGTTAATCAATAACAGACACTGCAACAAATTTAGACGACCCTTCCAGTGTTATATCATTCCATCAGATCTTTTAGTTACTTATTTCTTGTTTAAATTCAAAACCACCTGAAGGAGGGATCTTGAATTTTGATGTTGATTATAAAATAGCCAGCACGTTTTGTTCTTCTCTATTAAGCCAAAGAGGAATATTTCCTCAAGCTTATACACATCTAATTTCAAGTGTTGAAAAACCTTCCTCCAATCAGGCAGAAGTAACAGAAGACTCCAAGAATTCCATGGAAATAACAATGTGTCAGAAATGCTATAACTAATTACTAATGAATGAATAATGTAAATTACACAGAAAAAAATATAATAAAAAAAGACTAAGATACATTGATGATACTTAAAGCAAAAACATGAAAAGCATACATGCACAATAATTTCCTTAGCCACCTCCCCCCTTATGTTTTTAAATTAAACTTACCTAGGATGCTTTTAAAACCTTTATTAATGCTTTTCTTTATTAGATAGAACAGGATTGGCATACCTGCACCTTTTCACACTTTTTTTACTTCTAGCTTCACAAGGTACTAGAATATACTTGGTATTCTGTACCAATAATCTTTTTTTCATTGAATACCTTTGTCTTTCTAAGTGACAGCCTCAATCATACCAAATAAAAGCGGAGTGAAGTTTGCATTAACAGAATACACTAAACATATCATGGTCTTCATTCACTGAAGAAACATTTGCATAATTGCCCTAAATTGGAGACATTTAACTTTAAGTGATTTAATAAAAGTTAAAAAAGACTTTTTATTCTCAATTGTATATAGTCTGATTCATGACAATTCCTTTGTTGTATGTAACACAAGAATTTTCTATTTCTTGTCAAGGTATTCAATTGATAGCAACTTTTCTACCAGAGAAGTTCATGGTAGAGAGTCATACTGTGGTACAGTAATCTGGATACTCAAACTGCAGAGGTAGAAAAGGGAAACCACTGCTAAATTCTGAAAGCATTTAAACCTTTCTGCATCGTTGTTACAAGCAAATGCATCAAGTTCTAAATTTTATTTATTTTATATTTCTCTTCAGCTTCATAAGTCTTGACCAATTTCTGCCTTGAGACAAGCTGGTCCACCTCCTTCAAAATTCTAATGTAGAAATGTGCATAAAAAGGGATACAGATTGATTCAAAGGCTGGAGAACAGGTAAGAAGATTTGGAATCACTTTTTTTGAACCTTCCTTTGTCATTTCTGCTGTCTTAACAGATAAATAATCAAACCAGGTTTGTGAAGGTCCTCATACCAGGAACTTTTCAAATGTATTGCTTATACATAAGAATCAAGTGCCACTTGAATGGCACTCACATGCACCAGGTCCCTGAGACAATCATTGTCTTCTAGGCTGACAGCAGGTGGGATATCATCCCAGAACTTCTGATGTGCCACTCTACAGTCAGCTGAGTGTAGGCAACAGAGCCATGCCCTTCCTCACAGATTTTCCTGTCACAGCCTGTCAAAAAAACCACCTTTTTCCCTGGTATTTGAGCTGAGGTGGTTTAAAATAGTATATCATCAGCACCTAGGAGACGTGATCAGCCACCATTAATCATGGAGCTGAGTCATTCAGGTGGATGGGCATGCAAGGCTACTGAGGATGGATATAGAAGATGGCAAATCTTCCCAACTGGGAAAAGTAGAAGTTCCAGCATTTGAATTATTCATCAGCCTACTTCTGTGAGACTGACACCCTGCTCCAGACTCTGCCAGGCTGGACACATCACAGCAAGGATGCGGCTTCTAAACTGAGTCTCCAGCAGCTCACTCATCTGGATGCCTGGGCAAGAAGGACCCTATGACATATCTGACACAGGATGCACCAGTCTACACATGTTGATAGAATCCTTATCCCTTCATTTGTGACTCTGTTTTTACATCAGTAAAAATGGTAATGAATACTACTCTGACTTCTACAATCTATTCCAACTCTCCCTGTTTTTTTTTCTTTACAGAGGTTATTGTCTTTCACAGATCTCAGAAAAGTTTCTGAGAAATCTTTTTTTCTTTTTTTTTTTCTGCAAAAGGAAGATTATTCTGTTGGTTACAATGAAGAGAAGTAGAATTAATGTAATTAGTTTCCATCAGCTTTCTCCTGATTTAGACCAATGCATCTGGTACTAAATTTGGGGTAAAGCTGTAATTACATATTCTTTTCTTAACATATTTAAATTTGTAGATTATATTTTATTTGTGTTCTGCTTCTGCATCCTGCTGGCAAAACAACATTCCACCAGTGTGTCTGGGATGAAAATTGTGGGATTTGCTGCAGGAAAATGTTTCAGCTTCTAGTGTAAATGTTGTCATAACTGATCCATTACTCGTAACTCTAATTTTACTATATAGCATGAAAGAGTAAATGTAGAGAAGGAAATAGTTTTCCTGTGCATTGTTAATCCTTGCAGTGCAAAAACGAAATGTTAAAGAAAATAAATTAATTCACAGTAAAAATCCTTGAAACAGTTTTTTCATTAAAATATTTATTTAACAATGAAATTTAAAAATAAAAGTTCTGATTTCAAAAAAGACAGTGTCATATAACCATTACCACACTCTAGGGAAAAGTTCATGCTGATATTATTGCATTTTCAAACTTTGCTTCTCTTACACCACTTTGTGAATATGCCTTATCAGGATCAATTACATGGTCTTGAGCTATTCCATGGATTTACCGTGTTAATGGATGAGTGGAAAATACTTGCTCAGTACAAATTTCTGTAAATAGTTTGGTAAATTTCAAATTAAATAATCCTTTTCTGAATGCTTTTCTTTTTGCTCCTAAGCCATTGATAAACAAATATATAAAAATCTTCCTGTTGCACAATGTGAACAGCCGATTGTTTATTAAACTCAAATTATCTAAGGCATAAATAGACTAATAGATTCCTCTTTAAATTAAGAGAATTTGGTAAATTAAATAAAACACCATTTACAAGAAATTTACTGGCTGTTACTCTAATACTTTGACTTCTGTAATATGGATGATTTCTGCCTAGACTTAACAGAACTCTAACTCAGCTGTGCTGCTCCAGCTTCAGCTCAGCTCTCAGAAATAATGAAGTACCTTGGAGATGGACCTTCATGTTCCAAGGAACAGATTTTCATAATTAGATTTTCATAGTTAAATGTGGTTTATTATTTACTTCTGATTTTGTCCTATTTGTTTGGTTTTAAACAACCCATCATTTCCCATTTGGGATGAATTTAGAATGTGATATAAACTCAGAAATGTATAGGTTATGAATAGTAGACACAAAATTTTATTTTCAGTGAGAAAGAAAAACAGGCATTCAATTTGTGACCATTTTTGTGTTTTACTGCCTACATTAAGAAACAATTTAAGTTCTACTGGACCCTTTCCTTCCTTCACAGAGCTACAGAGTAAAGGCAGTATTGTGACGGGTGTCACCAACACTGAATTCAGTAAGTGTCTGTGTATTTCTTCTCTAAAATTCTTCATAATTTATTTTTAAATATCTACTTATCAGTGAGGAATAAGACTACATCAGTACACAAAAGAAAATCTGAATTATCAAGACTGTTTTGCCTTCCTTACCAGGAACCAAAGACCTCAGTAATCAGATCCCTAGCCTCCAGAATAATCTGGTCCTGCAACATGAAAACATTAGCCATCAATGCAATAAGATACATTTAAAGACCATCTACACTCAACCTACTGATTTCAAGGTATTTGGTCATAAAACAAGCTACATCTTACTTAAGAAGTAAACTAATTACTACTGCATTATTAGTGATATAGACTCAAGTAGCTACTATGTCATCAGACATACTTTTTCTTGTAAGTTCTTTAAGAAATTATGATAATGAAGACATTTATAAATTATGAGCAAAATCATAACTCAGTGGTTGGTTTTTTGTATGCCTTCTGTTTTCCTACATTTCAGAATAATTTTGTTTCAGATGGCTTACTGAAGGCGCAGTAAGTGCTCAAGAGGCTAAATACAGAGATCAGTAAGTGGCATGTAAACAGCAGTTGCTCATGATTAATAAATAAAAAAGTAATCAGTAGACGCATTGTTTGCTTCCTGTGCAAGTAACTTCCATGGCAAAATAAGGTCATAGTGGCTAATGTGATTGTGTGTCTGTGTTTGTGTATTTAATTTTGGATTAATGTCACCTTAACCCACAGGTTTAGGAATTTAAAAGAGGTCAACTAACAAATACACAGTATACGGTCTAATTCCACCTTTATTTAGCCATAGTCTCACTGCATAGTACTTAAACAAGGTTTGCTTAGGGCATTATTTGATGAAAGAGTATAAAACCTGGAATTTTTAACAATGATAGTTGTCTTCAAGACAGATTTCATGTATACTGCATGTATACACCATACAAACTGAAGATTTTTTTTTAATGTGGGTTGTTTTTTTATTTATTCAAAATACCAGAGATAATGGGAGGATTATCTCAAAGCCTACTGGTTTGGCAGTCATAACACGGCACTGAGGGAGGATATTATGCACACATCAACACATGACACTGTCCAGTAGTGTGAGGTGTGCCAGAGATGAAGATGATTTGGGCTGTACACAATTTCTGCCTAGAGCACACCCCGTGATGAACTCTGCTGCAACTTCTTAAACACAGTTACCTGGCCTGCTTCAGCAAGATGTCCAGGATTAAACCAACATATGTGTGGAACCAGGACCCTGGAGACAAGCAAGGAGAGATCAAAATGGCAGTGTTGGCACATCCTGGCAACTTTCATGGTTTTGATGAAGATGGTAAACAAGGTCTTCTTTTCAGCCTGAGTATCTGTATTGGTGACAACACATGAATGGCATCACTTGCTTTAGAACCCAACTGCAGGGAAAATTCTGTACCATAGAGTTGGTATGGTGGTAAATTTGCAAGAAATCAGATAAGGTTATTTTATAAACACATTAGATAATATTCCATCCAAATATTTTGCAATCAATGGTGAACATCAACATGCTACTCTAATTGCCACATATGTTCTCTTTTCCATAACTAGTCTCTGTTTTTGAAGGTAAAATCTCTCCAGTTTTATATGGTTCCTCATTTTGGCATACATTAAGAAAAATATTTGTAGATCTGTCTCTATGGGTTTGTACTTAAACATTTTTCCAGCTTGCAGTCAGGCAAAGAAGTTTTTTTTCTTTTTTTATACTTCTGACTGCCTGAAAAGTGCTGAAATAATGCTGTCATTTCTCATTAAATTCCTGATTGTTTAAATTCCTGATTGTTTAAATTCCTGATTGTTTAAAATAGAAGTTAATGTGTATATGTTCAAAAATACTTTCCAGCATAGTAGAGAGTTTCAATAATTAAAATTCTTTGTTTAGGATGCTTCAGCAACCATGTAGGTTTAAAATCCTGATGTGGCACTTTATATCTACTATGTGCTAGATTCCTGTTGGTTTGTTATGTCCATGACATCATAAAATGTTGCTGCATTTGCAAAAACAAGAGATATAAGGGACAGTAATTCTAAACTGTAGGGGAAAAAAAATGCTGGTAAAAATCAGCCTACTAATCAGAAATCAGAAATCATCCTGCTAGAGATTAAGTGTTCCTTTCATGGGGTCTGTCAGCCTCTTCTGAAATTCGAAACAATAGGTGGATGTATCTGCAAAATTGCCTGGCATTCCTATAGCTGCCAGTGGAGCACCAACTTCACACTTTGAGTATCGCTACTTTTGTTTCGCTATGAACACTGAGAATGATAAGAAAAAAATTCAGAAACTTGAAAAAATTAATTTGTCTAATATCCAACAGACTGATTACTCTGAACTCTGTAGATTGACAGTAGATTAACAGCCCAGCATTATTTCACCAAATATTACATCACTGGCAAAGAAAAGATAAATGACATTATGATGTTTAGTGAATCATTCCACTTGCAAATGCTCACATCTCTTCCTTCCTATCAGACTAAAAGAAAACATCATAATTACATCTAAGATGCAAGTGATGGCATTCTCATTTGACACAGCAGCAGAACTGTGAAACATGGCAAAGACTGCTGAAGAAGATGGATCTTCGTGTTTTCCAATTCCCAGTCTGAATTACTGCTACATACTCCAGCAACATGACTCAAACCAGCATTTCATTCGCTTGGCTATCTCACCAGAAATTTCTTAAATGCCTCTCACTTCAGCCTTAAATTAACATTGCTGTTTCCCTTATATATGACCTTGCAGCCTGCAAAGGAAAAAGAAATATAAAACAGGAAGTGCAATTGTGGTTGGGTAAATTGAAACCTTGAATAAATATTGACAAATAAGAAAGCAGAAGAAAGAGCAAGAAGTTCTAACTTTTTCTTGTAACTACCTTTCGTTAACAATAGTAATGATACACACCCCTCCCCCCCTCCCCTCCCCTCCCCAAACCAGGACATTTAGAGAAGCACCAAGTGAAAATAAAACAACAGATAATGGGCTGATACAGGTTTGAACGGATATTAGGAAGTCATCGAGTCCCATCTCCTGCTCAAAGCAGGGATTACTCTGATGCTCTGGAATGCACAGTACCTTGTTCTGCCAAAAAATCCAACTAACTTATATCAATCCAGTTGTCTGCTACACTTGCAGCAGCACGAGGATGAAGCCTCTCATCCCATCTTTTTTTTTTTTCCTCTTCTCGTGAAAAAAAGAGAAAGTTCTTTATAATAATATATAACAAAACAAATCTCTGGAGAATGGAGGGTGGGCTTGGTGCTTATGACACTAAACTTCCAGAATATTCTGAAATTTTAACCTTCAGTTTACATGTTAATCAGCAAATGGAAAGTTGTGTGAGTCACAGGGGAAACACTGATAGGGAACATCTGCAGGAAGAAGTGTCTGCTGAAAGTGTAGTTGATATAGACTTACCTGAGGAAACATACCAAATCTGAAAACATTTTTTCCCAGAAAAAAATTCCAATTGGCTCTAGTTACTATAATTGATTTTTAGTACTTGCACTTCTTCATTACAAGTGAGAATTATTAAGGACCCATCTGGAACATCCAACTCTCAATTTGTGAAGGTTCAAGGAGATGGCTCATTTAGGAATACTGGTCATTTTATCTTTTTAAAAATTATTTTCTTATTTTCTGATGGAAAGCTTTGTGTCCTTAGACCATTATATCTGTGTGATTTGTACCAGGGATGTTAAGTATTTTAAAAGTGATTTATGACCGTTCCTTCACTCCAGAGGCTGAAAGCAGAGAACAGCTGACTCAAATATTAGTTTGTTTTCTTTCTTAAGGAAGATTAAGGTCTGCAAGCCTGCGATTTAAGAAATGCAAATAAACTGAGTAGCTGCTTATTTTTAATTAGTGCTTTTTTTTATTCTTGATTTTTTGCAGGAAACCAAGAAAACTACTCAAAAGTTACAGTACATGACTCCAATAACCACATTTTCTGAGTGCCAGATAGCAGATATGCAATGAGAAAATGCAGCTCTCAAGTATTTTTATTTCTCAAAACTGGTTTTATGAGTCTATAGTCACCAAAATATGGAATGGTTTGGGTTGATAAGGACCTTAAATCATCTTGTTTCAACTCAGCTGCCATGGGCAGAGACACCTTCCACTAGACCAGGTTGCTCAAAGCCCAGCCATCCTGACCTGGAACTCCTCCAGGGATGGGGCATTATTACCGTCACGAACCACCTCTAAATTTTTGATATTTGTTAATACAAAGAAAAGGACAATTAGAGCAGCTGGAGGAAAAAAAGAAAAAAGAGAAAGGTATTTTCTTTGAAACCCTTATACCAAAGTTTAAAAACTATAAGCTCTTGTTAATTACCACAGCAGTGGAATATATGTTCTACAGATATTAACTGTCATACTGTCATAATAGCATTATTGCCCATTTTTCCCTGTCTCTTTTTGTCTATTATTACCAACTGCTAAGGAAAAAAAAAGACCAACCAAAAAAAAAAAATCCCACCAAAAACCAACAAACCCAACCAATACTGGATGTATTTAAATCCTGGTTTTGTTGCTGTGAATAGCTATTCAGCAACCAGTAGCTTCTCCTGCCAAACCTTTTCTGTGGTATTGTGGATATAGAAATTGCTCAGTCTACAGCTGTGTACCTCCTGTTGCTAGAAAGATCCTGATGAATAATTCAGAAATAACATCCTGCTGACCTCACGTGTAATAGAAATATAGTCAAATTCAAGCAGGAAAGACAAATTTTTCACACTCTTTTTATTTGCCTCAACAGTAATTTTCACTGAAAATTCACTACACTTTCCTCATGCTACTTTTAAAGATAACTGTATTTTACACTGATGGAGGCTTGAAAACCATCAACAGTAATGAGGAACTGCACTTATGCTGTCTCCTCTGTAGTGGTAGGGGCCACAAAACAATTTGATTAAATTATTATTGAAGGTATGTGCAAGTCCTCACTACACAAACAGCTCCACAGCCTCTGCTACAACCACTGGCACCAGAACAGCAGCACATGTTCAGGACATACAGTGGAAGAGTCTTGTGTGTCAGCATCAGAAACTCGTAAAGTACATCCCTGGAATAACCTCAGGATCCAGTACAGGAAGGAATCTGAGAACTTTCTGTTTCACTTACAATTCTACAAGGAGCATGGATGGATCTAAAGCAAAGTGGCAACATATTCCTTGTTAAGACCAGCCCTTACATCATTTTTGATGAGACTTTCTCAACTGAGACCACCTAATAAAGTCAGTAGTAATAAATTTACCACCATTACCAAGGGGTTAAGAAAATTTAAATGTAACTCCTCAGTTTATAACTTCTTCAACCACAACCTGCTTATTAATTGAAACTTTCTACAAATTTTAGCTTTTGAGGTTTGGATTTTTTTAATAGACCGATAAGAAATTTATGTTGTTAGCTGCAATTTTTTCTCATTTGTTGAATGAGGCTGCTTCTGTTGAATAGTGAGCTTGGATGGAAGGTGAAATTGCTCACACCCATTCTGGGCAATGAATCTATATTTGCTCAATACCCTGTTAATTGTTTTATCTTTTTCTGTGAAAAATGATGTATTAGTCCAGCTTGCACTGAATAATAGTGAGTCCCCTTTGACTCTCTTTGAATCTCATAAACAGGCTTTCTCTCACTCATTCTCTCTTAGGCATTTTCATAGAAGACAAAGAAGGCTGCTGCTTAAAAGAATAACCATTTTTAAAATTGTTCCCTTCATTAGCAGACAAGTGTGCCAGGCAGGAATGTCACGTCTTGGTTTAGAGGCACAGAAAGGAGATGTTACTCCATTAAGGCTGCTGTGAACTGACTTGGGATAGCTTGGGGCTGTTCTGAGCAGGAAACATTTGAAGCTGTTGGAGGAATCCATGGAGGATAGAGAGAAGGCTGACCTGGTGGGCTGGAGGCTGGAGCTGAGGGACATAAGTGGCTCTGAATGAGAGAAGGGAATGTCACAGTGAAGAAAGAGTCCAGAAAAAGTGAGGTGATAAGAGTCAGAGGAAAGTGTGATGAGTCCAGAGATAAATTTGAATGCTGGAGGAAGTGTGAAAACAGAGTAGTGAGGAACAAATAGCTCTCTATTAAGTGGTTTGCAACAGATATTTTCAGTTTTACCCCCAGAAAGTCAGAATGGAAAAATATGAGATTGTAAAAAGGAGCTCTACTCATCTTTGCCTCCAAACCCTAGCTCCTTCAGGGTCAGCAAGTCAGCAAATCTTTCCCCAGCATATTTCATTTTCCCCACCTTGGACATGGGTACTTGTCTGTTAAAAAAAAAAAAAAAAAAAAAAAAAAAAAAAAAAAAAAAAGGAAAGAAGAAAGCTCATCATGAAAAGGCTTATTAAATCCAGAGGGACTTTATTATTTTCTTTTCTTATTCTGACTAACAGGCACTGCCAGAGTGCAACACACCTTGCCACAGTAACCAGCTCTGTATAGGTCCAACCTCCTTTTGACTGAAGAGAAGAGAGACAAATCCTGAGGTCTGATACCAACTTCTGTGCCAGAACACAAGGAAAGGGAGAAAATAGGTATTGCCAATCTCTCCCAAACAAAGGCTGGCTTTGACTTTTTCTAGGTCTGCCTTGGCTTCTTCTGTGTTTCTTTAAAACCTGAGCCACTGCTACATCATTATTGAAATAAGCAAATGTTCAGTAAAAACATGGATTGGTAATGGATTCAGAAGTCTGCAGATTTCCAAAGTCATGCAAATGACTTATGAGAGCAGGACTGACTAATTTGCAGTGGAAACTCTGCACCCTCACGAATACCACATGAAAACCTTTAAACCTACATTATTTGTTCTCCTCTTCAACAGAGTCCTCATGAGCAGTGTTACGCCCAGATTACACTGTAAAAACTGTGATCCTCCTTGTGTCATATGTGATTAGCCAAGCCCTGTAAAAGATGACAACTCAGGTCTGTGAAAGCACACGTCCCTTACAAACACTCACGAGAATCTTAGGGTCTCTGAAAAACCCTGTATGTAAGGACAAGAGGTATGAGTGTGTGTATATTTGTGCATGAGAGAATGATAGGGATAATTGCACACCGTTGAGTACTCGAGTTGGATGTGTTTTGTTCTGTACAGAAGAGTACTTGGAGTTTGCTGTATTGTGAAAAGCAGACAGGATATGAAATGGAGCCATCCTGTCAGATTTTAGCTTATGGACTGGGTAGAAATTCAAAATAAAATTCTTTCAGTATTGCTTGTGTTGGTTCTTAGGTAAAAATGAGAGGCCTCAGTTTTGTCTCCTGTTGAGTAACTCATACTGAGTTACAGAAAGAGTAGAAGGGCAGAAGTAGATGCTGTAGCAACTGCTGTGAGCTGAAGGGTGAAGGCTGGTGGAAAGCTTTGACAAATCTTTTATTTTTTACTGCCTTTACTGAGCTTCATTTAATACTTCAAAAAAAGTTTTAGGGCTATATTTTTTCTTCTCTGAGTTTATTCTGTATAACATAATGTCATAATTAATATTTAGCAGAATATTTTTTTATGTTTGGTTGCTGCATTCCAGGATTGCTTATAGGCTAAATTTACCAATCTTAATGCTCAAATTTAAATGTTGAAACTATAGATCATCAATGAGTATAGCCTGGCTTTGAGAAGTACAGTTGATGCCTCCAGTGGAATCAGTTCTTGTCCTTGCTATAGTCTTTGAAAACATTGCAAACTTAATGATGTTTTATCCTGTATCTTCCTTTCTAATCTTATCCCCAGGGATATAGACTATATGGTGGTTCAAATCAACAAATTATAGAGCTATAAACCCAGAGCAAATTATAGTAGAAATAGGTTTTTTAAAAGGTTTTCTATAACATTTTCAGCTATGACAATGGGTTTTTTCTGTTTCCTTGTTTTGTTAAAATGCCTTAAGCACACTCCATTCATAAATTCATTGCAATTTTTTTTTTCCATTTTCCTCCTCTGGCTAATACAGTGGAATGCATCCTTCCTCCTGGCTATGCTGATTCAACTAAGCATGTACTTTTTTTTATTCTTGTGTTGAGGAGGATTTGATAACCTATCAAAAGGTGTGTTGTGAGAAACTAAGTACACAAAGAACACTATGTTTTTGTAGAAAACCTGGAGAATCAAAAAAACCCAAAGTATCTCAGTACCTCTTTTTTAGTCATAACATAAACCAGCAAAGTTTAATATAATTAGTGTTTGGAAACACTTGTTCTAACTTTAATTATATTTAGCTTAATTAGTTTTGACTTTAATTTAATTATGTTTAGCTTAATTATGTTTAACAATTAGATAAAATGCATGGTAAATCCTGATAACAAGTCCTCCCTTACTCACTGTTAGCAAGGGAGAAGCAGTTAGTTATTCATTTCTTCGGGAGAAAAGCTGACACAGAATTATTGCTTATAACACTAAATTATCATTTCAGAGGAAGGTTACCTGAAGTAAGATTCAGTGAAAAGGTTTATGTGTCATCAAAGGGGTATCTGCACTAAGAGTGTGTATTTAAGAACCCATATGAAATCTGAGCTTTTTCCTGCATTGATACAATTAACTCAGACCTCATTTCCCAGGCATCCTCCTGCCCTGTTCATAAATTCTGTAGGTGATTCCTACAGCTCCAAGGTTCCATCTTCACAACATAAATGTCTTCTTAGTCGTTATACATGTCCAGGACAAATTGTATAACTTGACTCCCCATCCCTGGAAGTGTTTAAGGCCAGATTGGCTGCAGCTTTGAGATGACTGGTCTAGTTTCTGTGTAGTGTTTGCTCATAAGTTTGCTCATAATACCTCATGTCATCTTTAGAGAAATAACCTATTTTGGTAGAGGAATGTCTTCATTTGATTAAATTTGGCTTTTTAACTGAAAAAGTGAACACTGTAAGGGAAGCTCCTTTGTCCTCATTAGGTTTTTTCTAGGACTTGCTTGTTTTACAGCTTTTGAGTGTGCTATGAATGTGGTGAGATTTGAAGAATAAGATTCATTGGGGTTTGGATTTTCGCCATATACTATTGTCATTTTTATGTTTATTCTGGCATCTGGATGGTCAAGTATTGGAATATTTCAGTTGTGGTGTAGGTGATAGTGATAACTGATCTTGCAGATGAAATCAGGCCCAATGTTAAAGGCGTTACTTTAGTAGCCAGATACAGCAGAGATTTGCTGGGCTTTTAGATATTAATTCTTGCCATCTTTTCTTCTGAATATCCATTTGGTTATTAGGTGGCAAATCAACAGTCGTCTGGAATGAATTATATTTTTTTAACTTACACCTGTCCCAATAAAGTCCTTGTCAGAAATGTAAGCTACCACTATGCTATATAGTAAATACCACATAGTCTTATAACATATGATTGTAGCTAATATTTAACCTCTAGAGTATTAACTACTTTTAAAATGTAATAAGAAAATAGTGAAATATAAACATAATGCTCATTTTTGTACTGATGATTATATACCAGAAATAGAGCCTTGCACA
Source organism: Chloebia gouldiae (assembly GCA_003676055.1). Taxonomy (NCBI): domain Eukaryota; kingdom Metazoa; phylum Chordata; class Aves; order Passeriformes; family Passeridae; genus Chloebia; species Chloebia gouldiae. Next base: position 31,980,106 of record QUSF01000001.1, on the reverse strand, counting down.
AATCTTATCTAATAAATGAGAAGGAAAAAAAATGTCTCCATTACTGATTCTTATTAAACAGAGATGAAAATAAAATACAATTCAAATGTATTCTCTAATAGTTTCCACTACACAGCCTGTCTTAGCCTACAGTATCACTTTTTTCCTCTCATCTATTAATAACTAATCAGCATAAGCAAAGGAATTAGATACTTTCCCAGTATTTGCAATTATAATGAATACCAGTGATTGCATGACTCCTTCCTGCAGTTGTCCTTGAACTGATTATGTGCATGGGTTTCTAAAGGACCAACAATCCCTCTGCAAATACTTAAAACTCTGTTTGGACTTTAATCCATAATCAAGATTCCTTTTCTCCCTCTAACACAAAGCTAAATTTTCTCCATGAAATTTTTTTTTCACTATAAACTTTTTTACTAGTTTTGGCACTTTTTAGTATTCCCTGTAGGTTTTCTTGGTGACATGCAATAACTTTGTGGGGACCTTTCACTCCACAGTCATCCCTTAATAACACACAGAGTAAAAAACACCATTGATGCTCATTCAAGGATCAATTCTCATGAGCATGTACCAGAATTATCTGCATTAATTTCAGCACACTCGCAGATGTCAGGCAAGTTTCTATCTAAAATCTCTTTCCTTTTTCTGAATATCACTTAGAGAAAGAAATGGTAATGATAAAGTAGGTAACAATCTTCACCTGGCTATGGTTGAGAAACTCTGGAAATTGGGATAATTAGCAGTTGCGGGTATACAGTGTTGAAAGATATAACACAGTCCTTCATGCTTATTCAATCCTAGACAAGAATTCATAACAACTGTCAGAAAAGGCCTCCAGTCAAACTCCATTTCTGATCCTTGATGTTTTTCCATCTAAAGGCTGTGCAGTGCAACATTAATGAGGCTCATAACTCTCCCGTTCCTGCCACCCGCTTTCCTCTGACTCTACCACCCATTTTCCAGGTTTGCCCTTCTGTCACCTTGCACCAAATTAACACAATGAAAACACATCCAAACCTGAGAGCTTAGGTCCCTCAAGGGATCCCAGTGCTGCCAAGCAGATATTTCTAGTTGCAGGCTGCAGTGGCAATGCATATACTAAAGGAAACAGGAGCATGTCCTAAAAGTTCTTTGACAAGACACTCAACACATCTTCAGCTCTTCCTTACTTTTCTGTTTTGGACTTCTAAAAAGATCATATCAGGACAAGTGCACGTGTTTTTCAAGGACAAGGTAATATATCTAGGGGTGATAGATATAGTGAAAATTGGAGTTCTGACCAAACAACAATCTGTGCTCACTACCCTTACTACTTCCATTAGAAAGAGCTTTTATTCTGAGAGGGGGATATGCTGAAATATTCTTTTCAAATAGCTCCTATAATACTCTTCAATCATCACTTGTAATTGGACTATAAAGCTGGGCAGGAGTGTGTGTCAATCTGCTGGAGTGTAGGAAGGCTCTACAGGCTGTACAGGCTGGATCAGTGGGCTGAGGACACTTGTATGAGGCTCAAAAAGGTGAAGTGCTGGGTCCTGTACGTGGGTCACAACAACCCCAGCACTACACGCCTGAAGAGGCATGGCTGGAAAGCTCTCCAGAGGAAAGGACCTGGGAGTGCTGGTTGACAGCCAGCTGAACTTGAGCCAGAGCATGCCCAGGTGCCCAATGGCAGCCTGGCTTGTGGCAGAAATGTTGTGTCCAGCAGGGCAGGGATGGTCACCCTGTACACAGCACTGCTGAAGCCACACCTCAAAACCTGCATGCAGTTCTGGGCTCCTCACTGCAAGGAAGACATTGAGGTGCTAGAGCATGTCCAGAAAAGGGCAACAGAGCTGGTGAAGGATCTGGAGCACAGGCCTTATGAGGAGTGCTAAGGGTTTGGTCTCTTCTGCCAGGAAAAAAAGCAATGTGACAAGAGGCCATCTGTTGCACCAAGGCTACTAATTTAGTTTGGCTATTAGGAAACATTTCTTCCACAATAAGGTTGTCAGGCTGCCCAGGGAAAATGCTGTCACTACCATTCCTGGAGATACTTAAAAGGCATATAGATGTGGCACCCAGTGACATGGTTTCGAGGAGGACTTGGCAGTGTTAGGGTAATGGCTAGAGTTGATAATCTAACAGGTCTTTTCCAAGCTAAACAATTTTATAATTCTGACTTACAAGCTTTACACTGCCTTAAGAAGAAGAAAATTAAAAAGCCAAAGTATAACATTTTTAGCTTAATTCAATTGAATTCACCAACAGAATAAGGAGATGGGGAAACAGAGGGAGACTTCGGGGTTTTTATTTTGAGAGAAAAAACTTCCTTTGGGATTGAAGTAAAAGACAAGACATATAAGATGTTTGACTTCCTCTGTGCCCCACTCCTCCCCCCCAAAAAATAAAAACAAGAAAAAAAAAAAAAGAAAAAAGGCTTTTAAAATAATGTCAGTGTTTATTATGCCTTGCTACAAATAACTCAATATCTCACCACCTTCCAAGGTGTTTTTCCTTCCTTGTCAATATACTTCCCATTACCAATCTAGCATCATCTAGAAAACCTTCTTCTGCACATTTGTTTCTTCTGCTCCTCTCAGAAACATATGTGGGAGACAAGCCTATTAATACCACCAAGAAAAATGTACTCAGTGTGCAAGCAATTCCACAAAGTACAAGCTGCAAGTGCTTGTTCATATGATGCTATTGCCACAGCTCAAGTAATTACTGAAAGGCAAAATAAGAAAGATGGTATCCATTTAATAAGCAAGATTAAAGCCTTTAGGGTGTATTTGATTATCTTTACACAGCTGTTAATCTTTTTGATTCTACAGCATCTGTGATTAAAGTTATAGGTGCTAATGAAGTGTGGCCTTTTTTAATACTTTTCATGTGACAAGCAGGGAGTTATGATGAATGCTGCTATTACACTCAGAGGGGGTAAATCTGACATCAACTGTGTGTGTAGCACCCAGATTACCTGAGTGTATGGAGTCACTGCACAGGGATATCATCCTGTTGACAGCACCACTGAGAAGGGTGGCTGCTTTCAGAGGAAAAGATCAAAAATGAGGAGAGTTGAAGGAACAGGACCACTTGATATTAACACAGTATAAAAGGTTCTAGAAATTCTGATAGCTGGTGCCAAACATAAAAGGCACTAACTAAAAAAAAGGAAAAAAATTAAATCCATAGACACTGTTATGTGTTTCCAGCACTTTCACCTTGGCCTGGGGGCTTGAGGAATATTGGTCCTTTGTCCTAGAGCACAGCCACAAAACCCTGCTAAAACATCAGTATGGAGATATAAATTGCAGAAACAGCCAGACTGCAGAGTTACACAATGTTTGCAGGTGTATACAGAATTGCTCTTTCATTATATCTTGTCAATAGGAGTCAAATTTTCCCAGCCACAATCAAAGCTGCAGGTCATAAAAACATATCAGAGTGGATAATTAGTGTCATTGAGTTTGAGGAGTGAGTTCATCCAAATGGACCAAATATTCCACATCTGCTTTGGAAAGGAAAAATCTGTGAGCATAGACCTTCTTGCAAGTACCTAAGGAATTGTTTGCCTTCATATTTATAGGCCCTAAATGTGCTTTCTTGGTGGTCCTAAGTATTTGCCCACTGTAATAATAATCAGAAATTGTTAGTCTGATAAAAAAAAAAAGAAGAATACAGTGTACAAAACCTGAATTCAACAAAAATGGAATATCCAGAGTTTTAGTAGTTAGGCTCTCTCCTGTATATGTGGTCAGTAAAATCCTGACTGCGTGTGACAAAACAAAATGCAGGAGCTTTGGAGAAGGTGCAACCTATGTGTCATGATTTCAAAGCAAAAATAAATAAATCCTAATTGCTTTAAATTAGTATATTCCATATATAAAAATCACCTGAATGAATTTACCCCCTGTGAAAACTTTTCTTTCATGAAAGTCCAGAAATTCTGCTTCTCCTAAGTCCTCCTCTGCAATGCAATCAAATACAATGAAATATCTTTATTTTCTTAGAGCTCTATTCCTGAATGTAGTCACTGTATTTTATTTGATCAAAGAACTTTCATTACTGATTGTCTTTAACAAACTTCTGATGTTGGATTTTTCTCTCCCATTGTTTTCACAATCTGATCTTCATTGCTGAAAACCAGGAAGTCAACAGACTTTTGAAATAATTTGATACAGGAAGCTTTATGAATTTTTAAACTTTACTGCCTAGCATACATGTGAGGATCTCATTCTATCTATAATTACATGGGTCTGAATTAATACATCAATGTCTTACATGACTGCATTCTAACCTGAAAGGCTGATTATAGCTGTGAAAGCACTGTCACATATTGCAGGAACTAATTAAAGACTGCACAACTTCATTAGTTCTGTCACAAATCTACAGTTCAATTAAATATGCTACAATTATATCATTGTTAGAGGGTGGATTTGGAAAGAAAAATATAGCTTATATATGTGAGAGCTTCTTCATCTATTGTAACACTTAAATGAAAATATTGCAGCTAAATTGTTCTCATAAATAATTTTTCTTAAAATCACAGCCAAAAAGAAAAGAAAGTGTTAGTGGATTTGATATAATCTTTTGCTAAACAACTGATTGATAAAATATGCTTCCATTCTTGGATAAAAAATGCTGAAGAATTTTTCTCTTCTTTCTCTTTTCTTGTCTTGTTTACTGTTAAGTTTTATTTGAGACAAGCATATGTGTACAAATAAAAGGTAACACACATCAGCCACATGTGTTACAGTGACATCAAAGATTACAGAATTAACTCAGGACTTGGATTTGATGGTCCTCGTGCGTTCCTTCAAACTCAGGATATTCCAAGATTCTATGGACCCTGCTCAAAAACTAAGCAAGCTCCCAGCATGGAAAATACCTGTAATTACTAATATTCTATAAAAACTATTTTTAGCTTTCTATAACTTCTGTTATAGAAGATTTGTTACAAGATACTTTCTTCAAAATCCTTAGTTTCCAGAGCACTTCTATACCCAACCAGGGTGAAATGTTTTGAGGGTCTTTGACTGCTTCAAAATTTTTGCAGGGAACTCAGCATCTGGGCCAGGCAAAGAGATTAGACCTCTTCATAACTCACAGTGACCTCCAGAAAGCAACCGGCAGAGCTGATGAGGTTTGACTTGAAAGAGGAAGAGAGGAAATTAGCAAAAAATACAGATTATCTCTGCCAACCTGCTGATGTAGAATCAGAGAGCCAGCAAAAGCCACAGGGCAGGGGAGAACGAGGTGAGTAACTGTGATAATCCCAAAAAGTCTGGAAGAGCATTAAAAATCTATTATATAGGTCAGCTGCATGACAGCATACAATTAAGCCCATTGCACGTGTCTGGGAAGTTGTTTAGCTGCCCAGGTTGTTCCATGCCTGCCCACACCTACTAACACAGCAGGCCAGCAGATTTAGGGGGAGACAGATATGTTCACCTTTGCAGCCTTCCTTTCCTCATGAAGTTATTGCTGCTTTTATGCTCTTGTATTTTCAATTTCTCCTTAAACAGGAGCTATGGTACTTTAAAATGATTGATTATTCCTCTCCATATGTCCTTAGGATGTTTCAAAATCCTCCATTACTCTGTAGAAAATGGGGTGGCACGGGAGGCTTCCCTCACATTACACTGCTCTTCTCCCTCTATGGACATATGGATGGGTATCCTCGCTCCCATCTCCCTGTTTGCTAATGTTCAAAGGGGAAAATTACACTCAATTTCTGTGTCTAGACAGAAGGACTTACTTTCAAAATGGTAATTATATTTTTAAAGTTTGAAATGACTAGCTAATGAACTGATCTAGATATAGAAATGAAAATTAAGAAGTAGTTATTCAACACCCTCAGCGCACATACCAAAAGCTGCACTTTTAGAACAGAAATTCTGGTATCTGCTGTTCAGTTAATTCACTGTTTTTATTTTCCTCAACACTTCTGAATCCAATAGAAATTATGTCAATACTTTTAAATGATTAAGAGGCAATAACAAGTTTTTGTCTTTATATAGGTTGTCAGAATTTCCACAAGAAGCTTGAACTGGAAAGAATGCTTCAAAAAATAATATTTTTCAATGCTTTATAGAAGGTCACTCAATTGAATTTCATATATAGTGGAATTACTAGAATGGCTATTTCTGAGTTAAGTGAACAAGTAGTTCTCAAGAAAAATCAGTGGGCTGCAGTATGCAACTTTACTTTGTCTTAGGTGTTTTGCTTTTGAAGTTAAACTGCTTACCACAATTATACTTTAAGGGTCTTACAATGATTATTCATAGATCTTTGCTATTATGTCAGTGAATCATCAAAGGAAAAAAGGTTAGATTGATTTCTGCAAAAGATGAAGATTTGTCAAAGACAATTTTCAAAATAAAAGGAAAAGTGCAGTTTTTAGTTTGTAATGAAGAAAAGGTATTAAAAAACACACAGATAATTATGTTCTAACATAAGACTTCTTTTGTGTGTGAAGAACAACTTTTTAAAAGCAACGCAAACGGAACTAAATACATTAACCACATAATTCTTTTTGACAGGATTTGTCCAGAATCTTCTTGTGTACTGCAATGAAAGTTCACTCTCGCAGGACCCAGCTCAAAGGCTTTTTGCTAAAGACAGAATACTGCACCAGGTGAAAATACAAAATTAAGAAATAGGCTTCAGCTGCATCAAAGAGAGCATGAATTTTGCTGTCCTGAATAGATGAAAGGGAAAAGCATTATTGCAGTACAACATCCTGTTCTTCCTAATTATTGTCATTGCATGAGAAGTGCACTATACTGTGCAACTCCTCTTAATGTGGAAAGATCTCTTAGCTATTCTCCACATAATTATACAATAATTAAAATAAAACCAAGGACTATAAAATTCTGCAAAGGAGTTTTTGAACAATTTCTATGAATCCCATTATAATGAGTTCTGAGTAAAAAGCAGAGAGCATCTGTTTTGTACTTTCTAATCATATGTTCTTTCTGAAAAATCAGGGATTTCCAAATCAATTTATTTGGCCAGGTTGAAACCAGGGTATAATTGAAACTTCTGATGTTACAAAGTTGTTTAGACTCAAACTATTGTTTGGTACCAAAGCAGGACTTAAAGATACATTGGGGACTGTATCATTATGTCCAAAAGAAGTGTAGAAATAGGTGTTGGGATTACAATACTGACCCCTTTGTAAATATTATGAAATAAAATATAATCTTACACTACCAAATGTCTCTTAATTAACTGAACCACTCAATTTCCCAGTGAATATGAAGAAGTATATGAACTCCTGCATTTTTACCAGGAAGGACACTGTTACACCAGAAGCAAATTTTCCGTGTCCATAGAGTTTTTTCTTTTACACCTCTATGTGCTGTTAGAAAAATCACAAAGAAGAATTAAAAGTGCTCCTGATTTAGCTGAGCAATCCTTGTGGTATCCCACATGGGATATCCATACTGCATGAGGTGTCAGGGGACTTCCCAGGCACTCAGTCTTGAAGACCTTTAAAACACAACAGACCAAAACAAAATAACTAAATAAATAAAACAAAAGGTCCTTTGGAGATGATGTCAGAAGGAACAGCTTGTAGAAGAAGGGCACTGGCCATCCCACTAGAAGTAGCTTTAAAGGTTTAATTTGCCAGGTAAAACATTCTGGGAATGTAGAATATTCCATTAGGAAATGGTGAGGGCTTTGTGGGAAGCTTTTTGAAGGGACCACAAGGAGGAAGACATTATCCTGCCATTGACCATGTAAATACCAACTTTCACAGCTGCTTAGAAGGTTAGAACTGTCATCTGTCATCATCTCTGTCAGAGAGCAAGATGCACAAACACCTTTGATGTATTTAATCTCAGCCATCAGATCCTAATCTAGCTACACAAAATAGAAAAAATGTGGTAGCAGAAACTGAGAAGCTTGGCTAATGAAAGCTGGGGAAAAGCAGATTAAAGGGATAGTAGAAGATTTCAAGGCCTGCTTACAGCACAAAAAAATATCTTCAATGCAACTAAAAGAGACATCGAGCTTTCTGATTTTTCCTTCCCACAGTGAGACATTTGGTATGGGAATCTATAAGCATGTGGGGCCTTCTTCACTTTGGGTTATGAAATCTGTGAAGACCAACAAACTTTATTCTTGATTCCCCTTCTATTCATAACAGCCATTTGAGATTAAATAAGTCAAGACAAAGAGTAAAGGAGATGTCAATGATGTGGTATTTTGTTCTATGAATTGCTTATATTTCCATGCTCTGACTCATCTAAATTTGTCCTGGTATCTTCAGAAGAAAACTTTTTTGTGTCAACCTCCCCAAACTAGTGATATTTCCACAAGTAAAAGACTATGCCACATGTCAGGAAAATAGGTCCTAGTCTACTTAGTATTTAAAGAGCAAAGAGCTATGCTGTCTGCAATTTCCCAGTGACAATTGCTCCATGGTCTAGTCATCATTATATGGCTTACAGATGTTATTTAAGCTGCTACAAGAGGAACCACTTGATGGACAAAGAAGGTCCAATTGTCATTTATGAGGATGAGAACATTCTTCTGGCTATGACTGCACACAGGTATACTGGGGAGCGGGTCAAATATTTCTTATTCTGACAGGGAAGAGAGCCCATTCACCACTTAAACTTGCTTCATTTTCTCAGCCATGGGTCCATTTTCAGATGGCTACTTTCCATTTTTAGGTTACTTCACCAATTTATTCTTGGTTCCCTGGTGAAAACTCTTCTGTCTCAATTCAAACTATCTTGTAAAGTTCACTGAAGTTCACAATTAATCTGACAGATTTATAAGTAATTCTTCCTATGAATTAATTTACCCTCAAAGACCAATTTCAGTGAGTGTAGAAATTGATGTCATAACAGCAAAATCATGAATTACAGCAAAAATTCCTAATCATGGGCAGTCACCAATCTGAAAACGTAACAAGCCAATACAGATTTTGGTAACTTTTAAAGATGTTTTAATACCTATCCACTGACTCAGGGAATTTTATCTGGAAAGTGTTAGGTAGGAGGCTTACATAATGTAGTTCATCTAAAGTACTTTCCTAGAACTTCCTGAGTGAGTTTTGCACATTGCATTCGAATACGATACTGCTCTTCATTTCTTTTTCATAGGTTATTTTCAAAAATCAAAAAAAAAAAGTGAATGTTCATCATAGACTTTTTCCTTTCTCTGTGTCCTTTTCTAGCCTAAGCAGTTTGCAACGAATTCAGTGCCACATTCAAATGAGAAAATAAAGTTTGAGCATGGATTTATTTTATATTCATTTTAATTCCCATTCCATGTGCTCTTCACAGCTGCTCATTTTATTGAGTTGCTTTTCCAAATGAAAACTCCAGCTGCTCCGGCTTCACAAACCATATAATACATGTTGTATAAGCCTGTTTCAGTAGACTGTTCCAGATACCCAACGGTTATTGTTTTCCTCATCTTCCACCTCTAGCCAGAAAATTTAATGTTTAGGTTTCAGTTACAAATGCAATCTTTGAAAGTCCCAGCAGTTTCTTTCTTGTATTCCTTAGAAAATGAGAGAGAATCACATAATCACAGAATATTCTCAATTGGAAGGTAGTCACAAGGATCATCAAGATGAGCTTCTCGCCTTGCACAGCCCCATCCCCAAGAGTCATACCAGCTGAAAGGTTTCTTGAATTCCCCCAGGCTTGAGTTTGTGATCCCCACTTCCCTGGGGAGCCCAGCCCCTCTCTAGGCGAAGAACCTTTCCTTAATATCCAACCTAAACCTCCCCTGACACAGCTCAGGCCATCCTCTTGGGTCTTGTCACTGGCCACCACAGAGGAGAGATCAGCGCCTGACCTTCCCCTTCCCCCCCAAGAGGAAGTTGTAGACTGTGATGAGGTCTCCCTTCAGTCTCTTCTCCAGGATAAACAGACCAAGTGACCTCAGCCACTCCTCACACAGCTTCCCCTGAAGGCCCTTCACCATCTTCATTGGCCTCCTCTGGACACTCTCTAATAGATTAATGCCTTTCTTTTATTGTGGTGCCCAACACTGCTCACAGCACTCAAGGTGAGGCCATCCCAGTGCAGAGCACAGCAGGACAATCCTCTCCTTTGCCTGGCTGTGATGCAGTGCCCGATGCCCTCCAGGACAGGGTTGGCCCTCCTGGCTGCCAGGGCACTGCTGGCTCCCATTCAACTTCCCATCAACCTGAACCCCCAGGGCCTTTTCCACAGCACAGCTTTCCAGCATCTCATAGCTTGCTTTCCTTGTTCCCCTCAGTAATGGGACAACTTTAAAGAATATTCAGCATGTTTCTAGCTGAGCCAGTTTCCATATGCCTAATGCAAATAGGTGTACAGGCTGAGAAGTGAACCTCTTTGGCCACATCATTAATTCAGCCCTTTTCAGACATCAAAGAATCCTTGTTCATGCACAGCCTTGAGACACAGTCCTTTAGGATGAGTTATTGATCCTGATGCCAAAGTACTTTTACATAGAAATAGCTCTGTAACTCAATGAATTGCCTGGCTTGTGGCCATTGCCAGTCAATGTGACACGGGCAAATGTGCCTGTGTTTGCAGGAAATCTGATGTTTAACATCCCCCATGAGGCAGTTCATAATGCAAGAGGTCTCCATTTACCCTAGAGAGTCTCAGCTCCAGAGTCTAGCTAGTTTTCATTGGAATAGCTTTGAGACACCAAGAAATCAATACTTACTAACAACACAAGCAGGTCAGGCTCTGAATTCAATAAATTCCTATACCAGAAGTAACAGATTATCTACACAAAAACTGACTCCTGCTACATTTCTGCTTAGTATGCACACTTTTCCTTCTTGGGAAGCTCATGGAAGTCAAGTGGCTTTTGTTTGTCTGTTGATAGCAACATCTCCTGGGATATTGATGGGAAGTCTGTGTACCTGTCTCACATGCAGTGATCCTGCTGATGGCCGCAGACCTCACAATGTGCCAGTATTTTATTTCTCACTGCTGAGCAAACTTCTCAAGGTACTTGCCAAAAAGGATGCTGCAAAGTCTGTTTAGTAGTGCCACTTCCTTGAACCCTCTCATATTGTCATGACCCAGGACCATGCAGCACAAATAAATCTAGTGACTGCAACTGAATAATGTCTTCTGGAACCCATGGGAAAGATTTTGAAACACTCCTGGTATAAAATTCCAGCAGCACAGCAGAGAGACTTGCTCTGTATCATCAAAACAGACCTATTTTTCAGCTACCTGATGGCTAGATGACAAAAATAAACTGCAAAAGCAGCTGTTTAGAGTGGTACTATCAAGCAGCCATGCTAATACTCCAAAAAGGATAAATTTCAAAATCTAATCCTTTAGAAGATAGATCTGCACCTAATTAATGCTAAAAAAAAATCTATATTTTTTTCAAATTTTGGTAGTAAAAAGTTGGTTGCGAACTGCAAATGGTTCCTTGTGTTCCCACTTCCACTTTCAACACTATTCCTTCTCTTTCCCTCTTAAAGCAATGGTTTGCTGTCTAATCCTTAGAATCCTGCATTAATTTTTCAGTGGAGTCTGCTGTTTTATCACAGCACAGGGGATGAGATGAAGGAAAAGAAAAGCTGCCTCTCTTTTCTTCAAAATTTATAATTTATCTTTGTGAATGATAAGATGGTAGCTAATAACACAGAAACAAGAACAATTAAACTATGTTGTCCCTTAGTCTCATTTTTCAAGTCTTTCTTTTATGTGCAATTCAACAGATTTTAATTTCAGCTTTCATTTTTACTAAAAAATACTACATATTTAAGCTTAAGCTATTTTCATTTGCTTTTACTTATATGGAATGCTGTAGTTCAGAAGCAACACTTTACTGTAAAATTGTTCTTTTGTTAAAAAATAATGTGTGAAATTAAATCAGTAGTGCCATGTTTTCCAATAATAAAAATATTTTTAAATGCCTTTCATATGCAAAAACTTCTTCCAGGCTCATTGTAAAATATTGATACAATTATTTATTAAATACATTAGCAACACAACATGATGAACACAGAATTAATTTATTAGATTAAATAAGTACTTTAAATTCTTTTCAGTTTTCGGGGTTTTTTTAATATTGAGAAGGACTGTATGCAAGGTTTTACACTTACTTTACCACCACCAGTTTTGTCTCACTGTCTATTCATAAAAGACACAGTCCAGTAAGGTCTTGGTGCTTTCAAATTTGACTGCTTCAGTAAACATCTGCAATCCTTCAAAGGTGATCAGCTCCTTCTTGAGATGGAAGCACAGTATAGACATGTGAATTATTTAATGAGTTATAATGCAGCAAATTTATTTGAAATGTTTTTCAATTCCCTCCAGGCTACCCCATTTCTATTGCAATATGATAATGAATCTTCTATTTTTTAATGCTTGTGAGTTCACACAAGTTGAAAGCTAAGAGGCTGGGCAATTTCTCCTAAGAAAAAATAAAAAAAGAAGAAGCAGATGCCTATTAACAGCCACTCAGAGCTATGAGTCCCAGACTCCCCTCATCTTTATAACATTTGATAATAAACTCCTTCAATATGGTTGGGTGTTTATGGTTTTTTATTCATAGTAGATAAATTTTTGCCCTTAGCCTTCAATATTCTTGTGCAAACCGTTAATATTTACAATTAAAACTTTAAAGTAACTCTTTCCAAAATGACAACTCACAGAGAAAATAAATTCATTTTGAAATTATGTCAAGAGTATGTCTACTAAATTGCAAAGCCCAGAAGGTGCTGCTATAATACAGTTCAAACACCCACCTGCTGATGAGGGTAAGCATTCTGCTATGCTCTTTTCTTATGATTTTGTCCATAACCTGTCATCATTGATGTCTTGATGCAACTTTCCAAAGAAAAAGAGAGACATCATTATGCTATTCATTATGAATAATTACCTGTTTGTAAGAAACATTAGTTTGTGACAGCCATAGATTTTTTTTCTCCACATGCTCAAAATTCAATACAATTCTGCTTCCCTTCATTGGTCATCTGTATTGCTGTCATGGTGATTAAACATGATTATATATTTGATGTGTCTTTCCCCCTCAAGCAACTAAATTTCAAAATGCAGAGTCCAAGTACTTCTACAACAGATTATTTTGTCAATCTATAATATCAACTGTACAGAAAATTAGATAGAGCTCCAGGCTTCAGTATTGTCTCATGTCTGAGACTCAGGTGGTGATGGGCTGGTTTTGTGCTCATTTGAAATAAGAAGGAACTGAAATGCTGAATATTGTACTGTATTATACATAATAAATCTAATCGATACAAGTGGCTGAAAATGCAAAGGGACATCTTAGTGGAAAAGGTGAAGGCAGTAATATTTTGTTTTCCTGCAGGAAAAGACTTTTCCTGTGAGAGTTATTTAAAAAAATTCCTTTGATTTTTGCTCTTCTCTCTCAGTAAGCTTGGCTCTATATTTCTAGACCAACACTTTCCCAAGAATCACCCTATCAACTTCCAACCAAGACCAAAAGTTGGGATATCCCCAGACTACCCCAGGCATGCCCAATTTACCTTCTATGAGTACCTCTAGGAAAAACCACCATCCTACAAGATCTAGCCCATTTCAGGGCCTGTTTTACTTCCAGTTCCCTTCTGTAAGGCTCATCCCAGTGATCCAGCCCATGCCCCTACCCTGCATCACCTACCTGATTTCTGCAGACCACCTTGGCACCATCACCCACTGCAGCCTGTGGGTGGCCAGAGGGCAGGGCCTCCAAAAAATCCTGGCCAGAGCTGGACAAACTCACTGCCTCAGTGCTACCAAGGACCACCTTTACCTCCACGACTCCACAATTAACTACATTTCAGATCCCTGTGGAAGCGCTGGGAATTTGGTGGAACCACAGAAAGTTGCTAATCTACAAAATATAGACTGCTGTCACTCTTCAGAGGGCCTGCAGCATTTTCCAAGTTTTCTGCTTCTCAAAATGCCTAAAGTGTGTGACACATGGAAAAATCATGCCCTGGTCCTGCAGTTCCACCTGCATGCTCCTGGGTGCCTGGTGACTTTCTCCCTGCAAAGCTGAGAGTTGGCCCACATCCAGTTTCATCTTGAATCCTTCAGAGCTCTCTTGGATTAAATTTATCTATAGACCTCCTTACACCTTGATCTGGGACAGATATTTTATTCAAATAAATGCAGGAGAAATAAATGCAGGTTGATCCTGAGAGAGAAGAGCAAAAATCTCTCAGTCTTCTATGGGCCTATGTACAAGAAAAAAAAAATAGCACTACATGGTTTGAAAGATTGAGTTTGTGCAACTTTTATTTTCTGGAAGAAATTCAATGTCATGATAGAGGAAATATCTACAATAATTTCGGAAATAAATTTTCATGTGATTTCTCTTAATTTTTCTGTTTACTCCTTAAGAACAGAATGCATGATCCTCATACAAAATAAGTGCATTTGATAATCAAAATTCCCCTATTCTTTTCCAAATAAAGAAATATTAATGCTTTGAGAATATGATGAGAGCAACAGTGACATGGTATGGAGAAATAAATGGTTTGTGGGGGAAGGCTGCATATTTAAATTACAAAGTCCTTTCATTCCACGAAGACATCATGTTCTTCTTGGCCTGGTCTGGTGAAAGAGAAAGAAGCAAGAAAATTTCTTCTTATATTTAGTTAGATGCTAGTTTCTATGGAGACAAGATTCTCCAGTAATTTTTTTTGCAGGCATTAATAGCATAAACAATACAAAGCAGCAAGGGTTTAACCCTGGATTGAACCCCATATTGAGCACATTCTGTCGGGAGAAAAATGAATGTCTAAATTGGATACAGGAGCCATTATAGAATTTCTTTAACATTCAATCTTGTTAACTGGAATCTGGCAGTACAAAGCAAAAAAACCTGAAGAGTCACATATTTTCATACCCTGTATCCTCTTTTCAAACATGTTTTGTACAGAAACCTGAGAGGGCAGCTTCATATGCCCTCTGGCTGTCCCTGTACAGCTGCTGACACACATTGCTGTGCATTCATTACCCACCTCTGCTTTCACTGGCACTCACAGAGAGGCCAGTGGTTCCCAAGCCTATGGCTGTGACAGGCTATGCCAGGAGAGCTGAAATCAATGAAATAAACTACCCTTTCTAGTGCAATTGAAGTAATTTGGCTTGAATGCGAAGACCCATATCATTCTGTGAATTTAAGTGATCAAAAAGGGGAAAAAAAGAGCAGCTACTTTCAAGTATTAAGCAATCCAATTTCTCTGAGAGCTTTTTTTCAGACTTTCCTTTCTTCCCCTCCCTACACATACTTTGATTTCCATTATATTATTTCTAACTGAACAAACATTTTACAGTGAACATTTAGCTATCCACGTGTCTCTTATATAGAGAGAGTATTAACTTTCTTGAATTTTTCAGGGATTGGGGGAGGGAAGAGCTGTAACTGTTCAAACATTGACTTGCTCAGTGTCATTATATAACAATAGTTAATACCTGAAACCTCAGTTTCATTATTTTTCTGTTTAGTTACATGGAGGAATTAGCCTTAAAAAGAAGAAGAATCTCCATGGATGCTGAAAGAGAGATGTAAACTAAATATTTTTAAATTAATTCAGAATATATTCAATTAATTTATGAAGATTACTTAATTAAACTACATTTGCCTGTTTTAGCTTTGATAGATACTCCAGTTATTAAATAAGCAGGAATGCACCTTTTTTCCCATTTTTCCAAAAATATGATGCAAACATGGTGGCCTTAATCTGAAACTCAGAAGCAGCAAATAGAGGAATTTGATATTCAAAGATAAAAATATTTTCTAAATATCTGCAAAACACATACAATGGCTCTGCCAGGCACACACACCTTTAAAATAGAAGAGACAGGACACAACTGATGCTTGCTCAACTCCATGCTTTCAGAAATTCCATACTTAATATCTAACCAAATCTGTGGAAGACAGGCAAGTGAAATCTGCATTCCTTGTGTCCTATGGCTGGATTATCTGGTTCTTATAGAGCACGAATCTGCATGGTTGCATTTTGAACACCCTCTCATCTGATAGGGACAGCATTGACATAACCACTGTTTTTGTACAGCAGACTTTTCCTCAGCAGAGCCATTAAAAACACCTCTCTCTCTTGCTCTTGAGATTTTTTTCCTACCCAACAATCCACTCCCATAAAACCTGGAGTAGCTTTTTATCCCTGAGGCAGCAGCTGCCCTGCAGCATTTGACTAAAGCAGAGCAAAAAGTCCAGGACTGAGGCTGAAGAGCAGACTTGCAGATGAAAAGACATCACAAAAACCTCATGTCCTCAAGAAGGTGACTACTAGATAATTGGAATAGACTCTTTTCCCCCACAGTTTACCAGCCTGAAGCCTTCAGTTATAGAATGTGATAGAGGGATAATATATATTAGGAAAGTTAATTTGTTCTGACCACTGTCTGTATCACTTTTGGGCATGTATCAGTTAGTTATTTCCTTTTCTCCCTTCACATAGAAGCTCTTTGATTATTAGCATACACATTTGATCTAACCTACACAGCTGATTTTACTTTACAGCTGAATGCCATCAAATTGCTTAAGGTTAAAAAAAAATGTGCATTTTTTGTAAATAGCTAGGTACATATTAGGACTTAATCTGGAAGTTAAAAGAAGTAATAGCACCAAAATTTCTTAACAAGAATATTATAAATGAGAGGGATTCAAGGAGGAATGTGTTGCCAGCTTGGAGGATGAGGATCAGTAAAACAGAGAAATACAAAACTCAGTGCAGAAAAGATGGTGGAGTGGAAAATGCAGCAGGATTTTGCAGAGGCTGGGGAAAGGAATCTGCCAGCGGATGGGCTGGTGAGGAGGAGGGGGAGAAGGAGGAGGAAGAGTGATCTGACCTGCATCAAGTGTGTGCAGAAGTTCAGGAAAAGGCCATACCATGCAAAACTTAAGCCAGGCCAGCTATTCCCAGGGACAAGTGGGGTTTTTGGGGCACTGAGTGCACACAGGAAGAACACCCATGCTAGCCACATGCAACTTGTGGCCAAGTCTTAGTGCAGTGGTGGCTGCCCTGTGCAGGACAGAGCCCACGAAGACATGGGAGAAAAGATGGGAAGACTAAAATAAAATGTTGGGAAAATAGCACAGCTGAGCTGACGGTGCTAACACATGGTGTGAATATCTCACAGTATAACAGTGAGATGGTTGAGGCTGAACAAAAACAACTTGAGGCATGAATGACCTTAGAGAGGTGGATATTCACTGAAAAACATGGAAAAGAGGGAGAGTAGAAAACAGTGTGTAAAGAAAGTGCAATATATTTGAGCATGTTTTTTAAAGCTCGAGGAATTGCTTCCATTTTTAAGAAAAAATTGGCGTCTTCATTATGAGATACCTATAGATTTATAAATCTATTTATTTCTATAGATTTATAAATTCAGTTCTCCACCCAGAAAGACTTGCTGTCATATAATTTGAAACCTTCTTAAAATATACCATAAAATACAGCACAACATCTATAGGTGATGAAAGGAGGAGCAGTAAGCCTTGTGCACAGGACAAAACTCAGTCACAAAAGGAAGCAGTTATCTGACCTTTCTGTTTGGCACAGCCTGATGTCTTCACATCCCAAGTTAACAACCTGTTGGCTCCCTGATATGCCTGCAACTCCTTTTTGAAAATAACATATATCCAGCATATTGCAGCTTTCCAAGACCTGTGGCAAAGCAATTAGAAAGAAAATTGGTGCATTATCGATTGCAAACTTAGCATGGTCTTAGGCAGTTACTTACAATTATTAGACTGCTCCCTTTCTCTCCACTAATTTTCCACTCGAGTAATCAAGAAATAAGTTTGGATTAAAGACAGACCGTATTTGACAACTTTGTTATCCAGTTGTTGTGCTCAGGAATTCAAATGTATTTCAAATGTCAGGGAAGATTTTTTCTGATGCTTTTTTTCTGGGAAACTTAGGTAGGTTGCTGCAACTGTCTCAGTGGTGGCTCCACAGACTACATTCTGGTCAAGCTGATTTTCATGACAGTAAGCTGTCTTGTTTTCCCTACTTGTCAAAACTCTGTTTCTTCCCACACTGTTAAAACAGAAACATGAATCAAGAGTTTCCAGGCTGATTTCAGCACTGGATGCCGTAGATGACCATGCAATCTGCAAAGAGTAGAGTAGTTGCTACCTTTAACTCAGCTTTCTTATTGCAGCTAACCTACTCTACAAAAGACACAAACAATTCATAAAATTCTGCATAAAACATAAGATGTTATTATCAAGCAAATTAAAAGATAAGTAGCCATTCTTCATCTCAATGAATTGGAAAATAATGTTAAAACTTTAGTGAACCTCTACACAGCTGATCCAACTAAAAGTATGCTTCTGAACATGATGAGTACTCCTAGAGTTCCTCTCAACTGACAGTGCTTATGAAAGTGGAGACATTTATTTACAAGTCCTTAGTGCTACATTTGCAGAATTCTTAGTATAATGGGAAGCCCTTTACCCACCAAGCTGAAAAACCACCATTCTCTGATGATTTGACCATCTCTGAAATGAAAAGCAGAGCTGAGTTCATGCTGAAAATCCTATTGTGTTTCACCATGCCAAAGGTGATATCTGCTCACTGGCTCTAGCTCAAAGAAACAGAGACCTTGACTTTTACCCAAACCGTAGAGAACATCACAAGATTTTGAGGTAGTCAATGCTTATATCCAAACTGCACAGGATTTTTCAATATTTCTTTATATAGCCCACCAGCACCAGGAAAAAAAAAGTCCGTCTAGATAATATGATTTGGATACTGAGAGAGAGGAAATATTTCTTGCAGTTTCTGAAGACCCTCCACCCTCCCCTGCAGGAAATTCTTCAGGGGAGGGCATTGAATAATATGTGTTTGCACATGCAAGTAAATGCAATGTAGAGGTTTGATAAGAATAATCTTGGTCTGCAGATTTTAGCACCAGCTCTTCAGTGGCTTGTGGCAGACTCTAGAGAAATCTATACACTAACAGGGCCTGAGGAGTGGGTCAACTGGACAGAAATGGGCAGTCTCCACTAGCACTTTTTTTTCTGATGAGGAGAGAATCTCCTCATTGACCCCCTATGGCTGACCCCAAAAGTACCTTGGAGCACACAAACCAGTTTATCTCAGATGATCCCAGCCAGAGCAGCAGCCCACCCAACACCACGGCCACTCCTGGCTGTGGGGACACAGGAGCTGCAGAGGAGCTGGCCTGCAGCACGTCTCCCTCCTCTGCTTGATTCAGGTCTCCAGCTTGCAACACCAGATGCCTCCTGCTGCACTACAAGATAAATGGAGCCAATTGACCCCAGGCCCTACAGATCTGACAGATGTGCTAGGCTAGGGAAGAAGAGGATGGCTATGTGGTCCATTGCTCTCTAGTGGCTACAGCTCCTCAGCCCATAACTGTACTGGATGCTAAAAATTGACACATCAAATGGAGAATGTAGTAGTTGGGACTGGGATGCAGTGAGTTCACATGGCTGCTTATCAGTGTTGTTATTTTCTACTTTTGCCCTGGTTTATTTTACTTTTAGTCAGCAGAAAATGCAGCATCTGCCACCCAAAGGAAAGCCTCTGCCTGGAGAGTCCCTGCCTCTCCCCATAGTGTCCATGGCAGCAGAGTCATTTCCTGGGTCAGGCTGTGGAAGTGCTTGGAGAGGAGGCAGGGGGAAGTCAATTCCTACAGGTCTGCCTCGTGTCTGTCCCACTGCAGAACCCTCTAAATGAACGTTTTTTCTCTTTCAGTTCTACAAACTGCTGCAATAGCAGAGGGAGGTTTGTAATACTGATATTTATTCTCTCATCACAATGTCCACACAGAGTTTGCTTACTCAAGCATTGTACAAGAAGGGTCTAGCTCTGCCTACAATGCTGCAGCTGTATCAAAAAAAAGGAGAAAGGGCTTGCTCGCCCTTTGTGTGGGATGGCACAGCAATGTTTGAAGCAATGTTTGAAGAGGTCTGTGTTCTCTCTCAAATAATAGCACTGACAGCTTATTCAGAATACTTGATAGGGACAGCATCAATAGAAGATGATGCTAGTTCTGAACCTGCTAGTTCTGTGCTGAAACACAGAATTTTTCTGTATTTCTTGGATTTTTTTTCAGTTTCCTAGAAGATGGTGTCCCTCACAATGTCACGAAAGGTAATGTCTGAAGAAAAGAAGAAAGGAACACGCAAAATTATCACATGTACTACAACAACAACAACAACAACAACAAAAGCTAAGAGCTTCCACGTGACAGTAAAAACAGCTCACCAACTTATTTGGCAAGAAGAACAGGACTGAAGCAGATAAAACCCATTTTCTCAGAGGTGATTAAACAGAGCTGTGATGCAGGTACAGTTAAGCACAGTTAAGGTTTCAAGCACAGCTGTCAAAGCTTGAACATTGGCTGCTCCCCAGTGTCTGTGTCCTTACGTTCTCCTACAGTACCTGAATATTGCAGGTCACTTCAAATTAAGCTGTTTCAAAGTAGCCATGCTCCCTAAAATGTGGAAGTTTATATTTAATGACTTTTGGTTTTCTCAGATTGGTCAAATAATGACATATCCTAAGAAGGATTTTATTTTTATTAAAATTACTTGGTTTTACTGGCAAGAACCCCCAAATAAAAATGTAGTATAACAAGAGATCAGTTCTGGGTCCTGAAATGCCCTAGGCATTTCTTAACTTTCTCACAGTTAATACCTCATAATCCCTTGAGTGCTAACTAATTTAATTTTTGTGCTAGGAAAAAAACTGGAAATGAATGATTCATTTTTGTGTTGAAGGGATTTTATTTTTTAATATCACAGGTGAAGACAATTACTTGAAACCTTAAATGGCAAAACTATATAATAGTTCTTGAAATATTAATGCAAATGAATGCAGTTACAATTCCTCACATTTACTCTTTTTGTCAACAATATGAGTAAATGATTAAACTATTTTCTATGATATTTTCTTTTCAGCGGGCAAACATAATTTTTGAGAATATATTTCTTCAGTCTTCACTGGCAGAACAGATATATAATTTTTGGCAAATCTACCATTGATTTTTGACTCAGACTTGAAAGACAGGATTTACTGAAATATTTAAGTTACTTTAGATTAAGATAGCTACCCTTCTTAGACAGACAACTTTAAAAAATCTATCAGAAATCACAGATAATTTTGTTCTTTATCATTGTTATACTGTTCATATCATGAGTAACTTGATTGCTTGCAACTGGTTCTCAGTTTTCAATGATCATGAATGACTCTATACATGAATTCTTTTCAAAAACAGCAGACTGATCAGAATAGTGTAATGAAAATTATTTTGAGACGGAGAAAGAAAAATGTATCAATTTTTGTGATGATATTACAAAAGCATCATTTTCTTGGAATTTCTGAGAAAGTTTTTGTGAGAAAACTTCTCTTTGCATTGGAGAAAATTCTCTGTATTAATTTAGACTCTCTTCTCCTTGTAGAAAAATTCAGTCAGTAAGAAGTGTTCTCTGTCTTTTTCTCCTTATAACATCCAATACAGTATTTTTTAACTCTTCCATTGTATTGCTTACTACCCATAAGCCAAAAAGGAAGGAACAAAGACAATTTTTCATACAGTTTTAAATGAAATTATAATTTCAGAAACATAAGAATGTCACTTAAGTAGAACTTACAATGCATTTTCTGTAAGTTGATTTAAACATGTCTAAGCATAGTTGAAGGAAGGAAAAGACAAATGATCTCTTGTGTAAATCCTAAATCCTCAGATGACATTTGCTATATTTTATGGTTCAGTATTGCTGTTGGAATCTCAGTATGCACTATTAAAAGAGATCAGTTTTCAAAATTTTAGATTTGTGTGTACAAGAATTCTGCTAAGCAGAATAGCAAAGCCAGAGAAGTTAAATGAGCTTTTTACTCCTGAATAGTTTTTATATGGCATTGAAATCTGTTCTGCTAAAAATTAGACACTTCAGACAAATTTATTACAAGAAGAGGAAGACAGTATTTAGTAAAGAGAGATGACAAAAGATACCAGATGCAATACAAATCTGAGCTTTTGTTTTTTCAATAATATTTTTCATAGAAAATAATTTCTTTGACATGATAGATGAAGGATGCTGAAGTTTAAAAATCACACAATTCCAAATATCTTAGAAAAATAAGTCTCACTGCTATTAATGTTATAGCTTCTATGTGGATTGTACAAACTTTAGGAGTCAAGTAACATGTTTTTGGTCTTCCAGGATTACATTCTGAAGTAGGATTTTAGGATTAATGTTCTCTAAATAATTCAAGAATATGCTTTCCCACAGGAAGAACAGCATGCAAAGAAATGGTATCCATGTTGCAAGCAGTTGTAAAAAACATGGAGTATTCAATTCAATGAATTCTTCACTACTGCAATGTGTTGAAGGTGGTGGAGATAATGATTACACAAAAAAACTGATACTCAGAGCTGTTTAAGACATTTAAGTTCAGGAACACCTTAATTTTTAAAGAATGATCATTAAGATGGACTAACTAGGGCTCATATTAGTATTGGTACATCAGGGTTTCCCGCTTTCCTTTTCTGGGCTGTTGAATACAGGTAGGTGACTCTCAATCTTTTCATATATAAATCAGCATTCATTATCAGTGGTCTTTACCATCAGACAAGGAAATGTGTATGTAGGAGAAAACAACAGCAGCTGCTGAGCAGCACCCACATTATTGTGAGGTCTAATATGAATGGGGCAGGGGACAAGGGTTGCAGCAGCAGGCTAAGGCTCTCACATTCCTTGAAAACACCTGCAGGTATCCACAGCAGATCTGATAAGTACTCCCCTGCTCTTTTTAATCTGCTTTACACCCACAGGATTTTCTTTTAAACTCACAACAATAATGTGCTGCTTCCAAACAATTCCCTTCTTTGAAAGCATATTCAACCAAGTTGTAATTATTGTTGTTTTGAGGGCTGCAGGTTAATGCAGAATAAGATTAATCCCCTTTGGTTGAAAAAACAATTCATGCTGTAACTACAAAATATTTTTTGCTGAATAAAAATTAGATTGAAATGTTAATTGCTAAAAATATTTTAATGTCTGCTGCTTGGGGACTGTATTCTGGGATCCCAAATCAAAATAATTAAGGTATTTCAACTGTTTACATCCTTTCAGTATCAGGTAATGGGCCACAGCAACAAAAAGTGTCCTATTAGCCCCAGATTTATCTAGGAAACAAATCCATAAGTGTGAAGAGTCTGGTAAATTCAAGGAAAACAAGAGCAAGATCATGCATTGCAGGGCTGTGATATGTGTGTTTCCAGGCACTTCAGCAATCCACAGAAGTGTAAGGAGAGGACTGGCTGGGGAGTCCTAATTCTGAGGAGAATCAAAGCAAATTTGGAAGAACTCCTTCTTCCCCTAATTAGTGTAAGCATAATTTAGAACTAATAGCCCCACACATTTCAGTGGGAATTGTTCTACACAATACAAATTTAGCTGAACCTTAAAACCCATGTTTTGCCTATGAATATTTAAATATACCTGAGATAGACTGGGATTTGGTTGGGAACAGCTAAATCAGTATTTTCATGCTATCAGCACTTCAGATCTAGAATGAGAACAGAATGTATGAAATTAATATTCTCCAGTGTACATACAGGCTGGTTGCTGGCTAAGATACATGGGTAGTAGAACAAATTCAAATTAAACTGCAATATATATTGACCAGCTGGAGCAGTAAGCTTTGCAGACAAGTGTAATGTTTCCCTTTGGAAAGAAATTCAAGAAAGAATGGAGTCGTACAGTCCAGGCCTGCAGATATCCTCACAAGGCACTGTTGAAATAAAAGAGCAGCAAGCCAAGTAAAGGGCTATTTGCTGTTGGGCAGAGCAAGCTGCAAGTGCTGCAAACACAATATGAAGATCCACTTAGGTATCTTTTGTTAAGAAAAGAAAAGATGCTCTGTTTTGAATGATATGCCCAGAAATGCCCGCCCATATTAATAGATATGCCCAGAAATCCTGTTCTGAAGAAACAAACTCGGTGCAAAATGTGTAAAACCTGTGTTACATGTCTAGGTGGCATTGCTAAAGGAATCAGAGTTACTCCAAAGTTTAAGTCCCACCATTTACATTTCAGACACGGGTTTCAGCATACTGTAGTGTGCCTAGGAGCCTGCAGGACTTACCCAAAAAATTATGCAAGTGACAGAAATCTCCCCAGTGATTTAAATGGGTTTGGTTGAAGCCAAATAAGCCATATCCAGACTCCAGAGCAAGGGTAGGTTGACATGTGCATGTGTGTGTCTGTGCAGTGGGGAAGCAGCAGGCGCACAGATCCTGCTGTGAAAATTAACAAAGGAAGCAGCTGGTGAACAAACCCACAGAGCTTTGGACTCTTCAGGGTAATTAATCTTGTATAAAATATGGGGCTATGAAGAAGGAAAAGCTAATATCACGGCAGAGTCATAAGCATCTGCCACTTGAACCTGACATGGTAACACCACAGCCCTAATTCTGGTTTTAAGTCATCAGTACATGTCTACAGCAGGCACTGCTCCAGTGAAATGCAAGACAAGACAAATATGCTCCACCTGGATATAGACTTTAGCCTAATAAAATGTTAGATAATATATAATAGGATCCCTAAACCCTAAAATAAGAACTAAATTCAGCCCAAAATTAAACACACAAACTTTATTTTTTACTATTTTTTCATCTTTTATTTCTGTATTGCCCTGTGGTTGAAGTTAATAATTTTGTTCTAGCCAATATTTTGCTAAAAAAATATTAAATGCACCAAAAGAAGTAAAAAAACTTGTACTTTTTCATAAAATTGATGAAAGTAAGACACAATAGTCCTAGCTATATCCTGAAAGCTTATTCATTGCCATAGTTCCCCTCTAAGTCTGGACTATTGAAAAAATTTTGCTCTCAGAGAAGCTACATAGGCCACATCCAGCTATTGTGTTTACAATATAATTTGTTTTTCTGCACTTTGGTAGAAAAACAGATTAGTCTCATATGAAGAACAGAAGACAGTTACTGTTAGAAGAGTACTTTTCTTTCTTTTTGTAAAAATGGAAGTGTAGCAAGGTAATGTTAGCCAAGAAACACTGCTTCTCCTTACAGACAAACAATTTTGCTTTGTTACCTTCCAGCAAGCATATTTTGGGTAACTTCCCAAAGGCTCTTTCTTTTCCCCTTAAAATCAGTTTTTGAAAATGTCGCTCTTCAACAGGCTCTCCAAATCATGCACGAGAAAGCACCCAACAATGTTTTCTGTTGTTAAAAACTCCTGCCTGATCTTAATTTTAAAAAAAAACCTACTATGGAGTGCTAAAATTCTAAACAAGTTATAATTGCAAAATCCCTTTTCCATGCTCAACACCATCCTCTCCTAATACATCAAAGCCCCACTGAGAAGATTTTTCTGTATCTTGAAAACTGCTGTTAGATCTTGAAAACTGCTGTTAGAAGAATGAGATTATTCATCCCACATAAGAGAACATAACAGTTTATGTGGTAAAGAGAGAGGGCAGGTTTCACAAAAAATAAAGGCTTATATTGTGCCTTGTTGATTGTATCCGGTGAATGACAGTACCACCAAGGTTTGGTCTTCATGTAAGATGAAAAAAAAATAATGTCCCTTTACCTATAACACAATTTTGCCTCAGCTCTTTGTTGTAATACATTATTTTTGACTCCATAGGATAAAGGTAGATTCATGTCAGCATATATTGAGGAAACTCAAGGGATCAGGTGTCTTAGGAATGTTTCAGCTCTAGCTTACTTCTGCAAGTCCACACAAGGTTTTCCCATGATTTATGGTTTTGTCTCAGTGCGGTATGTAAAGCTGAATTATTGACACCAGTTTTAGCCAGAAAGAATGAGAGTACACTACAGCTTGTAGCTACTTTTTTCTTCAGAAATGACAAAGAAGGGGATTGGCAAACTTCCTAGCCCAAGAAACTCCCTTTGTGAAGCCAGGATCAAGAGACATAAAGACATGTGCAGACTCACATTTTGTTCCACCTCTGTCATTAGAACTTTTGCCTTTCCCATGCCTGAAGTCTGACAACTTTAATGGATGCATAATGAAGAGTAAAATGCTATTGTGTTTAAGCATTAAGAAAAAGCACTTTCAGAAGGAATCCTATTCAACAAGCCATGAGAAGATTAAATTTTTGTAATCTATTTCCTTCCTACTCTTCTTAGTTAATGCTGCTACCAGGAGATCAAGTTAAATGTCAATTTCAAATAGTATTTTTCAAATGTCTTTTTGATTAGCAGCTACTTGCCATGTTTGAATAGTGGTTGTATAAGGTTTGTCTCAACTATTCATTTTTCAAGTACCTGCCAGGTCCCACACTATTGTTTTTCCTCTCCAAATAGGATAGCTACAATTTAAAACCAATGACTGGAGAATAATGAATTTTCATTGAAAATTTTCAAATTAGCAAATATGAGAGCTGCAATCTGTGAAGTTTCAAAATTCAAAGAGTTTTCTCAATATAGAGGGATAAATACTAATAGTTAAACTTTCACTTTTTTTGCTGTATTTGTTCATTAAGATCTTCCTGAATCAGGAAAAATCAAGAAGAAGCAGGAAGCATCAGAAACAATGAAAAACAAATATTTGGTCAGGAAATATGTCTGTTAATAAGCCAAAGATGTGAAGTTATACCACAACTTTGGCAGTCCACAGACAGAGCTCATCTAGAGTATATAAAAGTTGTAATTGTTTTTGAAAAATCATACTAGGATGATTCACAAGATTATACTATTTACCAAAGAACAAAGTCCCAGATATAAGTCAATTAGTAGTCAATAATCTAATAGCCTCAAAAAGGGTTATTGGATGCATACTCCAAGACTAATAGATAGTCTACCTCATTATTTAATAAGGCTTGAATAATGTGGTCTTAGGGAAAAATCCCTAAGATAGACACATGGTAATACATTTTATAGCAGAATACCTAATTTCATTTTTTACTGCCTTCCACCTTCCCAAATTCATGCATTTTCAGATAGAAAAACAGAAGTTACAGCACAATTTCCAAAACCAGATAGCCGTCTTAGTTGGGAAATGCTGTATTATTCTCTCACTTGTTACACATGCCTATTTACATATCAGTTGCAGTTTTCATCATACATACTTATTAGTGCTTGATTCCACTATATAGAATCTTGATCCCTGAGCTTTTATAGGTCATTTAAGAGCATAACTATACCAAAACTAGCCCCTAATTTTCATTGTTTCAGTAGTTCTACTGCTACTCCAAAGGAAATGCTTGTTAACATGAATGACTAACAGTTAAGATAATGTTAAGCACAAAAATTATGCAATATCCAACATGTACATAAACTAATAGCTGTCTTTGCAGACATTTGGATACTAAAATGAAAATATAAACTTTTTACATTAAAGGTCTCAAGTGATAATCACTGTGTTTGCACTTAGTTTAGGCGTTTAGGCATTAGAAAAAAAAAAGAATAAACACACGATGATACTTCTCTTCTTAACAAGGTATAACACTTTATTATCACTTGTTTGCTGCTGATTTTGCCACAAGAAACTGCAAACGTCTATCATTCCTCATGATTGTTCATACAATCAAACAAGGAAGGAAACTTGACCTTCAAATTTTCTGTCTATGAGGAGGTGCCAAAAAATTTCCCAGCTGTGTCATATATATATACTTTATTGTTAAATGCTGTCAAATGCTCAAAAGCAATTTATACTCTTTTTTAGTTTGAAAACAGTGAATTTATAGTAGAATTAATAACTGCTTTAGGAGATATACAAGTTGATCTACAGAAGTTTATAGAAATGTTAGTAGAGTTTTATACAGAAATTAAGAAAAAAAATCCAACACATTCTTGTCAGCAGGTAAACCTACATCTTCACAATGAGCACAGGTTGGATGATGTCTGGGAGCTGCATGGTGGCTAATGAGATGCACAAGGACTACTAGCAGAGCTTCCAATACTGGAAAGCAAGCTTAGTAATTCTAGTCTTGCTACTCCTGAGACATTTTTTTCCCAAGATGTGAAAGACTGTGTTAGTTTTGGCTGGGATAGAGTTAATTTTCTTCACAGTGGTATGGGTCTGTGTTTTGGATTTGTTCTGAGCACAGGGTTGGTACTGTGGTGTTTTTGTTACTGCTGAGCAGAGCCAAGGCCTTTCCTGCTTTTTTTGCTGCCACACTGGTGAGGTGCCTGGGGGTGCCTGGGAGGGTGGGAGGAGGCACAGCCAGGACAGGTGACCCCAATTGACCAAAGGGATATTCCAGACCATGTGGCATCATGTTCAGGGCAAAAAGTGGGGGGAAAGAGGGACATTTGAAATGATGGTGTTTGTCTTCCCCAGTCACTATTATGTGGTGGGGCCCTGTTTTCCTGGGGATGGCTGAACACCTGTCTGCCCATGGGAAGCACTGAATTAATTCATTGTTTTGCTTTGTTTATGTATGTGGCTTTTGCTTTCCCTATTATGCTGTCTTTATCCCCATCCAGCTTTTACCTTTCTGACAGTCTCCTTGACCCTTCTGGTGGGGGAGTGAGCGAGCGGCTGTGTGGGGCTTGGTTAATGGTTAAACCACTACAAAGACACATTTTTATGCTAGCTATTGGGATGTGAGAAATTGTTGAGATAAATAAGCATATTAGTTTAAAAAACCCCACCTCATGATTATAGGAGGAACACCAGGCACTAATGCTCTGCAGGTGGCGGTTCATGTCTACAAGAATAAAAGAGAAACTCTACCAGGGAGAGGAGCTGGTGCTGACCTCCCTTCCCCAGAGGCTGCCCAGTTAAAGCCCATTCATGGATAGGAAAACAGAAGTAAGGCATTGAGACAGACTTCAGTGGAATTTCATACCCTTCCCATAAAATGCTTTTTGCCTTCCTGACTCCATGGAAACATCACAGTCAGTAATACCAAAGGGGAAAAGAGTAGTAGCCAAAAGGAACAGAACTGTGCAGGAATCAGGCCTGTGTTAGCAGACAGAAAGGTAATCAAGTGGGGGTTGTTGAGGTGAAAAAGTGGATGTCACCTTGGCAACCTGAGATAAACTCATGAAAAATGCAATGGGTTCCCTATGAGGGAGAAAATGACAATCAGATTAATATTGAATCTAGATGCTTTTATTTAGTGTAGGTAAACAATTCTCCTAGTGATGTGAATGCATAAAATATTTCATTATTCTCTTTCTAGAGTGGGCTACACATTCATTCTAGTTATCACTGACATATTAATGTGTTAAACAGGTCAGAGAAATGGGCATGGAAACTGATGCTGATTAAATTTTATTCTAATTTCTGGGAAGCAGTACTACAGTGGAGTTGTTGCTTATTTTATTACTTTTTAATTTGGTTTCCTAATCTGATTTTTTACCTGATAAAGAGGGATGAAAACAAAAGGTTTATGATTAATATTTGATGGAAAAGTTAGGAAGTGTTTTTCCAGTTCAAGATTTGCATTTTCTCTTATTCTTTTAAGTTCTGTCTGTAGGTTCTTACTCGACTGTTAATTTGCCTCTCAGAGATTTGGGAGCTTGATGAGAAATTCTCTTTTCCCTTTTGTGCACTCAATGTGAGACTCATAAAACAGCATTTCTTTCAGTCTGAAAAACAGTCCAGAATAAAATATAATTTCAGTTCCAGAATAGTTGAGGCTGAGGCTAAATTTCTTACAATGTTGAGATATGGAACATCAGCTTCCTGACAAAGCCTGATTCCACTGAATATCCTGGTGATAACCAGGAAAGGAACTCAATGTGTGAAAGCCCACAGACAACTTGTCATATTTAAATTCATAATAAAGCTTTGTCATCAACATGGAAGACATTGAAATATAAATTACATCAATTTCTTAAACTTTAGGCATAGGTTTTTCTTTGTTTGTGTTTTTTCTGGTCTTTGCCTGTATTTTAGCATCTACTTCTAACACTAATTATGTCTTCACATCTCTACATGTTGTGCATGCACTGCTTTTTTTAATGCATTTGTGAGTTAGTTTTATTCTTTGAAATTCTTAACAATGTTAAATCCCATTGTTTCAATATAACTATTCCTCTGTTATTTTTATAGAGTGTACTCCTTAGTTTAGCTGTAATAGGTTTTCCTTTAACCTGAACAAGAAAAAACACAGATGGAATAAAAATTACTGTCTAAATAGGACACTGCCCTGCAGCAAAGAAAACATTAATAATTAATATGTATTAAGGTGTACTTCAAGTATTTACATAGTCAGATTTGAGACCCACCAAAGGTTCAATTTTGATTGTTTATTCTGATTCCCTGAGATAGGTCAGGAATTTTGTTTATCAGTTTCCAAATCTATCCCAAGAACTGCAGAATCAAGCTAGGCTGTTAGTGAGCAATCTCCCAGTGATTTTCAGCTAAAGCTGGAAAACTATGAGGACTGCAGCACAAGGCCTTAGGTTAAAGAAACCTCACATCTACCATTTTTCATTTAAATATGTATTTGAAGTAAAAAGAAAAAAAATTGTAGACTTCAGTTCAGGAAAGTATCTCTGTTCAGAATAGCATTTCACTCTCTGCAACGACTCATACAATGATGATTTAACACTTAATCCTTTCATTAAAAGTGCCTGCTTCATCTTGCTTATCATACTTGACAAACCATAAATTTTCAATCCACTGGTAGCACTCCACACCCAAAAGAAAGCATCCACAGATGTCTTTCCTTGGAAATAATTTTTGAAGTTGGGATGTATCCTTTAGTCTAGGCAATAGCTTCCTCTTAGATACAAACTGATTGCCTCTGGCAGGGAAAAGCCACACTTCAAATGAGTAAATGTATAACAAAAGCACTTGATTGAAATACTGGTTATATTTTCTATAACATCTATTTTGCAGGGTTTTTTAACAGACCACATAGTTTTGGGGTTTTTTCTTAAACTAAGAAACAGCCCTGGGACTGAAGCTTGCAGTTGAGTACACCAGCTCTTGCACTAACCCTACCAGTGTATTTACAGCGAAACTTCAGTTGGGGTTGCTTCCAGGCAAAAAATCACATCCCCTCTCTCCAGATAATTTTTTTTCCCCCAAAACACACCAGGGAATAATTTATTGCTCACGTCCCCACCTCTGTGTTTGGTCTATGACAGGCTCCAGGACTATGGCTGTGTTCAGTGCTGGCTACATGACCTGGGAAAGAACCATCATTTTCCACATCTCCATGCAGGACTGGGGCAGAATCTCTTCTGGCACTGTACATCTTGTCTGAGGACCAATGAGCAAAACAGGAGAGACAAAAACACTGTCTTGGTCTCAGAGGAGGATTTTATTTCTTTTGTGTTGAATAAGCTAAATTCAGCAAGGAAGCTATGTCAACATTGGAATAAAGCAGTGACAGGAATGGTATAGTCGGATGTTGAGAAATTGAAAAATTGCAGCTTTTGCAGCTTCTGACAGTCCAACTCAACACACATTGTTTGAAGTTAGTAACTACAGTTGTATCAGGGGGCAGGGAGGCAGCAGTTAGTAACTACAGCAGCAGGGGGGCAAACGTACCTGCTTGGTTCTTCATAAATCTGACCAGTGACTTCACTCACTCACTTGAAAGCAAATAATGAAGGTCAGACTTAGTATGAGAGCACAATAATGCAAATTTTTCCTTATTTGTAATACTAATGGCAAGAATCTCACCCAGACAACAAATTAATGAAGAATTTAACTTGGAGAAGCTGGAGAAAAAGTGCATCATGTCTGCTTAGCATTTTATTCAACTTTTCATCTGCTCATGTCATCAGAACATAAAATATTTTGGTATATTTTTATACACCTAGCAAGCAGTAAGTACTATTATAAAGAAAAAAATTTATTCTATATCTTAAAAGCTGTTATGTTGTCATGCATTCCTGAAGATTTTTTTTCTCTTCTTTAATGTTAGTTTGTTGTTACAAACATTGTCTTTTCCTCATGCAGGGATAATTTCTGTAGCTGAGGCTGAAATGTAAATCAAGCTACATTAGAACAAGCTCTTTGCAATACCCTTACCTCCATCACAGATGGGTTTTTTTGAGTTTGATTTCTATGGCCTAGAAATGCATGGTAATTGAGAGACCTGGTCTTCTTGTGCAGAGCTTGGGAGGAAGGAGGAGGCAAGCAGGAGCCTTCATGTGATGAGAGAGCCTGGGCACACAGGCTGGGCTGTAATTTATTGTCAAACACAAGATTTCCATCTTGAGCAATCACAGGGTTTCCACTCAGAGAATAATGGAATGATGTCCATCCATGACAGGGGATGATGTCATCTAACTTCACAACCCAAGTAACAGGATTGTCTGTAGCACATCCCTTCCATAGATTCAGGCATCTTGTATGATGCCTAACTGATCTAGAAGTATCTAAAGAAGATTTAAACAAACCTTTTCAAATTGCATCCATAAAAAATTCAGGGCTACTTTTCTCCTTTATGTTTTCATGCATCCCTTGTGGAATTAATTGTTCAAGAAAAGTAATTACTGCACACTTAATTTGACAATTTTCATGAATCAAAATGAGCTTACTACAAGCAGTTTGGCAGTAGCTGATGCTCACCTATTGCTTCTGCTGCTCCTAGTGAGGTTGATGTAACTTACAGTTAAGATGCAATAGAAATGCCAACTCAGCCAACTCGGCCAAAATCTTTATGAAGAAAAGATTTTCCTAAAGTTTGGGGATTTCTCTTGGATTTTTTATTTTTGTTGGTTTTCTCTCTTTTTTTTTTTTTTTTGTGATTTTAAAGTAACATTTCATAGATCAAAAATCCAAGAAGCTTGGCATACTCTGTAATTTGGACTTCAAAGTTTCACTGCTTTAGGGAGATTTGAAGCCAGGAAGTAGAAAGCCAAGTTTAATCATATGTTCTTTGGTACTTTCAATTGATCTGTGATGCCACTTGTGAAATATACATTGATTACCCTTGAAGTCCTGTTTCCTTGAGCAGCCCTATTTGAAATTAAAAACAATCAATGTTCATATTAAATTATTTCAGCACAACTGGAGAGGCTGGAAGTTGTTTTATGAAGTACCAGGTTTTCTTCTTTTTGTCATAACATGTTATTTCCTTTAGCATTATTTTTCTGCATTATTATTTCTCTTACTGCAGGGAAACATTCTGTCTGTGATTTTTCTTTCAGCCTCTTTCTCAAAGAGGAATCATCCAGTTTGCCTGGCTCTTCTCTCCAGCTACTTCCTGAAGTATTCATATTTTACCTTGTGTACACATTCATTCCTCTATTTTCCCTCATGCTTTTCTATAGCTGCATGACCTTCAGTCCAGGCTTTCAACAGGGCTGTCTTGCTCAAGCCAAAATATCTGTCAAGGATTAATGAGGAGGAAGAGACCTAAAGGAGACTGAGTGGGTTCAAAAACAGTTATTTCAGATGAGATCAGCGACAGTAATTAATTTCTACTCCATGCAAAAGGCAATCGAAGAAGGATTAGGCTACACAACACCTCAGTGTTTTCCTGGGTGAGAGAAGCATGGGCAAGCATGGCTCTGCAGCCTGATTGCAGAATAAAAAACATTACGGGCTGCTACACTGGGATTGTGTGCTCAAACTTTTAAAGAGCTCCCTCATTTGCCTTGAAACTCTTGAGTAATGGCTGAATTACAGAAAAACCTTCTAAAGAGAAACCTGATAACAGAGATTTCCATTATCTAATAGAGCAAGAACCAATGGAGAGAAGGTTTATTACTATGCTTTTATCCTGTTATTAGGAGTATAGTAGAATTGCTAATAGTAACCCAGATTAAGCAGAAGTATTTGCTTAATATTTCTAGTTGTTATTTGATGCAATATAAGCAATTAATTCCTCACCTCTGATGATAATAATACCAATCAAAAGTTATGATAAACTGAAACAGAAAATACTGGACAATTTTAAATAGCAGACACAAAGAATTTGCATTTAGGAGCTTTAAAAATGCTTAACTATCTAAGCAACTTATGTTGCTTTAGAATGTTCTTTAGAAATTTGTAAGATTACCTTGTTTTGAAATTTAAACCAAGTAAAATGAACAACAGTCTTTTCCAGGCTTGTCAATCTGACTCTGATCTAAATCACATAAAGAGCATGTTAGTCTGATAATAAAAAACTGAAAGAGTAGAACAAATAACAAAAACATCCAGAAAACAGGTGTTTTATAAGTTCAGTATAAGCAAATAAAACTGATGGAATATGCCTACCACTTTGTAAGGCATTTTAATAGGTGAAAAACTTGATAAATTGAATAAGATTGGAGGCATAAAGTCTTGAGCAAATAACACAACCACACTTGCACAACAGAGAACATGAGCTGCAGAGGTGTCCTGAAATGAGTCTACAGGTGACGACTGATACTCAGCTTGAAAAAAAAAAGATTAATGCAGTCTTCCAATGTATAAACAAAAAAGTACATCACTGGAGTTTCTGTACTTACTGTGGTAACTTGCTTCTGAAACACCAGCAGCTCAAAAGTTGCTGACAATGTAGCAAAGCACTGGGGAAGAATACAGGAATAAATAAGGATAGAGAAAGAATGTTTTAGGGCAATGTGTAAGTCTTTGTTTCAGTTGGCAAGTATGTCTTCAATTTGGTTTTCATATCAAAACCTGATGGCTCATATACATCACCTTGAGAGAAAAGATAATAATGATTGATAGGGGTGAGCTAGTTGGAAGTTTTGGTGAATTTTGTATTGCCAGAGTATCAGTTTTTCAAGCTGGAAGTTCTCAGCAATATTGTACAGTTTGATGGTTTGCTGCCATCAAAAGCTCCAGTCCCCAGTCATATTAAGCTTAGGATAACAAGTACTTTAAGTGACTTCTGAGAGGCTGGGATATTAATTTTCTTACAGCAAATACAGCTTGGTTCATGGTGACAGAGGTCACTGGTTTTCTGCAGAGATTCTGTCTCCATCACAACTCCAATATCTCTATTTCTTTAACATAGAGTCTATTTAAAAAGAATAAGACCTTGTAGAGCCATGCTGGCAGGGATACTTCCTAGTACTCCTAGACACATCCCTGGATTTCCCTAAATAGTTATTAAGCCAAATCTGCATGGAATTGCTTAGTCTAAAACACCACAGGCAATGAACCTCTGTAAATAATGGCCATAATCACAATAAAAATACATAAAAGTGTATTAATTGAATAAATCCCAAGACCTTTTATACTTCTAGCATATTTAAACTGATACTTTTCAAGGGTGCTGAAGGGGTGGGTTTATTTAGAAAAATCAGATGAACATACTTCAGCATTTTCAGTTTCCTTTGTGAGTCTTAAATATATTGTTCTTGATGCAGATAAGTGAAAAAAGTAAGTGTAAATTTCTAACTGCATGCTACTAAACCACATTTGAAATCATGATCTCAAAGCTCTCGGTGAGATAAAAAAACAACACAATTTATTAACAGGGATGTATACATCATGTTATGTTAAAAAAATTAAAGAGAAGGGAAGGATAAAAGCTAATTTTTTCAAACTTAAACTCTTACTCTGTTTTGGAGAGGTCAAGGGGAACTTCATCTTGGTAAAAGATAAGCAGCAATGTTATTCTGAATGCTTTGTGTTTAGTTATGCATACAACCTAACCATGCCTTTGAATTATTTTGCAGCACTTTCTTATTAGTCCCATCTCCTTTCAAAGGCATAATGGCCATACCAGCTTTTAGATTCAAAGTGCCAATATGGTTACAGGCAGATCGTAATTGATAGTTCTAAGAGGGATATATGAATATCTGAAACATGGCCCATGCTTGGACCCATCACATGAATATTGCAGGCACACATTATTCTGCTCAGGGAAACAGAAAATGTAATTGTTAATTGCTCATAAAAGGTTTATTTAACTAGAATTTACATTTCTTTAAGTGACACTCCCAGACAGAAAATGCCTAAGCTCTCATTAAAGTACATTTTATTAACAATTAGTTAGTCCATATTAATTAATTTGTCAAAGACAATTTCTTTCCCTTCATTCCATCCTTTTTGTGTAATAGCTTGTCTACATAAACTTGTTTTTTTGTCTACTGTACTGAAAAGTGTCTCTTTGGAGACAGGCAAAGAATAAATTTTTATAAAATCCAGATTATACTCACTAATGCCAAGACAGCCTTGTTAATACCAGACTGAATGGAGAAAATCTAGCATGAGGAAAGAGATTACCCTCATTCTAGACTCTGTGTGGCCTCAAATTAAAATGCCTGAAACAGGGCCATACTTCTCACTATGCACACACTTCTGCTGCAGTAAGCACTTCTGCAGCAAACATAAATCAGAGAAAATGAAATCCCATACTGAACCATTTTACACAACAATGTAACATGCAAAGCCAGGAAGAGACAAGGAGTATTATTCCAGTAAGAAACACTGCAAATACTTTTCACAACAAAGTCCAAGCTTCCCTGGCCACAGGACACTTCATGTTCTTAGCAAATTCCTGTGAATCAACATCTTTCCTTTATAAGATGGCAAAGAGAAATGCAGGATTCCTAATATCCATTTTGAATAAACAGTTTTTCAACTAGGGACAGGTGGATTATTAACCCAGGAATTGTTTTTATAACTAAAAAGAAATCAAGTAGAGTAAACAATCTAGAAACACTGAAGCCTGAGCCTTTCTAGCTCTGCCAGAAACTCAGGAAGACATCTATATTATTGAGAATATACAGAATTATGAGCAAATTCCCTCTTTGCTTGTACTTGCCAGAGTACTAAGAGAGAAGAGTTGAAGCCTTTGGCATGTGGGAGCAAAAGCACTGCTGGCCCTGCCAGCTGCCCCTCCTGCACCATGTGCTACATTAGCACAAGTGGGATATGCCCTGGAAACACACAGGTGGTCTTCAAGTCCTCCCTGCTCCTTCCCTTCAGCTGCACAGGGAACAAGGTCTTCTGGAAGGGTAGAGAAGTTTGCTTGCATGGCAGTGGCATAACTGTTCCTCACTTCTGAATGACATTATCTAGGGGATTCTTTAGTTCTCATGACTAACTTTTTATTTCCCATACCTTTCAGGAGGAATCCTGAGAAGAATAATTCCTAGTTTTTTAAGGGACAAAGTTTGGCTGAGAACTACAGGATTTGGTTAGGATGACTGGGAATGAGATAAGCTCTGTGAAAATTGCTTTTAAATTGTCATTTAATGTGATGTAAGATAGGCTTTTTCTCCTCCTTTCTTTTTTCCCACTTATTTTTTGGACATTTGACAATTGCTTTAGTGAGGGAATACAAAATACCAGTTTGTGGTTTTCAGTCTGCCAACATAATAAATATTTTTAATCTTTAACAAAAGAAAAACAAATGGCATGAGTAATTCTGTAGTGTCCTGTGCACTCCTAGTATTCTCAAAATGCTCAGAGTATTAATACTCAGAGTATTAATACAATCTCACAGCAGGGGAAGGGGAATATCATGGCAGCTGGGCTGGTATTTTTGTTACAGTGTAGTGGCCATTTGTGCATGCACAGAAATAGAGAGAGGAAGACTCATCCATGTGTGTAGGCTGTAAGGGACCCCTGAGGGCACCTTCTCCATCCTCCTGCTCAAAGCAGAACCTGTTAAAGCTGATTGACCAGGCCCTCATACAACCAAGTCCTGAACTTCTCCAAGGATGGAGATCTCATCGACTGTTTGTCACTCTCCCTCAGCGACCTTGATAGTGAAAATATTTATTGGTGACTAATGGGAATTTTAATACACAACTCACATCTTCTCAGTATTGACTCTCACAGATATTTTGTCTCACCTTTGGGGAGTCTGTGATGCCTAGAGACCTGAGACTTCATCTGCTCCAGAAGGAAACTGTGAGACATAGGACAGCTAGGAAAAAATCTGCTTGATTCAAGTCTATTCTCCTTCCTGGGAAATGTTGAGCCAGTCTTCAGTAACTCCCCTCTCCTAATTTCGATGTTTTGTCGCAGGGTTTTTTTGTTAGGTTTTTTTTCTGGTTTCCAATCCTTCATGCTTTCTAGACCTAGTTATTCCTATTGCTTATCAATGGTTTGGTTTTGTTTGCTGTTGAAAACTACTCAAAAGCCTGAAGTTAGTACGTTGCTCTTTTTGGACACAGGCAAAACAGTGACAATTCTTGACTCTGTCTGCCTGGCAGTACAGCTTCTGTGCTTAGGTACAGCTCCTTATCCCATGGAACTCTGCGCTTTGTGCAGCAGACAACTTTAGTAGAATCAAATGGAAGGTCACCTAACAAGTTTAAAGGTGTTTGCTGTCCTCCTTAGTTGTGGTCTGTGGGCTTAAAAATAATGAGAGGAATTATTGGAATAGACAACATGAACTGCAATTACAGCCTGACCAAGGAATTAAATTTTTTTTACATTATTCATTTCATAATAATTTTCCATACAAATGTGATGTGAACTTGGCCTTTATCAACCACAGGCTGTATTTCTTTCTCCTCTCTTGGAAAGTGCAGAACATGTTATTCCAAGTTTGCAAATTTAAGTATAAATTTATTTTGAAAGGAAATAGGTTTTATACTTTGGATCTTGATTTTATTTTCTTGCCTGTCACTGAACAACTTTCTTTTGCTTTTGATATAAGTGCTGTCTTATGTATCAGTAACCTTAAATGATCAGGCTTGCTGGGGTTTTGTTCAAGACACTTAAGGATAGAAATAGATATGCACCATATTTCCTACTCTAGTGATTTCCATTTAAAAAGACACATTGCCTGTAAAGCCACATAAATTTTCATTCAAAATCCACTTTAGTAAAGGTATATACTTTGAATTATTTTAACTCATGAGTACAAACAATTCATCCTTGTACTCTCACATGGCATTTTTGCCACTCATTTCCTGTGTTTTTATTCCATAATAGCTTTTGTTTTCCCTATTGCTTTCCCCTAGCAATTTATTTTGTTTATCCTTAAGTGCATCCAAAGATCTGATCACAAAACTCAAATAGCAGCTCTGCCAATTAGAGGGAAAGAACTTTGATGTGCCTGAACACAGATGAAACAAAAACAAATGTGGGTACTTACAAGAAAGGGTATCAAGCAGAAAGTCAAACAGTCAGGAAAATAATCTTTTGGTTGTGAAATGACAAATTTAAAGGCATGAAGAAATCACATCCTGTGAAGGCAACATAAAATAAAATAAACAAATATAATGAAACAGAACAAGATTTATAAGCAAAATAATGTAATTAGTTTTTAATTCAGGAAAGTTCTTCCTAAAGGGCATTTACATAGGGGGCTGATCTATAATACTAAATAGTAAAATTGTCAGTGGAAATGAACATCTGGCAATCTATGCTCAGTGTATGTCAAAACAAATAAGTGGAAAGTATGATTTGGGAAAAAAATTAGATTGTTAAAAAAATTAAGCAACAAATCAATGAATAATGATAAAAATATTTAATTTTTTCCTTTTTTATGTAATAATTTTATAATGTTTCAAAATAAATAAATTAAAAATACATTTATTAAATATTTTATAAAAGTAAAATAGTCTCACAATAATTTCTTATCATCAATGTTCTATAGGGAGGGCCTCATCCCAAAGCCATTTTAGGCTATGGATTTTTATGGTGATGGAATTCCTAAATTCCCTTGAAGAGATATTCCCAGTCTGTGGCACACGTCACCCAGCTTATTGGTTTCCGAATCCTAATCCTCATCCCCCTACCTGACACAGGTGATATAACAGCAATAAAACACAAGAATTGCTGTCCAAGTGTCCTTGTTGAGTCTTTGTTCCCTTTTCACCAAAATTAATAAACTGTACATTCCAGGAATGAAAACAACGTTCAAAATTAAGATGTGAAATGATATATAAATGGATAGGAAAACTGGGCACTATTAAATTTAGAGAACGAAGGGGAAGAAAGTAAAAAAGATCGTCCAGACAGTCTTTCCATATTAAGGCAAGAAGGACCTATCATTACCACAGATTTTTCACATATTCCTAGCACAACATATCAAAACTGATTGGAACAGCACATTCTATTTAGTGCATTGACACACCTTGACAGGAGTCAAAAATATTAATCCTTCTTCATTTGTAGCAGTAAATAAATTGCCCACATATTCATTTAACTCCACACAAAATTCATCTGAAACCTGAACTGTTCTGGATGCAGTTTTTGGCCGAGATTTCCCAGATGCCATAAGCAGAGGCCATGAATTGTGTCTGAATATCTTGGCAAATGCCAGGCCACAGGAGTCAAATGGGTGGAAAGGCTTCTGCTGATTTGACAGATGCAAATATTTTGTTCTGAGAGGGGCCTTGTGACATATTCCATTTTGACAACTGCCAGAGGCAGAGCTGAGTGATCTGACCCAGGCTGTCAGATTCCAGCTTTTTATTGACACCATTGGGTGAAAAATGGGACATGTGAGCAAAGTACAGATATGCTGGGAGATTTAAGGTAGACCAGTTAGTGATATTATCTGAAATTCTGACTTTTCATATGATATCAGGTATTTCAAAATCATAATTATTCGAGACTGCTTAAAAATTTTTTTTCTCATTGGACACCTCAAGTCTTCACTTTCCAAGCTGTCAATTTGTCATGTACTTTGTGATCACAGTGACAATTCACAGCTTTTGGGCAGAGACTCATTTGTTTCACGTTGATATAATCTAGGAATCATTTCTTTTATGTCATCTGTCAACAGAATGACAGCAAGACAACACAAGTAACTGGAACCAGGTCCTCTGCAACGACTTTGTGACTTGATGATGGCAACCAAATAAGACACACTGAGATTTCCAAAAGTACTGTTATGACCAACTGTCAAATTAGTTAAAAGCAGATTGTAGAAGCTGAGATTAATGAATTGTCTCCATCCATGTTTTATTGCATAGGGGATAAATATTTAAATGAAAGAAAAATATCTTTTAAAATGTGAACACTTTTCTGCAGTTAAATTTGCATTACCCATCATAATGAAGAACATTACAAATTCAAAGCACTTGAGGTTTATGTCCTCTGTTTTTGTGGCTTTTATGTTCTTTCTTGCAAGTGTTTTATATACAATAATTGCTTTGCAGAGGTACCTAGACAAATGCTAAAGTGTCTGTGACTCTCTCTTCCACGCCCTCCTACCCCATCCCCACTCATCCACTGCTGGCTCCTGCTCCCTCAGTTCACCCAGATGAACTAACTTTCTGATGCTGCTGAAGGGATTTGCTTAAGGCTGCAAGAGCTTCTTGGAAGAGCACCCAGGGCTTCTTGGAAAGCAGCTAACTCCACTCTGAAGCTGAAAAGAAGTGCTTACCTAGCTTCTCATGCTGGCTGAGAGTGGAAAATTTTGTGTATAAAGAGAAGATGGATAATCCTAAATTTCATGTACAATTTTCATCTCAGTGATTTGTGAAAAAGCCTTATTCCATGTTTCCTCCAGACCAAAAAAAAATTTGAAATGAACATTCTCAGTCCAAGTTATCAACACAAATATTAGAAATGCAGCTATCTGTATTATTTGTCCTGCTTCCTTTTGACCAGACTGCACTGGTTCACGTCTGTTGTGAAATTTTATAGAACTAAACTAATAGTGAACCCTTCATGCAAGGCTAAAAG
Source organism: Chloebia gouldiae (assembly GCA_003676055.1). Taxonomy (NCBI): domain Eukaryota; kingdom Metazoa; phylum Chordata; class Aves; order Passeriformes; family Passeridae; genus Chloebia; species Chloebia gouldiae. The sequence continues at coordinate 31,938,655 of QUSF01000001.1, read as the reverse complement.
TCCCTTGAATGTGTACAAACAGCAAAAGGGCAGCAGCAGGCCACTTCACCTCCAGGCAGGTGGCTTTGGAGATCTCTATCTTCATACTGGTCTCTTAGGAACACATTCACAAGCATTAGAAATAGTCTATAAATAATTATGCCATTGTTTTTCAAGCTGTTCTTAAAGTTCCAAATGATTGGGTGGGACCAGGAGTAACTAAAGGATGTGGAGCTTGTCTGAGAAGATGGGAATCCAGCAGATTATGCAGAGGTGTCAGCAGAGAAGCAAGATAGGCAACTGTGCTTGAGGTTCTTCTTGGATTTTTAGGGGCACATTATACTAATGTAATTATAATGGCCTAAAAGTTGCTACAATGCATTTCTGAAAGGTACTAAGAGGAAGATAGCCTAATATTTTAAAGCTCTTATTAATTTTCACTGATCACTTCTAGTGGTAAATAGGTATAACTATTACTGCTGTCCCTGCTCTAGGTTTCATGTGTGTGTGCATATAAAATAGACTGCAGATGGAGAGGGTGGAAAGCAGAGTATCACTCTGAATGCCATGGTTTTCTGAGAGTGTGCATGGTGAAATACAGCAGTAAGTAACATGCTGAGAATCAGGGTGCCACTGTAAATCAGATCTCCATGTATGCCCCATAAGCAAACAAGTCAAAAGAAGGGGGGTCAAGAACCTGGGAAACGTAGTTCAGGAGTTTTATTCTAGGTAGAGAATTTGGGCAGAACCATATGAAACTTATCTCAAGAGCTTATCCTAGAGCAGCAGGCAGCCAAATACTATACTGCACTGTTCTAGGATGGATCCATGTCTGCTCACTTTCTACCACTGTTTTCCATGAGGATTTCATTTGTCATAAGTTTCCACTGAAACCAGCCATCAAAGCCTGGTCTCCACCATAACCAAATCTCCTGCACAATCCTAGGAAGCCCATCAATGCCCAGAAGCTCTAGATTCCCTGCAAGAATGCCATGGATCTGGTCCAGGGAAGCATCACTGACCATCACATGTGTGGAAGTGCTAGGCTGTACATTCCCAGGAAATGGGACCCCACAGTACTTGTGCAAAGGCAATTCACAATTGCTTCCCTGGGGCAGAGGTGGGCATGCCTGGGGTTCTGTAAGTCAGTGAAATCTAACTTACAGAAAACACACATTTTAAATTAGCCATGTTAATGTTAATGGCGTGGTATCAAATACATGTAAAGTATGCAAGAGATAAAAAAAAAAGTCTTTCTGCAAAAAAGTCTCACTAGAACAAGACAGATTCCTTATATGAGGTGTTCACAACTTTCACACAAACAGAGCTTCTTTGTTCACCTTTGTTTTGCTGACTTATTGCTGGAATGTACCAGAGTGTTTTAAAATCACTTCCTCTTGTCAATACATGATAATCTCACACCATCAAGCATAGCTACCTTTCACTATTTACCAGTGGTGGAGAATTTAGTGTGTTGACCTTCAGACAAAAAAAACAGATCAGAGTTTAAGGTCAATGATGAAATTGACAGTAATCAATATAAGATTTAAAAGCAAATTGTAGAAATTGGTATAATTACTGACAAATGCATAGATCACTTAAATTGTTTCAGTCAACCATTTTATTGGCTTTAAAGGAGAAAAAGAAGTCGAAGGCAAAATGAGGTTGCAGCATTAAAAGCAAGCCAAATGCAGCTGGACTTATAAACAAAGCTGCCAAAAGCACTGGAGGCCCCTGTTTTAATTGCATGAATATCGAAATGTCATATTTGGCATAAAGAATTCAAGGAGTATCCTCAAAAGTCCACTTTTGGGGAAGAGGCAGAAATTATAAGTCTGGGCTTTATTCACAACAGATTAGTCACACGGGTGTTGCATAATTTTTCTTCAGACAAAGACTGAGAAAGTGGGGAGAGAAGCTCATGCATTGGCTTTTGGATGAAGCTTGAATGCATGAAGGGGTGATTTGCTATGTTGTAGAGGAATCAAGAATGCAAAACTCTAGCTAAAGGGATTGGAAGAGCTACAGCAATTGCCTTTTCTGGTCTGAGAGGCTACTGAGCCACTTTTGACATGTAAGCACCTCAAATTTTGCCAACACGAATTCAAACTAGAATGAGAAAAGGTAAATTTTACCCACTGAATATCATAGGATATTGGTCATTAAGGTAACAAAAGTGCAATAAAAGCTTTGATTTGGAGAATATAAGGATGAGGCAATTTTCAAAGGTATGCAGTTCTATCTGTCTACGTCTTGAGTTTACACAATAAACATATTAAATAAATTCTGTTTCCTGAAACTGGCTTTTTGACCACAAAAAAAAAATAAAAAGCATCTTCTTTTGCTGAAAGATGTATGTGAAACTGAGGAAAAGCCACAATGTGGAGTAAAGGGACAAATAGAAAGGGAAGGATGAGGGCTGTTACATTTGTGGAGCCCTGGAAGGAAAATTTGAAAAGAATATCCTGAGGAGTTGGTCAGATCCAAATTCTCCTGTCTGTATACACAAAGTATCATGGAATGGTTTGGGTTGGAAAGAATCCTAAAGATGATCTAACTCCAACCCCCACACCATGGGCAGGGACACCTTCCGCTAGACCAGGTGGCTCAAAGTCCCATCCAAACTCACCTTTAACATTTCCACAGCTTCTCTGGGCAACCTGTTCCTATACCTCACCACCCTCACATAAAAGATTTACTTCCTAATATCCAATCTGAACCTACAATCTTGTCAGTTTAACTCCTTGTCCTATCCTTACATGCCCTTGTGAAAAGTCCCTCTCAAGCTCTCTTGCTGGAGACCCCACTCAGGTACTTAAAGGCTCTTCTAAGATCTGTGCTAGAACCTTCCCCTCTCCAGGCTGAAAAACCTCAGCTTTCTCAGCCTGTTTTCACAGGAGAGCAGAGAAAGGCATAGTGGGAATTATAAAATCATAGCAGTTGGAAAGATATGACAGGTGGTTAAACCCACTGAGTGCAGGCTAAAGCTAACAGTAGCTGGGGTAGCAGATACTGTTTATTTGTAATACAACATCATATTTCCATATGATTCAGAGCTCTCAAGATGCATTGGAATCTATAACATTGCTGTAATGCTTTCAGGCATCATCTTCTCCATTTTGTTGAATTCACTAGATTAAACTATGGTCTTGAAACTCTTCAGGCCAGGGACAGCATTTGCCAATGAATTTAGCAAAATACAGTCCAGATACTGGTTTTTGGAGGACTGCTCATACTAAAGCAGTGATGCAAGAAGAGTAAACAAATCTGTTATCAGTCCTGCCTTCCTTCTACAAGTTTTTAAAAATCCAATTCTATTCTTTTCAAGCACTGTTGACAAAAATTCCTAACTCAATAGTAAGCTGGGGAAAAGTGAATTGTGCCTTCTTGCTTCATGCAAACTTTGACCATTTTTCTCTTACCAATTCCAATTTGTTTCTGTACTTCATTCATCTGGGGTTCCAGAAAAAAATTCAGGCTGGGTAATTTTGATCCTAATTATCACAGATTGTTAATATTTGGAAATGAAATTACAAAAGTAATTGTCAAGTTATAAGTTCCTGGAAATTACTTTCCTTCACCCTCTTCAGCTTGTTATGATAGCATTTAATGTTGGTTGGCTTGTTGAGATCCAGTGTAATCATAACAACACTTTCTGATGGCTGGTATAGTGAGTTAGATGCAACCTTTCTCTGATACAAGATTTACCAGCAAAATGTTGTACCATCCAAAAAGCTTATGAATGCATAATTCTGTACGTGTTCTTTGGAGAGGTGAAAAGGAGAGGGAAAAGTTTATCTCTGATAAGGATCAAAAATTATTGGCTTTTTTGTTTCATTTTCTGCAATACAACAACTCACAGAGTAAAAAGTGAAGCCCCATTTGTTGTGCCAAGAAAACACCAGCTAACTTTTCTGGTAGGTACTATTGAACAAAGCTGTTACAATATCAGAAGCTCATGAAGTAGAGAAGTTTAGTGAAAAATGTCAGAAATTTCTCCTGAATCATATTTTTTAAAGTTAATTAGCATTTCCTTATCACATTTATATATACAATATTCTAAAGAAATATTATTAACAGCAACCGTAAGGAAAAAAATACTAAACATAGTGCAGTAATTGGTATTTTTCATAACTGTACATCTAACTACATTCTCTACCTGTGCAATTCTGAATAACAGTGCAATTCGGAATAGGAAAATAACCTGCTCTGCCTCTTCTGGGTGGATGAAGAAAGTTGTCATATTAGTTGCAGAGATACAACACTCATGTTACAGACAAGCCCTTGAGGTAAACTAATTCTCTTTAGTTCACATTTAGTGATGATCAATGGCCTCTCATTTTACACTTCAAATGTTAAAATGCCTGAACCATCCCTTTTGGAATCTGTAATAACAAGCCAGGGAAATGACTGTATTTCAAACATACTTTAACTGAGTTTTAAAACATCCACACTCAAATAAGCAGTGCTGTCTGTAATTCATGTTTAAGTCCTGGTCTCAGCTGTGCAATGGAGCAATTTTATCATGCAGACAAATAGATTGGTTTTTTTGAAGAATCCTTCTAAGACACATAAAATCAAACTGAATAGAGAGTTTGCAGAAGTGAAAATCACTTTTATTTTTCATTAGATCCATGCTGTAAGTCTTTGGAGACTTTCTGCTTGTGCAGGAGTTAGTATTTCTATGTCAGAAGCAATGCATTTAGAAAGGCATCAAACTTAACCCTATCTGGTGCTAATCTGAATTGTAAGAAAAGGTTATATGACTCTCTCAGATCTAAATATGAGGTAAATTGAGGTAAATTGCTTTCTGTTTTTATGCCTGTAAATTTTTTTCTATAAAATACCTTCCCATATGAGATGAAAATTTCTAGAGTTAGTAAAATGAAAACAAGGAGATTATATGCTGTGAAATAGATTGCTGTAGCAGAGACAATTTACTACTAAAATAATTTATTGCACTTTGATCTCACATTTTCTCTCATAAATTAAAATCTGTTTGAAATAGGTTATGGATATGTATTAAACAATGAGTATACTTATAGTGTTAACTAACTTATCCCACTGAATAATTTTAGGATCCCTCTCCCTGATTACCTACACCTCATGCAGCTTTGGCTGCCTTTGAGACAGGTCATCCCAGTAGTGTTCCATATTGAAATTTTGCTCTGCTCTGGGAGGGGTGGATTGAGAGAAAGTGCAGGACTCTTTCTGTATCTCAACAAGGCCTAACAACCAACAGCTTAATAAGACAACTGCTTCAATGAGACAGGATGAGAACAGGCATATGGACAGCAAGTAAATTTTACATGACCCCAGTCACAGGGCACCCTCAATTCATGCAGCCAGGGATGGTGGATTTTCTCACAGCTCACTACTCAGAGAAAATCCTGTCCATGGAGAGCTCGTTCACTCATTCCAGCTAATGTTCACAGAGAGGTTGCAAGCTGCATTAATAACATATGGGCTTCTCAAGCCCTAAGTATGAGGCCCAGTGGAACAGATGTTGTCTGCTCAAGATTCTGGTACCTTGAAGACAAAAAAGCTTCCACAAAGCTCCCAACACACAAGTCCAGTCCAGGCTGGGTTCCCCCAAGTCCACAGAGTCCTCCAACGCCCTTACAGCAGCCATTACTCTCTTGTATCCTCTAAGCCCACACCCTGAAACACTACCTTGACATAATGCTATGAAAGCATCCACTACTCCATCAAGCTGCCACACCATGTGCCTGAGCATTTTCCAAAATTTTCTTGAACTCTGTCAGGCTCAGTGCTGTAACCACTTCCCTGGGGAACCTGTGTTCTGCAGCATAGTATGCCAAATTTAATCATGGAAAACATGATTAAATTCTTTATGGTTTATATTTCATAAGCTATTAACTGTTACAAAATTAACAGTTAACAATGCCAAAACCAGCCAGAGAGACCCTGAGTCTCTGGATAGCTAACACACATCATTAAATCTAGAAAGAAATGGGTTTTCAGTGCTCCAGTTTTCAGTGTCTTTCCCTTGATTGTTTTTTAATATTTTTAAACCATATTCCTCAGACACCTAGCTCTTGTCATGTAGCAGATGGACTGCCAAACTGGGCTTTAAATTCAGTGTCAGTAGTCATAAACACGATTTGCCACACGTAATCTGTAGACCCAAAAGTCTTCTGCTGGAACTTGCTTGAAAACAGCCCAAAGTCAGTTATGTGTCTGACATCTGACTACAGTCAGATGAATCACCTCTCCTTCTTCTCCAAACTGTATTGGACATACCTGTATGACATTTTATTTTCTAGTTCTCCTGCTAATTAGCAGGAGAAGGCTTGTCACTGTTTTTTAAAGGAGAGAGCTGACACAAGTTCTTTCCTGACACAAGAAATGTGTGTAACTTCAACGCTAAATGAGGCCTAGCTTTGATTAGAAAAGTCTCCTAAAAGTTATTGCCTTCTTGATATAATGCTTTCTTGATATAATCCTTCAAGAGATATGGGTGTAGGAGTTCACTTTGCACTGTAAACACTAAATAATTAAAAAGGTCTGGTTCTTTTCTTCAAAATATCTTTCATACACATGCCTATCAAGTCTAGTAAAATATCTGACTCACATATGCTTTTCTATGGCAGAGGTATCTATTAGTTAGGTGAAGTATATCTAAGAGTTCTCCTGTGTTTAAAGACCTCAGATCAAGTTAAGAATATATTGGAGTAATTAAAATTACACCAATTTATGAGAAGAGCATTTAAAGCTGAAAAGTCTTAAAAACGTGCAAAGTGGAAACCATTTATTAAAGTGTCTTTCATAAGAAGAAAGAAGTAGTTCACTGCCCTCAATTAGACCAGCCAAAAGGCTGAAGGGAAAATAGAACTATCTTCCCAACTTGCTGTGGATGGAGGAAAGGCCAGCTACATTAGCAGACATGCTCATTTTGTGAGGGGTTGAAAGGCATCACAGCACTTCAAGAGCTCTTTGTTCAAATTCCAGATCAAATTAGAAATGAGATAATTTCCCTGCTAAATTGTCCTTGCCAGACACTGCTTTTTTTTTTTTTTTCTAAATTGCACTTTTTTTTTCTTTAAAATGAGTAAGATTGCACCAAATGGCAAGTACTTTTAAGAGTATTGGGAAGAAAACCTTAGAAGAGGTTTTTCACATTTCAGCTTCTGTTGAGCCATATACTGTCAGTACAGTCACCCACCTTATTTTAAAAGAAAAGAACAAAACATAAACCCAAACAACTGTGCAGTTCTTTCATCCTTGATTACAGCTGAAGGGAAGATTTTTATTCAAACAGCCCATTTTCAAAATTTTTCTCTCTTCATCTCCAACCACCTACTGTTACCTGTAGTTCAAAGAAGTTTTTGTGGCAGACCCTTGTTAAAGATCTGACAGCACACTATTGAAACACCTCAATGCAATGGAAAGAATGGTGAAAAATTCCACAATATATTATTGCATCCAGCCATCACAACAGTTAATTTAGAATAGAATAAAATCTTAAGGAATTCAAGAGCATTGAAAACAGGCATGATAAGTCACATTCTCTACCATAAAGACTTCTTGTTGTGTTTTAAAATTAAGTAGCATGATTCACCCCTTAGAGCTATTTCTTATTTTTCAACCATTTGTGCAATATTGAGTTATTTGTATAACATCACGCCAATTTCTCTTACATTGTCCTGTACATTATGAGTTCTAAGAAACCTTATCTTTTACCAACCAAATGTTTCCAGAATTCTCTGAGCTTAATGGCTCTTTCTTCTGCAAGAGCCATCAGAGACCTTTCAAGAATCTTATCTCCCTGGCTACAGGCAGCCTTTTCTCTGAGGATTTTTTCCTTCCCATCCTGTCACTTGCTTTCCTTTTCTTTTATTTGCTCTCCTCATTCATACATTTGTCTTTCCATGTGCTGGTCTTGGAATTTAAAGAAGCTTAATCTAATTAATGGTTACGCATTCTCATAGTTTATGACTGGATTTTATTATCAACATCTATTAAGGCAATTGTAACATGAGTTTATATATACCACAGTGATATTCCTTCCAAAGCTTGTCTTCCAAAGCTTGTGTTGAGTAAACAGCTTTAAATAACAGGTCTTCCATCTATTTATCTATTCACTAAAACAAAGCAAGCAATCAAGCAGTAAGAATAAGTACTAAGCAGGATTACATCTCCCTTGTCTTGCACCCCCTAACCAAAAGCAATAAGACACTTCAAGTATATACCTGTGGAAACAGCAAAATATCACAAATTCAAGAAGGCACAGACAGGAGGGAATGCTATTTCTGAAATCATTGTAGGAAACACATATTACATTAACAGCCATATATATTCTGAAATTATATGTTTAGATTTTGATTCTGAAGCTGATGGCTGTTCACTCATTATTTATATTAAATAAATAATCTCATATATAATGAGATTTAAAAAAAAAAAAAAACGAGTGTTTTGAAATATTTTACCAGGTTTTGCTAGCCTTCAACTTTCTGCCAGCTGTCGAGGTTGCAGTGTCACAACACCTGGGAAATATCTGGATCAGAGCACTGCAGGACTGTTGATCCCTCTGTATTTCACAAAAGCCAAGAGCAGTGGCAGGTCAAGGGTACTTTTCCTCATGGATGACAAACTGCCCTAAATTCACACATAATTCAAGTTTAGTGAGCAGAGCTTACAAAAGAATTCATGCCGGTGATGAGCTTGCTGATATTGATCACCATAATGAACTGGGTTTTCTAAACCACGTTCACTAAATCAGAGTTATATACTAGTTACTGAACAGCCAGTTCTGCTGAGAAGCAAAAAATGCAATCATTTCCACTCAATGTTTTTAAGACTGTCAATTGAAAAAATTTAATCCAAACAATTGTTAAATAACCCTGAGTCTTACCTGTGACATACTTTGTTCTGAGGCCAGGTTTTTGAAGAAGAGATTTAAAAGCCCTTTTACATATTTATCTGAATATTTCAATGACATCTTTGTGTTGTAATTCAAATAGAATTCTTTCCATGAAAATTAGAAAAAAAAAAGGTGCCAGACCTCTAATGAATCTGAAAGTAGAAAGAGCATAGCTCCATAATTGATATTTGAGCACACAAGCATTTCTAGGACAGATACTTGAGGCAAATTTATCTCAGTTCAGTTTTTAACATTAATAAGTAGAATTTGAATTTCTAATAAAATAAACTATTTAGATTAGTAGGATCCCCTTCCACTTTTAGAAATTTGCAAGATTGTGAATCCATCCCAGTCCTCCTCAAGCATTTTTTTATGTATGAGCACATTTATGGAACCTGAAGCCTTCACTCAGCATGAGATTAAGCTCTAACAGTATACATTCATATTTAGTCCTTCACTGGTTTAAAACCTGAGTTTAAAAATTCATAATATAAACTGTGTGGTTGCTATTAGAAAAATTCACAACACTTATCACAACACAAGGCCTCTGGCAAGGACTTAATGTTTACACAATCACTGTGTCAAATACAACATAAAGAGTAAATGTTCAGTCTTTTGAAATGTGTCAAGGCAGTTTCCAAGCGAAGCCATGTGAGTTACAGCTCAAAAATTCATCCATCCTTTCTCTTAGTAGTCATGCTCTGCTAATTAACTTTGAATAGCAAAGAACAATTTTATTATTACATTATTTAAGTGGCAAATATCCAAAATTTATTTCAGTTTCTGAGTCACAGCCTTTGTGTTTTTTTCAAGTCATAAGAAAAACTAGTTCTTAGGTCTCTTAATTTTAAAACACAGTGTTATGCACCCCAGCCATTTGTTTGGATGGTAAGAGGTTCCATTTCAGGAAATCCCTAAAGACCTACATCCAGGTGGAAGCTAATGTTTAAATCCAGAATCAGTGCTGTAGTAATTAGTGAAAACTAATTACTAATTTCCCAAGTGAGAAGAGACCACAGAAATAGCTTCAGCCATCAGACTCTCAAAATATGTTCGGGACACTCCAGTACTACCATAAGAACACCCAGACAGCAGGAAGGCTGCTGAAATGTGCACCAAGTCCATGAAGAGATAGATGGAGAATTAACTGAAGAAAAACCATGCTGTATTTAGTTCTTCCCTGGAGGAAAGCAGTGAGAGCAGGAACAGAGCTCTTATTTATGATGGAAGCAGAACCATTGTAACAGAAAAGCAGAAAAGTGTCAAAAGAGTCCTGCATTAAGAGCACTAGAAGATGATTTTTTTTTCTGCCTTGTGGTTGATTCCATCACATATGCATTGAACTCTCACATAATCCCATGGCTAAACCTTTCAGAAGGTTGCACAACTGATGCAAGTGGTGAAGACGACTGGTTAAGCCAGTGGGATTGGAGCACACAAGCAAAAATGTAAAGACATAAATGTAAAGACATAAAAGGATGGGATTTTTCTTTTTAAAACTTGCATTTTCTAGTACTATTCTCAAATAGCAGGGATCCTTAGGAAAAAAAGACAGTTAGCTTTCTTATACTGCTAACTACAGGGACATCTTTGTCACCCTCCTTTCTAATTATTATTTCTCTGTTCTCTCATCCATTTAATGGCATATACATCAGCTTGTAAGGTCTGACTGTCTGTCACATGCACATTAATATGCATAGGCATTAGTACCAAATGCTAAGAAAAGGTTCCTTTGTTTCTCTGGGCTTCATTCTGTATTTGAAAAAAAAATATCTCTACATGAGTGTTTAAATTTGGCACGACTGAGGCTCTAGAATACATTTATCCCAATTTAAAACAATAAATAAAAATCAGGAACCACAACTGCTCAGATATTTTCCTGAATTGGGGTAAAACCATTTTAATTCTCCAAGGAATTAAACACTGTGGTCTGCCAAACTGGCATCTGGGGTGAGGACTGAGGGGCTGATCTAACTTTGCCAGCAGAAATATTAACAAGGATTTGGGCAACGGAAGAAATCCCCAGACAGCTACATGAGCTCAGTGATCATTTCCTCTTGAACTTGCTCACAGTGACAATTTAAGCAGCTGAGTCTCACTGACTCCAAAGTTAATGAAAGTCTTCTGTAACTACTCTCATGCAAAATTCAGTTTCAGTAATATTTGCAGCTGCCAGGGTTGTTTGTTACGCATAGTGGAGAAGGTGCTAAAGAATACGCACATGAGAGTAGCTATTCAATGCTAAATCTTATAATTTGTATTATTCTAGTCACTTTTCCATCTCTCTGCATCTTTTCCCATCCTTTTGTTTAGTTTTACAGCTTGTGAGGCTTAGTCCTCCCATAAATCCATGTTCATACTGCACTTTGTATCAGGGAAACCACTCTATTTTTCTCATGTGATCATTCTGCTGGTAGTGCAAATTTGTCTAAAATATAAAAAGTCAACCTATGTAGAAAAGCTGGATATCAAGTGTTTGTACCGAGCAAAAGCTTCTTCAATCCAGTATATGTGAAAAGGGAGAATTTGCAAGCAAATTACTGACTTGAGTATAACTCTGTATACAGAGACTGGGAAAATAGCCTTCATTAACTAATTATACTTCTCCTTAAACTTTTGATTAAGGTCTAACAGAACTCTCCTGTGCATGTTCCTGTTTCAAAAGCACTGTGATTTCCTTTTTCCAGCTGAACACACTTCATCAAATAATAAAAGCTCCAACATAGTAAAACAGCTAGAGGTGTGCTCTAAGAAAAAGCTGATGTAGAATATGCTAAACAATATTTAGATCAAGCTAAATAAGCACATCATCCATTTACAAACAGGGTATATATCCTCGTATTTCACTCAATTCTAGTGTACAGTGAGGTATGGAAGTAAACACAAAATATTAGTACTCTGGAGGTCCCACATTAATATAGAAAGGGCAAAAATAGGGGTTGAAAAGGCCACTTCTCTTCTTCTGATTTTTTTGACAACCCTTCCTTTTCATAACAATTGTTACTGATCTTTTCCCTGCCCTGCTTTTCTGCTTATCATCAATTTTTCCTATAAAATTATTTCAAACCAAATTTAGTAGTCACCCTTTCAGACATTCTTTCACGCTATTGTTTCTCTCCACTCTCTTTTCATCTAAGCAGATTTGACCACGTGTTTGCTTCTGTGCAAAACAGGAGTTTCAATTCTACAGTGGCAGCACAAAACATTCTATGCAGAAGAAGCAAAGGAAAATCCAGTGCTGCAAATTTAGCTATCACTGTCAAATATTCCAACCCCTTTCTAAGCCATATTTTCCTTAACCTTCACCTCTTATTCACCTTGTACCCAGCAAGCATTTCCCCTCAGCTGACCTTTGGCAGAGGTGTTTCCAGTTGCCAATGCCACTGATATACAGTTGCCATTACTGAAGCAAGGAAGGATGAATAACAGGGTAAACAGACTTGTCATGAAGATTGTTTATTAATGTACAGAAAGGAAAACATTGAAGGAATCTCCAACAAAACCTCCTTTCTTCAGGAAAGGAAATTAGTGCAGGACAATTTGTATGTATATGTTTTCTTTGAGAAAGAAGCTAGTGTTTAAAATCATAAAATTTTACACAAAACATTTATACAATCCATGAGGTGCAAATACCCCTCTGGATAGTTCAAAAGAGCCTTAAATTTTTAGTCATTATAACACTTGGGATTTTTCATAGCTGTTAAAATGATCTTCCATATGGTATTTCACAATTAATTTAGCTACATAATATGATTCATTAAGACATTCCTGTGCATAGAACTATTAAAATGTGCAGTCAACTTTTACAGTGAATTGTTTAAGCCATTTATGTAAAGTGTCTCAGCATTATTACCCTACTGATCTAAAAAGAACTTCTTTAGCCTGAAAATACTCCTGACTTATTTTCTTCAGAATTAACAGGCTGTGCACATTTTGGTTACTGCTTGGGGCTTAACTGCAAGAAAATAAACAGGGAGGATATTATACAGTCATTAAACAGCATTAAATTCCTTTAGGAATATTCTTATTCTGAATTAATGTTGCTTTGTTCCGGCTAACTTATCTCATTTCCAGAATAAACTGATATAAGATAAATTAAGACAATTGAAAATAATACAAAATTAAGGCCACTTTACTGCTGCCAGTACAGAGAAATGTACTATTATATGATTCATGTTACTGACAGGAATGTTAATTTCAATACATTTCTTTGAGTGTCCACCTGAAGACAAGCCCATAAATCTATCCAGGCTATTTACTCATCATTGTACAAATCAGAATTTCTTTTAATTACTTACTTAATTAAATTAGAAATAGTTAATTAATTAATAAATTAATTAATTAGCTTTGGCAAAAGACTTTCTTTTCTAACGAACTCCTCTATAAGTAAACCAGAAAAAGGAACATATAGGAATATATTTTTACTGCATGCTTCACAAGCAAACCTGCTCCTAGACCTCTGCAAGTAACTGTTTAGTTAGGAAAGTCTGTGAGAAGCAACATTTTACAGGCATTTTAGATAAACTGGGTATATTCAGAACAATGGGACTGCATAGAATTTTACTACAGGGCTGAAAAAAAAGCGACTACTGTAATTAAAGTGCTGCTATTTGTAATTTTAGTTTTTTAAGTGACAGATAGGTCAATGAGAGCTGGCAGAAGGCCAACTAAACACACATCTTTGAAAAACATGGAAAAAGAGCCTGGGGAACTTTTGGCTGCTCAGCCTCCCCTCAGTCACTAGGAAGACACTGGAGCACAACCCATTCAATCAGTTTATGAGTCAACAAAGGATAAAAAGGCAATTTCAAACAGTGAACAGAAAGCCCTTTACCAAGGGCACTTTGTGCTGACCAAGGTGACAGAACAGCCACAGAGCAGCTCGGGCTGCAGGGCACCTCTGGAGACCACCAAGTCCAACACCCTTCTATGAAGCAAGTTGCCTGGACCACATGCAGACAGGTTTCCAGGGATGGTCACAGCCTCTGAAAATCTATTCCAGTGTTTGAGTATCCTTAAAGTAAAAGTCTTCATTCATTTTTAACATGTTTAAGTGGAATTACCAGTATTTCAAATGGTGCCTTTTTCCTCTTGTACTGTCACCGAGTAGCACTAAGAGCTTAGCTTTGGTTCTTTGCTCCCCTCCATCAGTAACAAATAGATCATATAATAAAAAAAAAAAAAGAAAAATAGATATTTGAGGGTTGGGAAGTTATTTATAATCTTGTTTACTATTTACAAATATTATAACACTAATTTAAACATAATGATTCATAGCAGAAGGTCACTTAGATCATATAAAACAGACTCGTTGTTTTTTGCTAAAAGGAAAGATTTAGATTTTGGTGTAAAACTGGAGCTCTCCGAACAGAAATTAGAAAAATAAAAAAGAGAGAAAAGGTTATTTTTGTAAAAACTTAAACATCCCTTTAATTTTATGTTAAATATGCAATGTGCTACACTAGAAATCTCAACATTTCTACCTTGTTTCAAGGTGTTAATATTTACCTCACCTTTTTCTATATAAGCTTAGGGAATTTGAAGGCTGCAAGTGTACTCAAATGTAAAAAGTCAAATTTATTTCCATCTTCCAAAGAGGATTGAAAATTTTTACAGGGCTCTTTAGAGTACATAAGAAAATCAGATTTAAATGAGGTTCACACCATCCTTGTGGGTAGAACTAAAATGGATCCTGGGACTGCCCATTTCTCATTAGCTGGGTTAAGCATTATCCCAGAAGCAAACAATGAACAAAAGATTCAAACCTGAATGTACAGAGTGAACATTTTCAGCACTAGAAGAAAAGCACTGGAAACAAAGTGTATGTTTTAGGTAAGTGTTGTATCTCACACATTCTATTTTATCATTTTCCTGTACTTTGGTTTCATTTATATCTATTCCTTCATTTATCTGTAGTTAAAGAGGGTTGGTGGGGTTTTTTTATCTAGACCTGAGCAGATAGTATCTAACCTGATCTTTCAGCTTTTTCTTAAATAAATAACTTGCTAACTCAGTGTTCCTTCTATTTATTTGACTCTAGATATACTTTTAAAAAAAACAGGGGTGATGTGAGGGGGTGGAAGAACAACAAGGGAAAAGCTTTGTTTATTAACTGCAATTAACTATAGTACAACTCAAAATGGCAGTTTATTGACAGATGGACAAATGTAATTGCAGGTCCCAAGGGCTGCAATTCAAGTTAGATTTAACATTATAGCAGATGACAAGGAATTAATCTTATCAGCACACGTGCCTGTGCTGTGTTTGCTGCTACATCTGCCTCTTCATCTGGCTGGCTCTTAAGTATATGAAGCTGCAAGAACATTTGCAGTACAGCTGGGTGGCAGAACAAAACAAAGTAGGGTATAAAGGAGCAAAAAGAACTTTTATCTTCCACATGGAGAGATCATTCCAGGAGCCAGATCAGAGACAAAAAATATCATCTGTGGGTGAAGCAGGTGAAAAGGTGTCCTTAGAAAGTACCCACTTGATGCAGAAAGCTGGGAACACACTGTGTTTGGCAGTACTCTGTTGTGGCTCCTGGAAGACAGGCACAAGCCCATTCAGTGATGAAACAGAAGGTAATATCTGGGGACATGTGCAGGGGAGGAGACTTTAGGGATATGCCAGTTGTACAGAAGAAATGGGGGGGAAAGGAGTGCAGTGGGGAGAGGACACAAAGCCCCTGAGCCTTCCTGAGGACAAGGTCCAATAGAGACCTATTTCCTTCTTTGTGGGCTTAGGAATCACTTCTGTGTCACTTCTTTGTGGGCTTAGACACAAAGAAGTGTGTCTTAAACACTTCTGGTTTATTATTTTAAATTGAAACCTTTGACACTAACAGATTGGGTTATGCAGGTGGGGAAAGAAAGGGATAAGGAGGTCAGACACATACATGGTGTAGACAGTTGATGAAAGACCTCACATGAGTCAATGAAGTCATTAAAATACTGGGAAGAGAAGATGGAAAAATAGTTTGTGAGTAGGCTTGCAAAAAGCTGAGATGTAAATATATCACATTAATGGACTGAAAAAAAAATATATAAAACAGTGCAAGTGCATATTAAATACTCTGCAATTGCCCCACATGTTGAGAAACTGCCACTCTGTTATGACCAGATAATATCATTAAACTTATTCAAAGCTTTCAAATGCTTCCTTACATGTATACACACATTTGTGCATCATCAAATCACTCCATGTGATAATTTTGAAATTTCAGCCCAGCTGGTGCCTTTATCTCTGAGGAGGGCTTCTTGTGGGGTTTGGTTGGGGGCTTATTTTTTTTTTTGTGGCATCTGTCACTGCTTTTACAATATTCTTTTAAACTGGACTTGTAATTTGAGACAAATTAATCTTGAATTCCCAGGCTAAAATATGTAAAGGAACTGTAATTTTGGATAGCGTTGAGTGAGGAGTTCTCTCTGAAACACAGCCCAGCTAAGGTATACCAAGCAAGGATCTGTGGAAGTTTTCTCCTTTCCAAAGCTCATCCAAGGTGGTTTATGTTCCAAAGTAAGGCCTTGGGCTGTCCTGCAAACAAGGTGAGAAAAGCAGGGA
The DNA here is from genome assembly GCA_003676055.1 of Chloebia gouldiae. NCBI lineage: Eukaryota > Metazoa > Chordata > Aves > Passeriformes > Passeridae > Chloebia > Chloebia gouldiae. The sequence continues at coordinate 31,922,232 of QUSF01000001.1, read as the reverse complement.
TGACCTAGATACCAATGTTGGCAAGACATGGTTGCTTTTCTTGTCCAGAACACGGCCATAGCTGAATATCAATCCAACACTAGGTGCATGCGTTATTTTTGAGTGGCTCTCCCTGCTCTAAGCCACACATTTCTCATCAATCCCTCAGGCTTACTTCCTCTTTCTTTCAGACTACATTTTACATTATATTGTTATAGAGGAATAAGTTCCAGCCCTTAAACAGTTGCAATGCCTTTTTCTGGCTATAGCATGAAATACTGAGGAGGAAGAAGACTTTTGACTGCAGGACATTTGTAAATACTTCATGGAGGCAGTATACACAACTATGTCTTAGAACAGTGCATGCACTCTTTTAAATGCCCTGAGAATTTTAAAAGGGCAGAACTGAATTTAGATATTAAAAAATCCTTGAAAAATAGATATTAATGTTCTTTAGTACAAATAACATTGCATCCTGTCCATACTCACTTGAAATACAAGAAGGTGTGTTTTTTTAAAATTAGGTAGTCTGGGAATCATGTGTAATATTGACTAAATCCCTCCACCTTACCAAATGTGAGTTGTTTAGTTTTTTTCCCAAACCTTCCTCTCTTGAAAATCTCCCATAAGGAGATTTTAAGGAAATCTTTAAGGAAAAGAAAAAACAACAGAGTAAGTCACTTCACTTTTTCTGTTCATCTCTGTTCATCTCTGAAACATTTTTTCTTTTGAACAGAACATAGTGCTTCTCTTCTCAAAAACCTAGTCAGGCCATTTCATATGTCTGAAACTGCTCTAATACTTTGCTGTGGGAGGCATTTCTATTCCCATTAGACTTACACTGTGTCAAGACTGTCACCTGTGCCATACAGGTGCAGAAGGAACTCAGCTGTGGCTAACAGTGTCATCCTCAGTAAGATCCAAAGGAATTCTGTAGCATCCTTTACAGATTGATTCTACCTTGTTTTTCATATAATTCTGCATTAAAAATTTCTTTTAAACTTTGTAATATGTTACAATATTTAGAAGCAGATCTTATTTGAAAACCTCTAACTGAGGTCCTTATGCAATCTGTACAGCTCTGCTCTCTCATGCTCATTTCTGTTACTTAAAGGTCCTGCAAGACACTATGACTATTGGGTTTGTGTGGCCAGGTTTTGGGGACAGGGGGATTACAGAGGTAGCTTCTGTGAGAAGCTGCCAGAAGATTCCCCTGTGTCCAGCAGAGCCAGTGCCATCCAGCTCCAGGACAGACACTCCACTCTCCAAGGACAAGCCCATCAGAAACAGTGGAAGAGCCTCAAGGGTAATGTCTTTAAGAAGGAGGAAAAAATCCCCAGTGCAACAGCACTATTCCCTGTTCCCTTTTGCCTCTCAGAGGAAGATGTAAAAAAAGACTGGAGTTTAGTCCAGGAAGAAGGGAGGAATTGGGAATGTTGGTTTTAATATTTGGGTTTTACTTTTCATTACTCGACTGATTTTGTTGGTAGCAAATTAAGATAATTTCCTCAAGTCTGTTTTGTCCATGACAGTAATCAGTGTGTGACCTCTCCTGGTCTTATCGCAACCCACGTGCCTTTCATTATATTTTCTCTTCCCTGTCCAGCTGAGGAAGGGAGTCATGGAGTGCCTTGGTGGGCACCTGGCACCCAGCCAGGGTCAATCCACCCCCATGGCTAATGATATGAAACCCGTTATAATTGCTGAAGTGTGAGAGCTTGGCATGCCATGCTGGAGTGCCTGTTGCCTCCACTGTTTGAGGGAACAAGCCTACAGGCCTTTCCAGATAGAGTCATTGTTATTTTATGGTTTTTAATTACTCTTCAGCTCCTGATGCAAGCTATAAATCAGTAAAGGTACAGGAATAAAAACACATTCAAATATTGAAAATTATATAACTTTTCTTAATTTTTCACTCCAAAATAGATTAGACATGAAAGTAGTCTGAAATATTTCAGGGATGGGAAGCAAGACACCCATATGTAGACAAAAGTACTCAGACTTCACCTGGAGTTACCAAGCATTTAGCACAGACTCAAACCAGCAGACATCCTTGTTTGGTTTTTGTGAGTTTCCTATTGATGCCCAGAAGAAGTAGAGCCAAACCTGGGCATAGTCTACTCCTGATTTATAACACAAAGACTGTTCAGTGAGCAAAGAGGATTTGACAAAAAGAAGCACTAACTGAGACATTGTTTTGTGTAGTGACTGAGCTCTGAACATGCTTTCATAGCTTCCTGGAGCTGTGCTACTTTGAGGAATGGAGATTCAGAGGCTGTCTCTCAATTCTTGAACCAGAGAGGAAGGTTTGAACAAAAATGTGGTGCCAACACATTGTTTAATTTTTGTTCCTTCCTCAACAGGGACCCAGCTTTCAGTCAGAAATCAGTAAGGGGTTCCCATGTTGTTATAATAAAACAAATTTTACCAAGTTCCAGTGCTGTTGTGAAAAAGCCAATGTAGGTGAGAGCTTCCCTGATTCTTGAAAGAAAAGCCAAGAGCTTGTATGGATATATCCATAAGAGGAATGGGGAAAAGAATACAAACCCAGTCCTAGCCAGGTGACAGAGCCTGTGGGTTCACTTATCAGCAGAGAAGAAATTCAGATTTTCATCTCTCTGTGAAAACCAGTATTTTATATTGTGAATTCTGCTAAAAGAAAATTATTCTTGACAAAGTAAAGATTTTTCCCTTCATGGCAATCCTTCCTTGCAGAAAATGTGCAGACAAGTTTGAGGGGAACAAAAGCTGCTAGAGGAGAAAGAGGAAAACTGGAGTTAAGAAACAGAAATTAAGCTAGAAAGACACATTAAATATATCTAATATGTAGAGAAAGAAAGACAATGAAATATAGCATTGGAATGACAGAACAAACCTTAGACCAGACTGAAAATTGTGGGCCAAATTAATTTCAAACAAATATGATCAAACTAAGGAAGAGAGATAGAGATGATGAAAAGAAAGAAAACTATGCATTTTTTTTAAAGAAATGTTTACTGTAAATTATGTAATATTTCTTTACATATTTGCAGTCATCACCTGTCCAGGTGTCTTCATATCAGGGGTGTCCACAGAGAAGGTACTGTGACCCTCCTCTACAGCTGCCTGAAGGTTAAAGCTTCAGCTGTACTGTGCAGGACTGAAAATAGTGTGACTCCATGCTGGGACTCCACCCCCAGGAAAAGAGAATGCAAGTGAAGATCAGCAGTGGGAAAAAAAGGATGCATTTTAATCTCTGACATGCTTTCCTGACCACTCTAATGAATTAGCTTTCAGAACAAGAAGTGGGACCAAACCTGCCCCCACAGCTATTGACACAACAGTTCCTTTCAATAAATAAATATCTTCCCATGCCCTGACCCCAAAGTGCTTCTGTCTCACACAAAGGTTTGTCAAACATGGAGTTTTCTTTAGAACAATTCCTTACAGCTATTACCAGTTAATGCATTATTATTAAAGCTTTTCATTTTCAGCAGTATTTCCCTTGGTTTTTTCTCTATTTAATTAAAAGGAAAAGAGAAGGAAATAAAGTATGTTCAGCCATGACTCATTGGCAGCAGACCAATGCAATTTGGTATCTTTATCACTAAAATTTAGTGTTGATTGACCATTGGTAGGATCTTGTTAACACTTTGGTGCTTGTGCTCCACATATTTTACTAAACTCTATGCAACAGGGTATGTTGGCAAAAAATCTCATGCCTTTTCCTGACTTGCAAAAGCTCTTGCATGCATTTACCCCAGAAGTGAGCAAAATAATGTTCTGCAGATGCACTGGGGTGCTTTGTGTAGGGCCAAGCCTCCTGATGCCAGCAACGAGCCCCTGGCCAGCCCCAGCTGCCAGCTCCCCTGCACAGAGAGCATCCAGAGCACAATCCAGCTCTTTGCTCCAGACTAGATAAAATCACATTTCTTTCCTCCAGGGTGTTTTGTTCTAAGTAAACTCTATCCCCAGAGTGTTGTAACAGCAGCAGAAAATCTCTGAATGCTGAAGTTTGCAAAGGGCATTTGGAAACATGATATTTAAGCACTCAAATCAAATCCCAGCACATTCAGTTGGCGCACACAACAACATAGCAACTTGCCAGTCCATTATTTTTGGAAAAACTTTGGAGACCCAAACAGGGACTTAAAGACCCCAAAAGCAGCAAATTTTGTTATGGAAGATGTAGAGATGTTTTAAAGATACACCGTTTTAAAGATACCATAAACATAGAAGATAAATAAACTCAAAGATTTGTCTCTGGTCTAATGAAAACAGTTCACTGGGTGTGCTGTTTAAATCTAGCCTGCTGTACCACAGAGCTATTACAAAAAGAACTAAAACACATAATTTCAATTAAATATTTTCCTTGTCTATGAAGAGAGGTTTCTCTAAGAGGAACAATCACAGGAATATCAATCCTTTGATGTGGGCTTTAAAGTGATCAGTGAAGCAATATGATGAAGATTTTTACTGAACAACATTGACCCAGGCAATATGAAAGAAAAGAAAAAAGTGAATTCTCATTTGGATTTGTAAAAACATATGCAAGAGGAGAATATCTTGCTCTTTTTATTGCCCACTTCTCTGCCTCCTGACATGCTCTGGTTCTTCGTGCAATGAAGGTGAGGTGGCTGAACCTGAAGAAGCCCATCAAGTTCTATTGATTTGGGGTTTGTGCACGTGAGCTTGCACAGCTCTGTAGCACTTAGCAAGTGCTTTGGGAGAACTGAGATACACTCCATCAGTAAATCTAGGCTGAAATCTTTGGAATTTGCTGAGTTTAGAAAAAGCTGTTGAATCACAAGCACCAAAATCAATTTCTGGAAAAAAACAAAAAGTATCATAAAGTTCTTACAGAAGGAATGAAACTCTAAAGTTATGTCCATTTTACTAGGCAATAAACTTGCAAGCCTGTAGTCATGAAGCCTATGCCAACTTACTCGCAATCTGATTATTCACATTTCAAAGTCAATCCTTTCTGTAAGTTTCAGAACCTGATTTTTATAGTTACTTTTCAAGCACAGACTGTCAAATCCACAGTGTATTGAAGTAGGAAACCCATGTTCATAAATATTTCTAATTTAACTGAACAGTTTCTATATGTAGGAACACTAATATATTTCTGGACAACAAATAATTAAGATCAAAGAAATAAACCAGAAAAGAAAAAAAGAAAAAATGAAAGAAAAATAGGCTTCAATAATAGAGGATTTTTGGGTTTTTTTTCTAAAGGTATGAAAATGTAAGTGAATATTCTTATTTCAAATAACTCAAGACATCTGGTTTGGGGGCTAAATCATAGAGAGAAGAATTACCCTACAAGGTGTTATTTGGTTTATAAATATTAAATATATGCAGCTAAAAACATACCCAGTTCCTGGCAGGACCATCTCCACCACAATAGATTTTAATGATGACATTGTAGTTTTTTTTGTATTAAAATAACCCATTTTTCTGGTGATTAACAGAGAAAAATAAAGGTGTGTGCATGTTTTCTGGTGTTTGCTCTGGAGGACTACAAAGATAAATAATTTAGAATCTGATATACAATAATTATAGACTTTCCTAAAACATTTATTTTTATAGCTTTTTTCCATAAATTATTTACCTGCAATATGGAAAACAATAAATAATATTAAATGTTTATGCTTGCCACAAAGTGTAACCTACTATTTGGTAGAAAACAATGGATTCAGCATCATAGATAAAACTGGACTTTTCACTACCCTTGGCTTAGTAATGCTACACTGAGCTTCTTCCACATTCCAAACAAAAAACGTAAAATTGAAGTCTTTTAAAGTTATTACATATTAAGGTAAAAACCTCTAGCATTAGCCTAAGTTTCAAAATAGTCATCTGAATATCAACAAAAAATAATTTAAAAAGCTAAAAGACCTCTTTACAATTTTGAACACTTTTCAATACTAATGATCTTGTAATAATTTTGATAAAATTTATATCTCATAAAATAGTCTAGTTTTGTGAAGTAACACTTCAAACTAAAAAGACAGCTAAAAGAATAAAATATTTTAATTTTATTGCTGCAAAAGCTGATCAAAATAAAATTTCATCAGCTTTTGCAACAATTCTGAAGCAGAATATTCATCTCGTGGTTTAAATACATTAGAGGTATTCTTTACTGTCTTCAAAGATGTGGTTTTTCCTGGTTTTTTCCCTTGCCATGGATATTTGCATACATGAATTTTTTCATGGTGTTCAGCAGGTCACATGTATGTTTATGCAGTATTAGCAGGTGCATGTCATTATTGATTTGTCTAGTAAGTGATTTGGCTACTCATTTCACTGAACTAACTCTTTCATTTCTATGCATCATAAGTTTGGAAAGATAAATTATACTTTTATATGAGAAACATATATAGTCCTGAAGGAAGTAAGCAAATTACTACCTGACTACTTTAATGGTATGTTATTGGCTCAGAGGTTATTTGTTATAGTAATATTTTTCATAGCTCAAAGCCACTTCTACGAATATCACAGAAGAAACAGCTTTATTCAAATGATCCTTGCAATGGGTCATTTTCTCAAATTTGCTACAGTCACCTGTATGAAATAGTGCTGTATCTTTTCTACCCAATTTTATGTTGCCTGATGTTGCAGACAGGAAATAAGGCTGCCCATGGCTGACTTTTTCAAACAATCTCAAAAGAGACAGTTAAACAGATATACCATTTGCCCTAATACATCATTGTCATTGAAATTTAATCTTGTGAATCTTTTTTTTTCCCCCTGTAATCAAAGCAAATTCAAATCTAATATTATCTCATGTAAGTCTGTCATGAAGAATTTTCACTAGAGTTGTATTTGATTATGGCCCAGGTTTTATCTGAGTTTTGATGTCTCTTCTGTGAAACTTCCAGAGTAAAACCGAAAACACATTGTACAAATTTTTTCAGGTCTAAAATGTTAATTTATCCTTTTCCCTCTTTATTTTTTGAATTACCCACTAAAAATATGTTTCATGCTAGTTTTGGTGCGTCAGTTATGTACAAGAAGTTTATGGCATGTCACACTGCATAATAAATCACTTGAAATTTGACTAAAATCTGATTATACTAGAGGAAGAAGTATTGAATGATTGAAAAGAAAGAAAACAGTGGTGATAGAATCAGAGCAAAACAGGAGGAGAAAAAGTTCCAGATGTTAAGGTGGGTAAGAATAAGAAGACACTGGTTTCCAGGACTGTGCCCTTGCGTAAAGAAGGTCTTTTGAAGAATCATATTTGGGACTTTAAGGGAAAGGGTAGAAATTTAATGCAAGGGAAAATTGCACTTCAGAAGAATATCTGACACTAAAAGACCTTACATGGAGAAGCAGGTCTGCATATGTACCAAACACAATATGAGGTGTTAAGTATATTTGGGTGACAATGCAAGTGGTCCAAACGCCAGCAGTGTGCTTACACAACCATTTCATTTGTATGTTAGACTCTCATTTCCTTTTGTCCCTGGACTGAAAAATCATGCAGACATGAATATAGAAGCTATGTGTCACATGGCTATGAGTCATACCATGTCTGATATCACCTGTGGCCTGTCCTTTATGTTGTGCAGGAACTATTTATGGTCTTGAAAATGCCTGGGAAATTCAGGACTTGGCTCTTGTACTAGTGAATGGGTCCATAGCCCTGTATCTTGTTCAGTTGATTAAGCCATTTAATGGCATCCCCTGCTCTTCACAAATATGAATTAGCACAAAATAACAAGGAAAATCCATCCTAAAGTGTTTTCTCTAAGAATCTTTATCCATCACATAATCTATGATGGATAATTAGATTTCTCTTTTCTGTTTTGTTCATTTAATAGCTTTACTAGTGTTTTGAAGTTCGGAGCAGTTCTTCAGTTTTTGTATCATATTTATGGGAGACAAAATTGCATTTTTCTACGGAAGTAATGTAGTATCTTCTCCTGGACCTTATATTAGTCTTCCTCACAAGATTGGCCCTACATTCTAAATAAGTCCGAGCTGATCAGTCTGCAGGCTTTCTTTTAATAGGTCTACCAGAAGTATCTATCATTCATGATGCCTGATGACTTTAATAGGATTCTCAGTACTTTGGTCTGATCTCCAGATTAATCCATTTGATTGAAGATAATTAGGATTTGAACAGTTTCTGTTTAAAATTCCAGTCAGCTTCGATCCTTGCATACTAGCCATGACTGCAGCAGCCTGTGTACTTCACTTCTTTGTCTCATGGATGCATGGCACAGAGTCCAACTTGTCTGGACATTTCTGCCTGGATAGTTTCTCTTACAGGAACATTATCTTTCTGTAGGTGAGCTGAAAGCTTTTCCCTTCTCTAGCTCAGTAAAAATGTTAAAGGAACAAAATGCAATAGATGACAGTCAGCATGGTCTTGCAGAAAACAGGTTTTGTCAAACACATTTGATTTAATTCCTTCAGGAGACTACAAGTTGGGTCAATAACTGTAACAGCGTAAATGCGATAGACATGGTAAGCTATTTGCCTTGGTGCCACATTCATTCTGATAACAGTGAATTAGAGTGGGGTCAGCAAAGTCTATTTCACATATATTAAAATCCATCTAATGGACGGATCTTTAATGTAATCATCAATCATTTCATGGACTTCATTACAGCAGGGTTCTCCTGCTATAATGTGAGTGAGATTAAACCTGAGGCTTCCTAAAATTATTTTTTGTGATATGGGTATAAATACACTTACAAATTAAAATTTTGAAATTCTGGGGGAGCCTAAAAATGTCTGAATGAATAGTAGAAAACCACACAGAGCAATCTAGATTTCCTTGTAAAATTAAATCAATTCAAAGTGTAATTTTGAACTATTTAAGGCAAAATGATGCCTAGGAGCAATATATGAATGGCAGTATTATAGAGTGGGAATTGTGTTTTGGAAATGAGGTTCGTGGTGGATAAGCAGTTTAATCCCTGTATGATGCCAAAAAGCCCATCAGTAACCCTGATATGACTTAAACACATTCCATATCTCCTATTTATTTTCTCATTTCTCAGTTTTCTCTAAGTTGTGACTTTTACACTTCAACTGAATAAAGAAGCAACTGCAAAAAAATGTTGCGGGTTAGCAATATTTTCACTTCTAGGATTCTGCTAACAGTTTGGGGTTAGGCTATTTGCTCATCCTAAACCATGTGGGACACGTGATAGTTTATTTAAAAGAGATCAGTGACTTATAAAAGATCCACACTGCACTGAAATTATAGACCCCTTTCCATAAATGCTACAACAACCTTGAAATGAGCACTGAAAGCCAATCTTTTTTAATTGCTGAAGCCACAAGCCATAATCACATAATTCTTTATGATTACCAAAGCACACTAGACTATTAAAATCTATGCATTGCAATCTGAATAGATTAGCCTTTAGGACATATTAACATCAAATTTCATATGATATTAGCTAATAAATTAGTCAAGCAGAAGAGTTCAAACTCTAATTACCAGACAGTCATGAGATATGTCCAGTTGCTAATATCAGGCAGAGCTGGAGGGAGGGAGAAAAGGAGGGAGTGTTTTGATTAACTTGTCAGGGAAATGCAGCTATGAAAATCATTACCCGGCATTTCTGCAGAGGAGCTATTGGAAGAACCATTTCATCAGCTGCTGTAAGCATCACAGAACTAATGCATTTAATTGTAACAGCTGGGCAGGCTGGAAGATGAAGGCCTCAAAAGTGGGTCTCCTCTCCCCGTGGTGGTGTCTGTGTGTGTATATACATGTGTACATATATGACTATCCATGTGCAGTGTGTGACTGTGAAGAGGTATGTTGGAAAGGATTCCCTCTGTGCAATGACTTTTCCTGTAAATGGAGGAGCACAAGAGCATGCCATACCATCACCCCTGTCCCTCCAACACCCAAAGCCACAGGTCACTGACACACCTGTGAGTATCAGCAAATGTAGAAAATCACCCAATGGCGATAAATATTTCCTCACAGTGTACAGGAATGACACTTACAATGCTTCTGTTCTGCCTCAAAGAGTCAAATTATGCCTCTAAGCAAGCCTGAGTCACTTCAAAGAGGTGTAAAGAGTTTAAGATAATGTTCATTCAACCTTCACTATTGCAAAAAAGGTTTACTTCCTCTGCATACCAGACACAGGCTAAGAGGTGGCAGGACAAAGGCATCTGTAGCAACATATTCATATTAATTCATTTATAGTGCTGAAGAACTCTTGAACAAAAATGTTTGAACACCGTTTCTCTGACACTCCTCTAGGGTTAAGAGAGTCTATTCTTCCCTTGAGAAAACATACATTTTAAAAATACATGAATGCACGGTTGCTTAGACAGCAAGCAAAGAGGCAACTAAGCCATAAGAAAGCACTCCTTTGGTATCTTCATGTTGTTTCCATTTGTTCTTTGTGTCACTGGGAGTGCTATCAGAGTAATTTTTTAGATTGTTCTGTTCCTGTTATTCAGCTAATCAATGTCCCTGAGAGTCTTCCCTCATTTCTTCTTATCCAAGGATACTAGGAAAATGCTGTTTAATTTAATTCACTGCTGAGAATTTCATAAGAGATTCAACTTTACTCATCCTGATTATGAGCAATCAATATTTAACAAGGAGAGCTGGCTGAAGTTCAATTTAACCATTCCTGGGTTTTGCATATTGTATCATTTTAGGTTTCAACACAGCAGCAAGCTGGACACAGCAAAGCTGGAGACTGCCAAATGGACAGCTATAAATTCTATATTATAATGCTCCTCTGTACTTCTTAAATTTAATATTGTTCTCTTAGCATGTAGACAGCAGCAAGAAAACTCTTTCTTTTTAATTCCTGTCTGTCTTGAATTAAAGATTGCTTCATTAGGACTGGAAAAGCATCAAAGTATTCCATTTTTATGTTCCTTAAAACAGAACTGAAATAGCAATGGCCAACATGTAACAACAGTAATCAAAATTATCTAGAAAATAGTGTTCAGCTGCTGACTGGAGAATGAAAATGAGGTGTTAGTGTGGTAAAATTGTCTTCCAGAAACTGGTTTTAGTCAGAAAATCCTAGAAATTTGGCCAGACAGGAGAAAACCTCACACAATCTTTGCTAGTACAGGCCTTATGTGTATAAGAAGCTTGGAGTCAAAGTCTCTCTAAAAAAAATGTGAAAAATAAGACATAAAGCATTGAAAAGGCAATAAAGGCAAAAGTATAATTGTTTGTCTAAATTCTTCAATTTGAAAAGACTTTTTTTCCCCATTTGACATAATCCTCTGACTAACAGCAAGCCTGCTTTTTCTGACAAATCATCATCATCATCATGTTTGCATAAAATATAAAAGAATTTTCTCACCATTCTAATATTTTTATTTTCATCAGTCTGAAAGCTCTTTAATATTCAGTATGGAAGACAGCTACCAAAAAACAGACAGTTGTGATGATGATTTTATTGATTTTGACTTGCAAAGAAATCTCAAATGGGACCAACAAGTAATTTCTTCTTCTTCAGCAAAACCTTATACCAAATCAGAAGACAAAAAAAAAGCATCTGTGGTGTCACATCTCAAACATTTTGTATGAGCTATGTTGTTACAAACATTAGGACCACACACATGTCTTTACTTGTTGATTACATGGACCTTTACTCATTACTATGTGGACTTTCTAACCAATTTAAATCAATTCTATTTATACCATTGTCACAAGAATAGAAATATATATCAATTTTTTCCCTTTAAATTGAAGTTCTGATCTATGACTTGAAATTTATTCTGCACTTTTTCACATAGCTCAGTTTTGCAAAACAGAAATCTTTCTCATAGTGCTGCAGTGATGAGAATTATTTGTATTGAATGAGATTTGTTGCTCAGACAACATGAAGACATTTGGAGGAGACAATTTTTTAATGCAACATAGGGCACAATGTAAATATGTCTGTTATATAGTCACAGGAGACATTCTCCAGTAGGACTTACAGTAGCATTAATATTTCACCAGACTTCCAGACTGGCATGCTGCATTACTCATTCACTGGAACAACACTAAACTGAATATTCACCACCAGCATAAACACTGTGTGGTGTGAGATAGCTCCAGTGCATGGACCATGGTAATTTTCACAGTGCTCAAGAAAGAAGAAGAAGTGTGTCCCTCTAAAACTCCTGGAATCCAAACTCCAACAGCATGACAAAGTATATTTTCTGGCTATTTCTCCTACTTCTCGTTTTCACTTCAGTGACTATTTGCAATAGAATACCTAAAAGACATGCTACTTTTTAAAGTACTCTCCCTTTTTTCTGAAGTTGCTGCCTCAGTCTTCATATAATACATATTCATATCCTTCCATCACACTCTAAATCAAATTCCACTATAAGGTGCTTTCCTAAAATTTCTATTTCTACTTCTATACTGCTAATGGTATTTTCCTGGGGAAACAAAACAAAAAACCTGCAATAGACGTGTTTGACTTAAGTCTCAGGATAACTTAAGAAGCTCAACCCAATGATTTTTTCTAAGGTTTTGGTCTCAACTGAATTGGAACATGGGCTCTTTGTCACGAAATGTGTATCATATACAAAGAAATTTTTGTGCTTACTTGAGTAACAAAAGTGCATTACTGGTTCATAGTATTTGTATAAATACACTCAGCCAACACACTTAAGTGATCTTGCTTTATTAGTATTCTACAAACGGAAATCATACAACAGTCTCCAAATAAATTTTATAGCATAAATCTGAAAGCAATAATTACACCTCAACCTTAATGTGCAAATACAAGCATTTTTTAATTCATCCCTTTTAGAGAGATTTTGTTTGTTTGTTATTGTAATGAATGAATTATTCCCTAATAGCAATAATACCAGCAGTTCTGTTATGGGATTAAGAAAGTTCAGCAAGTAAAAGATAATATACTTTCTCTGTTATTTGGAAGGAAAATATATATACACATGTACGCATTTTTCATGCAGAGTTTTTATTTATTTTATTTAGGCCTCCTGGAATACTTAATGAAAAATTTCAATTTCTTTTCACTCTTTTTGCTGCTTCCCAGGAGTCATTTGTAGCCCAGCGGTCAAACAGACGTCTTTCCTTCAAAGTGATTTAGATGAAAACATTTCTTTCTCAAAAACAGCAAACAGGTGTTTGAGGTCAAGAAATAGTTCCATATTGCAACTTTTTTCTTTTCGTGTTGCCTTGCAAACACTCTCCTGTTCTGCTTCTGTTACCTATCAATTTCCCCATTCATTTTCTCAGCTTCTTTAAGAAATTAGTTTTCTAAGGTGCTATCACACCATAATTTACTGTCCTAAAGAACCATCAGATGCATGGTCTATTTGATGCAGTCTGCCCATCAAATGCTTGCTTGCACAGTGACTTCTCAGACAATTTCAACCCCTTACATACAGCCCAAAGAGAAAAACAAAAGAAGACATTTCAGAAATTTGAAACTTACTGGAAAAACATTGTGTGTGACAGGGACAACACCGTGCTTACTGACAGATCTCTGAGTAAAACTGCTCTAGCCAGGAAAAGCTTTGCCTTCCTCAGGAGCAGCTGAGGAACACTTCTGTTCACAGATCCTCTTTCTTATTCTCAGTCAGAACACCTTTCTGCACACCTCTTCACTATCCTGACTGCCAAAGCCCCAGAGGCAGTTACATCTCCTCATGCCTCAGAGAGCAGGGCAATTAATCTCATTTATACAATCAGAGGAATTACTTTCCTGTCAAAATGAGTGTACATTAATGGTAGATCCTAAATTAGTTCCATTTGAAAAAGAAAGTATTATTAGTTCTAACCATCAGGAAATAATATTCAAGAAAAGGACTATGAAAAAAATATTCTGATTGTACAACCCACAAAGGTGTGAATTTTTTCTCTCTAACACAGTACAGAAAACAATTATCCCATGGCCAGGTGATTAATTAATGGGGAATAGATTTTTTTCCCAATAAATGTCTATATTAGATTAATAGGCATCATAACTTACCAGAAATGAAGAGTGGCAAATGAAAAAAAAAAGGATTGGAGAAAGTAAATAATCTTCCCATATATATCTTAAATGTCAAAATCCTAATTTCTATATATTATTTTACATCATTGCAAAATCAAATATTATATATTTTAGTTCAAGGTTTATTCTAGTAAATGTATTAATTATATTTCTACCTAAATACAGGAAGTTAGAGATCCCATGTGCCTGCATGGAAAATTGTAATCATACAGACACCTTCACTCTTGCTTTCTGTGCTATCTTCTGATGACATGACTTTAAAACCACTATGAATTTTTCTTTTCATTTAGTTTTTGACATTGACTGCCTTAAATGGAAATGTTTTCCATATAGCTTCTCAATTACTGTGCCATTAGAATCCTTCAGCAACACTAGCCTTTAAATTCCACCTTTTCTAAAGAAGATCCAATGTAAAGGTTGCAAATACTAATAAGTCACATGACACATCAGCTACAAGCACATGCAGTGTTAAAAAGTAAGTCATTAATAACAAAGGATTTTTTTTACTTTCAGTATTCTATTTTTATATTTATTTATATTTGTTTTGTTCTTTCAGTAACAAAGGAATATAAATTATTAATCCTGTCTCAGTCTAAGATACTCTAAAAATTCAATGAAATCCAGTGCAACAGCTGAATCTGTATTGCTGCCTCTTTCTTTGAAGGCCCTGATGCTAAAGCAAGGTGCACCTGGGCATAATAAACTTTTCCCATCAGAAACTGAAAGTACAATCTGGGAGGATCTTGGAGGGATTTTTCCTTCCTTTTGAATGATTTCATCAATTCTTCCCTATCTCTTTAGGGAACCATTCCTGCCTCACTGTTCCTCCATGTTTTCTTTTGCATCTCCTCTCTAGCAGGCATTGAAGGGGGGGACCTTTCACATGGGTCTCCACTTTCAGGTAAAAAAACACCAAGTATATTCCTTGAAGGAAGACAAAGGTGCCCTAAAACTCAGGATGGCAAAACCCTGGTGATGCCCTGTTTGGGGTCCATTCCCAGGATATTGCTCTCTTCAGCTTTTGGAGTTCTGGAATGCTTTCTGAACTGAAGCTCCCTGCTAGGACACCAGAAAAGGTGTGCTCTTCAGAAAATATCTTAGTGGAGCTGCACTTCTCAGTAATGAACTTTCCTCCCCAAGGACCTTCCTTCTCTTAGAAATTGTACTAAAAAAAATACACATTCCCACCAACCTGCAGCTAGAAGAGGTCTCCATTCCACCTGGCAAGAACATTCTTGAAGCCTAAACCACTTTGCTTGCCTGTTACAGGCTCTTTTTAAAATACTGTTGATGATTTTTCCCTCTAGCTCGTGAGAGTTTAATTCATTCACTTAAAAGGAAAAAAATAAAGAAACTAGTTTAGTCTTTAAAATATTTCTATTTGGGACCAATATCAGGCTAAACCAAGTGTAGCAGAATGAAAATTAAGTGAATTTACTTAAATATTTTCTTACCCATGCTTGAATGAATTCTGCAAATGTGATACTTTCTTGGGATCTCCATATTTATAGATATCCAAGAGCTAGAAGAGATGCAAATGGAATTTGTGATATTGCATGTCATTTCACAGAAGTTGTTCTAGGTACAAAAGTCACAGTTTAGCTAAAGAAAATTAGATTCCCCAGTGTTTAATGGGATGAGAATTGCTTTTGAATGAAGAAAGACATTAATGGCTTTTTCATCAAGTTCAGAAAAACTATTATTAGCTCTATAAAACTGCTTTTTCATTTCACAGAATGTCTTTAGACAGTTCATCTTCAGAACTGCCCTTCTATGAAGGACGAATTTTTAATGAGAAGTTGTGATATATTAGAGTTGCACTTTCTAGCAATATGTGGGAGTCAGATGATCCCTAAGTAGTACAGAATAAGTGCTGGCTTAAAGATAAATTAAACCTGGTAAACTGGAGGGGGATTATTCTATACTCTGTATAATATGGCCAACAGCAATTTCTAGCTGTACAAAATGGTTTATAACATTATCTTGGAGAAAACTAACAACTGAATTTCACAGATGCATGGCAGTATTTATTCATTTCCTGGCAATTTTATTTTATATTTTATTATCTCACTGTTTATTCCATGACTGTGAGGCCCTTGTTTACTTGCAATTACTTAGTTTTGAAATTGTTCTCACAAAAAAAAAAAACAAAACCACAATTATTTGTCCAATGTTCCAAGCCTTTATGTCTGCAGTATTTGTGCTACAGTGTGTCAGAGCTCAGCCAGGAGAGTGGCTAGTGGCTGTGCTGAGACAGACATCTCTTCAGCTGATTTTGGCTGTATGATCCAGCAGGGTCTGTTTGAATGGTTTTTTGTGCCCTCAAACCTTTACTTTGTATGGGATACAAACTTTTGCAGCCTAGCAGCACATACAATGCAGAGCTCATGGAAAAGGCAGAAAGTTCATTTCCACAATCTTCCTCATCCTCATTTAGCCAAGCCATGGCTTTTCACTAGGTCTCTCAGCATGAAGATGGAAAATACCAGAGCAGTGTAGTACTTGAGAACACCGCTTAACTCTGTGATTCTCTCTCCAGATTGCTGGGGGCAGGCAGTGAGGGCTGACTGGTGTTTGCCATTGTGCTCTCAAGCAGCTTGGTCCAGCCTTGGGTTTTTTTCAAAAGAAATGCTCTCCAAGTCATGACTCAGGCAGCATGACTATTTTATTTGCAGGCAGAACCCAGTCAGATTTCATCTTTGTTGTTTGCTGAGTAAAGGGATGGATGGGATTATGAAAGAGGTGACGAGAGGACACAATGTACTGAGCTTGCCACTTCCAGGTAGAAGCTCAAGCTACTGATGCAAAGCTGGCATGATGCAGAGATCAATCTCCTTTAGTTCTAGTTATTGCACAAAAAGTACAATGGGATAAGAAAGGAGTTTTCCTGGTGTCAAATATCTTTCTTTGAATTGAGTCATCACAACTGTCCCTATTCAAGGAAAGATTCTCCCAACTATTCTGTGTTTCAGTGTCACTAACAGCTTCTTCCTTCTGTTCCAATTCCCTTTTTTCTTATCTTGCCATTTCATCCACTGACTGGAATACGTAGTGTGTTATCTGGTGTCACAAAACAGTCATATTTTGTTTGTTCCTCTGTGTAAATCAGAGTGCATCATCAGCAAATTGCTATTATGATGGATTTTTTGCCCAGTCATTCCAGTAACAGATTCCACTCATTAAATCAGATTGTTTGGACAGATAGAGATGAAAACTTTCCTGTTGGATGCTTATAGAAACTTACAGCATCGTGTTTGGTACAGGCTAGGGAGGTTTGTGAAGAAAGCCCAAACTTCTGATAAAATCAAACAAAACCAGTTTTAGCTCTTCCTTACTCTTTTGCATCTCTTATTTCTCTTCTGCTTTCCTCCAAACACAGCATAATTTCCAGTAGCTTATTTTAAGATACTATTTGCCTTGGATCCAGCAAAATAAAAAACCTCTGCTCCTCTTTCTGGCTCTGTGGTCCATGAATTTGACACACACAAAATAAAAAGTGTTCATCTCTGAGACATAGATGCAACTCAGTTTCATGCATAATTTTGGTCTATCTTGCTTGCTTAGCAAACACCTGCTTTGCCTTGGTTTCTGAAATTCAGCTTTGAAAATCTTCTTCAACTCATGAATGTGGTCGTTTAAGATCCACGCTGCAGAATAACTCTCAGCCAAAGAGTTTAGAAAGCTCAAAATGAATGAGATTCAGAATAAACACAGCTAGAGAGATGGGCTGCAAGTTCTTAAATCATATGAAGCTTTGTGGGTTTAGATAACAGATATTTTCTAAATACCAAGATCTGAAGAGAAACTTTCCTCATAGCACAATGGGACAGTCAGAGTGCAGCAATTCAGTTTCCTGACAACCTGGGAGATTTTGGAATTCATTTTTGTCCTTCACTGGAGCAAAAACAAAACCTCTCCTATATTTTCACAAAGAAGATTTGTGCTAATCCCAAAACCTCTTTTTTAAGCTTAAATTCTTCCCTCGCTTCTTCAGAAATGACCAGGAAAGGTGTCCTGAACCTTAGAAAAGAGAAAACAATGCCCAAGTCTTTAAGCCCCTTGACTGTGTGATGGTCAGACACTGATACTTGCAAAGATAAATGCCTTTGTGTCAGCAAAAAGCAGAAACAGCAACCTTCCCCAGCCTGAGTGCCTTTTCATGCAGTTGTGAAGCACCTTGCCCCTTACATCAGGCATCAGACCCTGGCTGCTTTCTGGCAATGGGGCAGCAAATCACAGAATCATAGAACACCCTGAGCTGGAACAGATCTTCAAGGGTCATCAAAGTCTGGCTCCCTGCCCTGCACAGGACAGCCCCAGGAGTCACACCATGTACCTGAGAGCACTGTCCAAACACTTCTTGAACTCTCTCAGGCTTGGGGCTCTGACCACTTCCCTGTGGAGCCTGTTGCACCCTCTGTGCCCAGCCATCCCCTGGGTGAAGAACCTTTTCCTGAGATCCAACCTAAACCTTCTCTGACACAAACTTCAAGCCATTCCCTCAGGTCCTGTCACTGGTCACCAGAGAGCAAATTCTTGGTCTCTAAGCATCAGAAGAGCTGTATGAAAATATCTGATTTGGGACATTACTTGTTTCTCTCATACGCTCTACATGTCCATGGATGGATGCAGCCTCTCAGGAGCATGCAGGGGACCAAGGAGCAGCACCAAGCAGCCACACACTCTCCTCCAGTGGACACTTGGACCCAGGACAGTGAGCACGTGGTGCTCCAGCCAGACACTGCACTGAACAGCAGCATGAGCTTCAGGGCATCAGAGTTCAGATAGGTCCTGACACATGAAACTGGGCAGGGCAACTGCAATTCTTCATTAGTAACTTTAGGAGTATTTCACTTGTTTTCTCTCTTTGGGGTTTTGTTTCCTCATTTATTTGTTTGCCTTTGTCTTTGTTAGGATTTTGATCCCCACCCCCACCCCCAACATTTAACATGACCACTCATTTGGCTCCATGACTGACAGCAGCAGCATTTAAAAGGAGATGAGACCAGCTCTGGAAAGGATTAAACAGCGTGAAGCCCACAACTGCTTTTCAATGAGGCATTTTCTGCCCAAGTGCTCCCTGCTGCTGCTGACACCAGCTCAAGGAACAAATGGATCTGACAAGGGGGAGAAAATCTAGGGATGGGGGAGCAGGAAGAGAGGATATTTGTGCATCTACAGGCTCTGTGAGAGCAGAGAGAGCCCATTCACAGTGTCACACAGCACAGATCTGGAGGGGCAGGGGAGTCAGCAAAGTCATGTGAAGACCTGTTTCACTTGCCCAGTTCTGCAGCTGTCTGAGTCATAAAACTGGCTTGCACAACAGCCACACAGAACACCTTTCCACTCCCATGACCATTGGACTCCTGAAATAAAAACTATTCCCAGAAGTTTAACACCTACCACTTAAAAAAGAGATTTCTATTTTGAGTGAGCAATATTCAGCCTCTCTGAAAATTAGGACTATAGGATTTTTCCTCTTATTGCGTAATAGCTTCATTGTGCATATTTTTCTATTGCTATTTTGAGGTAGATTTAAACAGCAGTATTTCATACAAAATGGTGGAGGCCACTGCTAAATTCAGGGAACAGCTGGATTTTGTTAAATTAGCTTTTATACAGCTATTGTTGTGGCACTTTTCCACCCAGCTCTTCTCAGAAACAGTGAATGAAATTGTACAAAGAACTTAATATAATGGTCATTTTAATTTAGAATACAAAAGTATCTCTAAAAGCTTAATTAAATTTCATTAAAACTTTCAGCCAATTAAATGAAATCATAGTATTTTGCTTCCGGCTGGTTTGAGCATTTAATATAAATTTTTTCTAAGTATTTAATATCTATTTTGTCTGCTTTTGTCTTTTCATTTTGAACAGTTCTTTTATTTTTGAACATTCTAACGTTTTAAAATGGGAAACATTTCTATGTTTGCATTTTGGTGATTTGAGGGCTCTCTCCAGTGAACTAATGAAATCCCGAAATGAATTTTATTTTACCTGTTAGTAAAATCCAAGGATCAAACACAGATTTAATCCTTGCAATACATCACTGCAAGTTTCTGCAAGATACCCATATGCTTTCCTGGAAATATAAGCTTCAATACCAAAACTAGTGGTACTTTAAACTCATGCAATTAAGACTGGGTATACAACAGCTAAAAAGATGCAGCTGAGATCGTTATGTGATAAAAGCTGCTCTGCATGTCCATAAAGAAGCAGAGAGGGATGTGGTGGGGGAAGACCAAATAATAACCTGCCAGGCTTTTCCAGTGTCCATCACAGAGCCATCAACTCATTAAAGATTGTCCATCTCCACAAGCACAGAGGAGCACAGGGGCAAGTGAAAACCCAGATTAAGGACTCAGTGGAAGGGACACACTGTCCAGGCTAGTCCCAGACTTGTCCCAGGATACCCTCAGCCCCAACATCCAGCCATGAAAACCACCACAATGAGTCAATGCTGAAGTATCTCAGACTGGTGGGGTTTTCTGCCTGAGGGTGTCAGATACAGTACAGGACACAGAGAAGGAGATTGCATGGGGCTTATTCTGTATGGGATGTTTAGGAATTAAAAGACCAGTTCCTCACCAGACTGAGTAAAATCAAGTGCCAGTGTTGGAATCAGAGCTGAGAGGCCTGTGTACCCACGGTGCTACTAAGATGGAGAGAATGGGATCCAGGGGTATCTAAATATATGCATATCTTTCCACTAGCATCTCTCCATCCTGCTTACAGAGAGGAGCTCAGGATGAGGCCCCTGACACTGAGTGTTTGTGTGAGTCCTCAGTGTTTCTGTCAGTGTCAACCTGTATGGCTGGCTGTGTGCATGAGTATTTGTGACTCTTCATGGTGCACATGCCTACTAGAAACACATCCTAGTTCTGAAACTTGCTGCTGGTTGTACCTGGGGAAAAAGAGCTGTGCCAGCCTAATATCCATTGGGCTGTCAAATCTGTCCCAGCTCCCCTAATAGGGATGATTTATCAAAAACTTTAATAACAGCATGGTACAAAACCTGGAACATCTGCTGATAATTTTCCCATATTTTCATAATTTATATTGAATAAAATATTTATATTTGACATCTACATGTCTTCCATCCTAAAGAGAAAACCCACAGAATCCTGGAAATAATAATCATTCAGCTGTTATTTGCATTGTGAGTCTATTCCCCAAACCATTGTTTTTCCGTGGTATATTTAGAAATAGAAGTAGAAAACTTCAGAGAACAGATCAGTCTAAAAGTAATTTAATTTTATGCTGCCTCCTCCCATTAGATTTTATTCCATGCTGTATTTAAATATTTTCACTCAAATTGGACCAGTTACCAACCCAGTTTTGTAAAAGCAAAGTAGCATTTAGTACTGCTGCAAAAGTTAATGTTCTAGCCACATATGTCTTAGAAGAGCTGGTGGTATCCAGCTTTATAACACGACCTTTTTCTCCCCAGGAAAGCCAATTACTCTATTATGTCTTCAGAAATAGTAGTTGAGTTCACCCTGTCTTTGTGAAATATGCTTGGTACTCGATCAGTTTAATCCCCACTGGGCTACACTCTATAAGCAATAGAACTACATTATTGCTGGGGAAAAAACAGGGCTACAGGTGAAGCCTTCTCCAGAAATTCTTAGAGGCAGCATGAACCTGTTAAATGTTTGAGCTGATTGATGAACTGGAGGTTTCTGGCTGCTCTGTTGCTCTTCACCAGGCTTTCATTGGCACAATTCAAAAAGAGGAAGCAGAAGAGATTTTCATTTTCTGATAGCGAAGTTCTCTGGTTTGTGCCTGCTGCAGTGTTTTCAAATGCTTAGGACAGAAGCAAAATAACACATTTTCTGTTCCCATATTGGCATGACAGGCTTTTGTTCTTAGTTATGTCTTTTTCATATTGTCTTAGATTCATCCATTTTCCTTAGGGAGATATCCATAGGCTTTTCTGGAACACTCCAGTTAATAGCCACAGCATAAGGATCTGCAATTTGTCTGTTCCGAACAAAAGCAAAATTATTTTCAACTCTGCATATTTGCACTCTAATTTTTAATCCTACAAGTTGGTGGGCTTACCTCATCTTTCATTTTTCAGACACAAATATCCCTCCCAAGTATGATTTAGCCATTTATTCAGAAATCAAAATAGAATGTGAGTACAGTAAACTGAAGTTACTCATGTGGGCTGGTGTAACTGAAAACTGTGCATACTTGTTACATCCACAGTAAAGAAGAATATGACTAAGAAGACTGAATTTCACTCACAACATTAAAAGGGAAAGTGCTGAAAGTCTTGGACCTGACGAGACAAATTGGGGTCTCTTGGTGGTTGTCTGAGGCCCAAACCTCTCAGGTACAATTTGCCCCAATGATAGTACAGGTCAAGAGCAGGGTTTCAAGTTTGGAGTCTGCAGCCCACTTCTGCTACGGTGTATCCAAAAAGCCAGCTGTGAGGCTACATTTTTTTCCATTAAAATGGCAGCATTATCCAATATTACAGTGTGACGGTGTCTGAGCTTTTGTTTATATCATTGTGCTGGGACTACAGAGTTATGATATGTAATGAGTAAATAGGTCTGGACAGATGATGCTTTCATTGTTGCATAGGAGTTTTTTAAGTTTTGAAGTTTCTTTTGAGCCCATTTCAGAAAGAAAAAAAGAAAAGTTTAATGATTTTCATTCACAGCCACCAAAAGGAAGAAATTTTTTCTTATCTCACTAAAATCTTTGTTTACTTTACCTTTCTGCTCTTTTTACCTTTCTAGGGATGACTATAAGTAACATTTTGGAATAAAGAGTTCTTTGAAAAAAAATACCTGGTCTTACCATCTGACTTTGCTGTCTTATCTACCACAAAGGAGCAACAGTCAACACAAAGGTCTTCTCTCTCACCACTTGTGTTTGCTAACTGCACATTGGGCTCAAAATTACAAATGCCACCGATGAGTTTGAAACTGTAGACTCTTCAGAACAAAAGAAGTAGGATAAGATGTGCCCACATCCCTACAGACACTTCTAGAATGACTTATTGAAAACCCAGAAAATAATATTCTCTTTAAGATTTTCATTTTTGCAGCTACCTCAAATTCTCTGCCTTTAAAGATATCTTACTTTTAGGCCCTGTCTTCCTCTCTCATCTTTCATGGACCATAATACTTTTCTTCTTGTATGCAACATTGTGCAACAACCACTTCTGCCTGCTTCTTCTACATTTCAACTATCTATTTAATCAATGAGGAAAATCAACGCAGGATTGAATTCCTCCATCTCTATAAGAGCTTAATCTTATACATACAGGCTAATATGTAATTATTTCTTCTTCTTTTTCCACTCACTTTCAGTGACTTATATGAAAACCTGTTAAAAGATGCATGTTTGCTTTCCCAGAGGGAGTCACAGTAGAGCTGCCCATTTAGCAGATCTGAAATGTAAAAGCCTTAACTTATGTACATGCCATCCCAAATATCCGTGAGATTAGAAACATGACCTTGTCACAAAATGGATTAAGGCTGTATTTTTTTTTCCTGTATTTATATTTCAGAGGAGATTAATCTGGTTTCAACTTTTGATATAATCTCTGCCTCAGTACCAAAGACTGAATAAAATAAGCAGAGCAATATATTGCAATAAGACATTCTTGTAAGAGCAGTTTTGCTTGGAATAGAGATGAAAGCAGGGTATTTATCCTTTCTAGAAACAATCATATCTTGAAATGAACACAACCAAAAGGTCCTTCAGCTATCAGTTCTTATGACAAAAATAAACTGAGGAAGAGAAACTATACTCAATCTACTTGCTTCATGGTAGCTTGAAAGAGCATACAGTTATGTTTTCCTCCTTTAGTCTTTAGTATTGATAAGTGATGGAGAAACACTGTGGGATTGCAGTCTTTATACAGGAAAGTCCCTACATTGTGGTTTTAGAGCAACCAGCACAGCAGGTATCCTTACTCAGATGTGGATTGCTCAGGTCCCTCCCAACCCTGCTGTTCCTCTTCACCCCAGGAGTTCTGAGCTCGACCTCCAATGTTGTAATACCACAGATAGGGATTCCCCTGTATGAACCCCAAAGGTGCCCATCTCAGTTGCTTCCATCATCACCAAGTGGGTCTTAGTTTATTTTTTTATCAGTATCAGCAGGGGATATCTGGGTTCAGCATGAAAGAGCTTACTGAAGCCAAAATCTTTCCAGCAACATCTGTTTCATCTTCTGTCTTAAAACAAAGGCCAGCAGTATCAAATTTGTCACTGCTCAGCAGCTTGGCATGGTCTTCAGAGAGCCATTCCCTGACATCCACTGATCCATCAGCTATATGCCCATTGATTTCATTTAGTACTTTTTCACTTCTGCTAAGCAAAAAGAGATATTATTTTCCATCTCTCGGTATACAGTTTCTCCACAGGTTTTTTTCCCCCTGTCTTTTCTCTCCTTATGTAGGTGTCTGAGTATTTACAGGGTTGGCTTGGTGACTTGCAGGAGCCATCTGTCATCCCCATGGTGTGCCACAGCTCATGCTATACAGTGCTAGTCTGTTAGCACTCAGCTGTCAAAAGAACCAGACCTCTGTCAGTTCCTCAGCTTCAAGTGAGTGCTGGAAAATGCACAGCATTGGGGTAAAATGTACACTGAGAAATTAAAACACTTGAATCACAAAGTGCTTGAATGACCAAACACAGCTGGAACTTTCAGAAAACTTGAAGGAAGCACAGAGGTTTGATGATAATGTTGAGGCCACCATCACCACAATTTTCTGAATGAACAAAGAAATGCCTTTAGCAAGATCCCTGTAAAATCCCTGTAGTGATGAGCAGTGTAAGGAAAACGGTGCTTACTTTTGTTGACTGAACCAAGAACTTGAGGCCCATTCCTGTAGAAATTGGGATGGACATGGGATACAAAACTTGCTACAGAACTTAAGAAATGGAATGAGACAATTCAGACACCACTCTTCCAAGACACACTGTCAGCAAAAGAGAAGCAAATTTCCTGTAGGTGTCTCTAGGATGGTTGTTTGCACAGCTGCCAGGTGAGGGTGTACTCAGAAATGGAAACCAGGGGTTTGTGCTGCAGCTGCACTAAAGAAAACTGAGTATCTTCTGTTGAGCAAGGCAAGGAAGGTTTGACACAAGGAAAGATCTGACACTGATGTATTTTGAAGTGCAAGACTGAGCTTGGAGTTCCCTTCACACAGACGTAGAGTATGCTTGCATTTACCCCAAGATATAGGTAATCCAAACAATAAGGAATACTGAAGAAATGTCTTATCAAACCTGGATCAGTTTTTCAGTGCTATGAGTGCTTGCCAGATTTTCAATTTGATACCGGGAAAAAACACAGTCATTTCCCATTAAACACTACAGATTAAATCTGCCATACAGGGGGTGTGGTATGAAATTTAACAGTATTCCAGAGTGTGTCGTCTCCTTAAGTCACAGTCAGTAGTAGAGATGCCCTTTTTCTTTCTTCTTGTTTCAATGCCAAACTCAAGAGGAGACTTTTAACATTTTGAAGGAACAACAGAAAATCAAAGACCTGGAGAAGGACTAAATGCAAAGTTCATCCTTTGCAAATATGTCACAGAGATACAGTCAAAGAATATTGTTTTCAAAAGCAAGAAATAATTTATTTTAAGGGAATCTGTGCATCTTTCAAGGAATAAGATAACTTCTACTGTAACTGTTATAAACTCTGTGATGATTTTAATACAATCTTTTCATAACCAAGTTCTCAAGCACATTAAACTTAGTGTTATTCACAATTGAAAAGTTCAGTTTGCATTTACAGTCACAAGTGTCTGCCGAGACATGAATCCTGGCCATGCAAATATTCAAAAGGGATCAAATGTTCTGTAAATGGGTGAAAAGAGGATGGAGCACAATAGGACAAAAGATGACTCTCTATTTTTTCATTTCCTTCTTTGAATATAGAACGGGAAGCCCCGGTCTCAATCTTTATCAGTTAATTAGAGATATTTAAATGTAATTCTATTTTATTCTTCCTATAATTTTCTATTAAGGTTACATGTAATGCCTAATACATCTGACAAATTACCTGCAACACTAATAAAAGATGAAACAGATCCAGAGTTCATAGAAATATTTATAGAAATATGCTATAAATGGAGGAAGAATGATGTATTCCATGAAATAAAGCCTTTTAGCAACACTGCTTTGATCTGTCTATATTTGAGCCCACTCAGAGCAACTTTTCTTGAAAATTTAGTTAATCTTACATCAAAGAATGCAATGTTATTGAAAATTATATAAAAGTGTAACTTTTATAGAAATTTATAAATTTCTACAAGTAAAATAAAGTTCTATGAAAAATAAACATAATCCTCATTATTAATCTTTTATTCGTGTCTGTTTTGGATAATTTTTTTTAACCTATTTTTCATAGAACTTTATTTTACTTGTAGAAATTTGAAAGACAAACTGAAAAGAGCAGAAGATAACATCATTTATTCTTTTTAAAAATGCTTTTATTTTAAAAATAAACTTGGAACAAGATTATTTTTTCAAGCTGTGCAAATGTTGCATGATTTATTTTGTTTGGTTGGGTTTTTTTGGGGTGTCTTTTTTTGTGGTTTTTTTTTGTTTTTTTCGTGTTTTTCTGGTTTTTTTTTTTTGGTTGGTTATTTTTTTGTAAACTGCATCCTTTTATTGTTGTTTCAGATGAGATCAGAAATTCCTCAGCTCAGCCTGTGAGCTGTTACAGCACTCAGCAATGGCACAGCAGGTTGTCAGTGCTGGTCTTGGTCTGAGGTCTAGAGGTAATGTTGTAGGAGTACAAATAGTGTAAAATAGACATTATGCAGTAGGTCTGGCAAGACCATGAGCAAAAGATGTTTCTGCTGCAATAAGTCTCAGGGACATGAGAGAAGCTATGTCTGAAGGAAGCTATATTCAATAAAAGGACAAAAGTACGTAGGTTACTATAATAATTGGAGGTTTTGGTGGAGAAAAAGCAAGTTTTACTAATATAAAGCAAGTTTTACTAATATAAAACCCCACACCACTTATACACTAGGAGAAATCTCTACCAAGTGATTGCTGCTTGTGTTAGATATTAGAAAGAAGGAATGGATTAATGGACTAGCTAATGACCTTCCTGCCTCCATCAGCAATTCAACGTCAGTATCATGCCTTTCACTCATTGTATGAAAGAAATTGATACTACAGTATGACAGGAATAAGTCATCAAGGTTCATTGGGACACAATCTGTAGGTAATAAAACCATCATTCATCCCGGGCCTTTTTTTATTCCCTTCAGGACTGGCTCTCTATAAATCTTTCCAAAGGGAAAGTGCATCTCAGTGCCCATAAATGACAGTATTTCTGTTCTTTTCCACCAGCTTGAATGAAGATCACATATGCAAGAGGCCAATCTTAAGGAATGAATCATTATTCTAATATAGGAAGCCACCTAGGGATATGCCTTTCTCATTCCTAGACTGACTCAACATCTGTTCTAATTAGATATTCTGCATTGGTTCTGATTTGTGTTTGGTTACATATTCATTCCAAGAGGAAGAGGCACCTGGGTTTCTACACATATATAAAGAATCATCTTTATATGAACATTTAGAGCATGGGAAGAGCTGAGCTTTCCTATTGAAGAAATTGTATTAAAACTTAATAATCTGAATAAGCTATTGAAAGAAAAGTAACCATAATGCACTGAAGGCATCTTTTCTATTGACAATTATAAAGCTGTCTACTGCAATTCCAGCACTTTTACTCCAGTGCCATTCTCTCACTGTGCTGCATTTTAACCACATGGCCAAGAACTGATGACGCCTTATCTTATGATAAGGCAATAGAAAAAACCAGCAGAGAATTTAGCAATTTGGGTAATTTTATCACTTTAGGGAGAATGAAAATGACAGTGTGAGCAGTAGAATCCAAACTCCAATGTGCTGGAAAAGGAGTGGAAAAGAGCAACATCTCCCTTCTTCATTCACTCCTGCATCCCAAAGAGACCCTGAATGCTTTCCATCC
Organism: Chloebia gouldiae; assembly: GCA_003676055.1. Lineage (NCBI taxonomy): Eukaryota > Metazoa > Chordata > Aves > Passeriformes > Passeridae > Chloebia > Chloebia gouldiae. Next base: position 31,894,309 of record QUSF01000001.1, on the reverse strand, counting down.
CTGGGCATCCTGCGCCATTCCTGGGACTGCACAGCCACCTTTGCCTCCCTAAGTGCTAAGGCAAGCTGTCGATGAGATGGAATCAAAAAGTAACACTGAAGGCTGAATCTCTACCTGGAGTTAATATTTGTGATGACATTTACATTCTTTGAACTATATGGAAATGATACAGACATAATGTTTGATGAAGGGACATAGTGACTTCATTGAAACATAATATATGAAGCAGTTAGTGGAGAAAAATCTAATGTTCATGAAATCACTACTTGGAAGCATTGATTTAAGCCCTACACTTCCAGTCTCTAGGGGGAAAATGATACCAAGACCTCTCCAGGCAATTTCACCTCTCTGAACTGGCTGGATGACAAAATGACAACATTTTTTACAGTTGGTCACAGTTGATTTAGCCAGAAATAGAGAATCAAATAAGCAAATCAATAAATTTTGATAACTTTTTGGATGAAAAATACCTCTTTGGATCACTATAGATATGCTATGTGTAATTGAAGTTAAACCATACCTGACCTTAAACTGATGGAAAAAAATTCAAATTATCTTTTGGGACATTTCTTATGGTTTTCCTTTGCAACTAATCAATGTACTCTCTTCAAGAGGTAGAACACTGGACCTGTAGCTTTGGTATCAATCTTCTTATTCCCATCTATCAATGATGGGAAATCTAATAGTGATGGCAATAGTCTACAGAATTTAGCAAATCGTCCATGATTGTCCATGATAAATATGCCACGTGGCTGAGTGGTAGATCCCAGAGGGCTGTGATCAGTGGCACAGGGACTCATCAAAGGCCTGTCACCAGTGGACTCCCTCCAGGTTCTTTACTAAGTCTAGTATTATTTAACTTATTAATCAATAACTTATTCATTCAATATCTTGGATAATGCCTCCTCAGCAAGTTCACTGGTGAGAGGTTGAAGGATAGAGAAGTGTGTCAGTCCAAAGAAAACACTGAGAATAAGCCAGAGAGGTTGTCAGGTTTTGGCCAGAACAAAGATTTCATTGGCAGGATATGGAAGAATTATACATATAACTAATAAATCACTATAAATGGATACAAATTAATGCAAATGGCCTGTTCTGGAAAAACAGGCAAGACAATAGAGAGGAAATGTTGGATAAATTAAAGAGAAAATATCCTGGCTGATTTGGTAGGTGTTGGTTACAAACCAGAGGACCAGGCAGAGCAGAATACTCCAGAGCACAAACTGTGGTCCCCCAGAGGATTTCAGCTGATCAAATGCCAGATGCAAAAGGGACACAGCAGGACACAGTCTGTCAGGGTCATGACATGCATCATATGCACACTTTCTGCATGGAAGCCCACTGAAAATCCAACCAGGTCTGCATGTAAGAGATTTGCAGAAAATTCAGCAGTAATAGAAATGTGACCACTTGTTCATGTCATGACAGAAAATTGAATATTTTAACTGATTTTTTTTTCATAGAAATATCAGATAATTCTTCCGACTTTCATCCTGACATCCAGTATTTTCCATGAAGATCTATAATTTTGTAAAATGAGTATGTGTGAGTGTAAAAAGGCAATGAGAACAAAAAGTGGAGTTTTACTTAACAGAACACAAACCTAATAATTATTGCTAATATTCATTTGTGATGCATATCACACTGAGCTGCCAAAGAAAACTCTTGCTGCCCTGCAATGCTGAAATGCTTTCCACCAAGATCTGAGTAATTTTGCCTGTCAAGAAAACAATCAGCGTGCTTTATTCCATAGCCTGGTTCCATCACCATCTCTCATTCTTCTTCGAGGGGCAGAATCCACTCTCTGCCTAACTTTCCCATAAATACCTGCTTAGCATTTCTTTTAAATGCCACACATTGTCACCGTGTGCAATTAGCAATCTTTGGCTAAGTGAGGAACCTTATGCATGTTTCAGACTGGCTGACAGGTGACAGATTTACTTCCCACATCTACACGTTGTTATGAAGCACAACTCCCCCACTGAAGACTGACAGCTGCCTGCATTTACAAAGCCAAAGCCCTGCTCAGACTGATTAGTACCAACACACCATGCAAGATTGGGAAAATGTTCCAATTGCTTCACACACCCACACTGTAGGTGATAAAGCTGGTCAGGTGATCAAGTTTCTCACACTGCCACAAGCAATTTTCTGATTTAATATCCAGAGTTCCTAGACCAATTCACTGTTAATTCTGTAGGCTGCTTTAGGCTTTTTCCCTGCAAAAGCTTAACAAGATACCATTCGCTACACATTTCATGGCTTCTTACTCCTTCCTACCATTTGTGACATCTCCATTTACAGCATAAAAATAGGCCTTTGTAGCTCAATGGCTGTTTCAGCAGAGGTCAGTTCATCTTAAAGACTTTCTGATGAACTATGTGCTTGCCCTGGTATAGAAAGAGTCCCCACATGACTGAACTAACTGAGTCACAAGACTGGCTGGACTGACATGCAGAAGAAGCAATTTCATTCAATGTTGCCAACTCCACAAGACAAAAGATTGCCAGAAAAGGCCTTTATCAAGGATTTTCAATTACTGCCTTGGTTCTGATTATGTGTCTTCTTTCAGCATATAAGATAAGACCATTAGGGGCTTCAAAGCTCATGAGAGGAACTTGCCTGGGGTAAAATGAGGATGAATCAAGTCATCTGAAATTGATAGTTAAAGAAATCTTTTGGATGAAAATTAAGGTGATATTTAAAACATTGAATGCATCTTCTTGTCCAGGATATAGTTCTTTTCTTTATTTCTCTTTGCCACTAATCACATTGAGTTAAATATCACCTGAAAACAAGTGGAATTATCCAACAAAGTGTTAGTCAGTGACAGAAAGAGCACTAGATTTTGGAGAAGATACTACTGAGTTGTGAAAAACTTTCCTTTTTTTTGTTGTCAACAAGAAAATTGGCAGTACTTTTTCAAGGATGAATGGACAGTCAGTCATCCCAAGGGGAGCAAAATCTAGCTTCATATGGGGTTGAATCTGTGCTGCAGCAGAGAGAGATAGAGTTGCTGAAATTGCTTCTCTGACTGTGGAGGGAAGGATGTACCTTGAGACCTGCCAATGGGAATCGAGCCATTGAACATGGGCTTGTCTTAATCCACAGACCGTGCAGATAAATTCAGCAACCCTACATGCAACCCACTCCACATATGATGTGTTGTAACAAGGGAAGAGGATAACATTACCCAGTCTTTGTGAAGATTCTTGTGCACTGACTGAGGAAGATCCAAGGAACACTGGAAATTTAAAGGACCTGTAATGAACAGACTGCAGATGTGTTACTCAACATATATAAGAGATTGAGCAAAATGAGGAAAGACTAAGACATAGAAGTATATTTCTGTGGATTGTGATCTGCTTACAAAAAATGTTATAGGGCTAGTTGCTATTTGAATGCACATAAAATAGATTTCATTTCAGATCAAGAAATGAATTAGTGAAGTAGCACACAATCTGCCTGTCTTTGCTCATATACATGGCAGGAGTATTTTTGAGGGAAAATCCCAAGAATTGCTAGTGGGATTTTCAATTTCTTGAGAAAACAGGAGAACTGTTTAGGAAACAGGCCTACTCAGATCAACTAATCTGTGCCCAGAATCCATTAGGCAACATCATTTCTTGTTTTGACAGAATTTGATTTTGTTTAAATTGTTAAATTAATGCAAAACCCTATATTCCATTATCACTGAACAAATCCACAGCAAATATTTTTAATTAAATTATACAGAGATTAAAATACCTTAGAGATTATATAATTATGCCTCAGCATTTGACATGTCCACATGGGGATTTAAGAATGTGCTGGAAAAAGCAGACAGGAAATCTTTTAGCTCTTTGATGAATAAGAATATGGACTGCAAAGTAGATGAAGTTCTCAAAACTATTAAACAATGCAGATTGTGATAATTAAAATTCATAGGGATTCTGCAATAGAGCTGAAAATAGGCAATCTGAACAAAGTGCTTCCTTTCTAGCAAATTTCCATTTTTATCATTTAAATTATGTCATTACATCAAGGTTCTCCTAATTCTGAGGAAATCTTTCAAAAACACCTAAGCTCAAGTTTCTGATTTTCCAACTATTTATGTAGATCTATACTGACAATATATAGTCTTGTCATATATAACACCTTTGTCAAATAGGTCTAGCCCAGCTCCTGTTAGTGTGGAAGGTGAGCCCAATGAAAGCTGATCTGGTTGCTTAAGATGGACTTTGGTGTACTGCAAGAGCAGTTGTATGAACTGTAGCAAACTTTCTCATGCCCAGACAGACAGAAAATTGAAACTTTATATTTTCTATTGACTCAGAAAGGAAGACCAATGACAGACCCTAGGCAGAGTCAGTCTTTAGCTAATTTTATTTCCCCTTGGGAAAAATTTGTTGCTGTGATGTCTAAGCCAGCTGCTCAAACAAGGCACAGGTCCCTTTCCCTGTCTCCTGGGGCTCCTTCGGGAAGACCCAGTGGATCAGCACCAGCCCTGCACTGTAAGGTGGTGTTTGCAAGGTTGAGGTCAGTGAGGAGGCTACAGATGCCATCCATTAATTGGCATTGAGTATATGGCACTGAGTTTGTGTAGGAGAATATAGGTTTTTATTGCCTGCACAAGCAAACAGAAACCCAGGAAGTCGATCCATTTTTGCCAATCCTAAGGCAGAGGTTGTGCTCTTACCAACTAGTGGGTCTGTCAGTGCTGGGGGCATGAGCCAGAGGAACAACAAAGGCTATCATGACATATTTCTGCTCTGAAGCCTTAGTGGGAAGGGCACCCTGAGCCATCGCTGAGCTGCTGGGAGCTGGTGGGAAAAAGCAGTGCTGTATAGGCTGGAAAAGCTGCCATCTGGTGTGTCATGCACAGCTGATAACACACAGGACCTTTCCTCACTTGACCCCAGTGTCCTCCAGTCATCTGCTGGCAGACAGTGAGAAAAAGCAATGGATTCTCTTAATACAGGGTACTGCAGCAGAGTCCTGGCCTGAGCAAACAACAGGGTGAGGGGGCAAGAGCTACCCTGAGGGTGTCTCAGAGAAACAAGTGGAGGCTGGCAGCCTGCACTGCAATCTTCGAGGTTTCTTGCTTTTCTAATAAAGAATCACCAGGAGGGAATTAATGCCCTGGGACTTACCGTGAAGACCATGAGTTGCAAAGCTAGTGCAATATGTGTGCTGTAAGACAGAAGGAAACTACAGCCCAGAAGTACCAAAAATTATGATTGCGTTTCAGAGCTCACCCAAGTGTATGACCACAGGAAAAATGGGAAAGAAATGCACTCTGGATTTTAAGATTATAAATGTTCCATTAAACAATGAAAAATTACTTCAGCTGGATAATATCACTGGCTAACTGATAAGACATTCTTATATTACATAACTAAATCACTATTCATAAACAGCAGGAGTCGTTAAGGGTCTCTGCATGCAGCCCTCTGGCATGACTGCTTTGGTCTCACTAATATCATATTTCAAATGTTTGTTTCACTGATGTTTCTTCTGAAGGTAGAGAAAAATGTAGTACTCATCAAAGGTTCCTTTATTGTTGTCAAGGCACAAAGACATCTTCAACTCTGTTTTTGCTAAACTGAAATGTAACATGGAATTATCATCTGCTATGATACTCAGTGATTAATTGCCTTAGTACATCCCTAGCCAGAACCCCTGTGGTCAAACTTCTCATGAAATGAGTACCAATAGCTGCTTTGAAATTATAATTAACGACTGATGGCTCAAAGATAACATAAACTCTCCCTGTAGAACTTCAGAATATGTTTTTGTAGAAGGGAAGATCATCATTTTCAAGTGACATTGAAACATGAAAACTACTAAGAAAATATGCCACGTTGATTCGCTTAACTCTGGGAAGTGTCCTCTTTCCATATAAAACAGGACAAAAATGTATAAATGTACAATTTGAAGAGCAACACCAGATGATCATTGTTCTTTCTGGAAAAAAAACAGAACAATATTTTATCCAAGCAAAGGTACATATATACTTGCTGGTATGAAACTTTATTGAAAATATCTAGAGGAACTCCAAATGTAGGGATGTCAGCTGAGATGCTCAGGGAAACAACCTCAAATAGCAGTGGTCCATGGGACCCAGGTTTCTTTTAGCTAACAGAAAACACCAGAGCTGTAACAGCACCTGTAGGACAGTTGACAAGAGAAGATAAAACAATTCACCACAGACACAGATGTGCCCTTTATTAGCATTCACATCACGTTTGTACTTCCAGCAAAAAAATTAATAAATATGAGAAAAGCTACTGCATTTTTCTTATTTGGTAACTGCAAACAGATCGACCAATAGTTCACAACCAGGAGGGCTTACACTTTGTTCCTGATGAATCCAGCACAGAACATTCTAAAATCAATATAAATTTTCTATCATCTTTGGTGGATTTGATTTCAGGCTTTCTCAGGGCTATACAATGTGCCAGATACTGAACACGACCAAAAAAGAGAAAATTAAAGTGCATTACCAAAAAAAACTTGAATCAAAGCATCAATCAAGTCTTTGATTACTGATCAACAATGGATTTCTTCATAATATTCCAGTTGCACAGTATTGCTAGCCACTCAATTTTTTATTGAAATTTATTAATATAAGAATATTTAGAGGTACAGAATAGTTTACAGCTTCATGAAGAATAATGAATCACATTTTGAAGTTTCTGGTGTAAGGAGAATAAAAATACAAAGGTTTTTTGCATTGCAGATGCAAAACTAAAAGAAAGAAAGAAATTAAATTAAGAAATTAAATATCAAATAATTATTTTCATCTTGAATTAAATAAAATTTTCCCGTGTATATAAAAGATATATATAAAATATTTTAAAATCCTGTAAAAAATAGTTTTCCAATTTGAAAAAAATTATACATTTAAATTAATTTTAAAATGCTTTATTTTGAATGTTTCTTTTAAAGCTTTATCTTAGCATTGACTGAAACATAAAGTAAAAAATGCAATTTCAGCAAAATGAAAAACTTTTAATATTTAAAAAATCTGAGGAGAATAATCTGGTTATTTTGAAACAACTCAGAAGTGTGAAATAGATAAAAGCTGCTATTTGCTTGTGAAGTGTTATGGATCAAAACAAATTATATTTTACAATACATGAAACACTGCTTTAGAAAAGTCAGGACTTTTCAGGGCAGATGGAAATGTAGTGACATAGTGTGAGGAGAGGAAGTCAGGGGGCAAGAAAATTTTCATTTCCCAAAAGCTTTATTCTGAATCTGTGCTAAAGTTTCCTTAAGGCTATTCAGCTGTGAATTTACCATACTTTTTTATCCATGTCAAGGATAGAATTGGCTCAGTATTGCCAGTTACTCAGATAAGAAGTGGACCCCCTATTCTATTTACCTCTGAATCACAGGTCAGTCTTCACAAGTAAGGCAATAACTGGTGCCCAGGCTTCCTCAGTGCTGAAGCTAAAGGTATCTGCAAGTGGTCAGATGACAATGACAAATGTCCACCTCAACTTCAAGTGCCTCTAGAGCTTGCTGACTCTGAGCTGGAGGCAATACCATCCTCCCATAGGGAGGCTGAATGGGAGAAATCACCTCAGAAATCAGACCAGAGCAGCTGCAGCTCAAGTGATGGCACTGGGCAAGTGGCAGCAAGTTCATGAGCCCAAAGTCCCCTCTGGTGTCACTAATTGTAAGTGTGTGCAGAGCACAAGCTCCCCTGCCCTTTGCAGCCTCCAGGGAGCCTCCACTGACACCAGGGAGGTGAAAAGGGGCTCATTTCCCCCTCTTCTCCCCTGCCCTCTGCCACACTCTTTGCCATCTCCAATAAGGAAAATTCACACAGGAAGAGGCAAGAGCAGCTCCAGGAAGACCTCTGCCCATAAACAGGGTGCCAGAACCAACAAAAAAAATGCTGATTAATGTCACTGACAAAGGCTGCTCTGACACTTACAACATCTCCAGGGCACTCTTTAGACTGAGTCCTAACACACAGTCAGGCCCACCCAGAGGTCTGTATTCACACATCTCTCGTTGCCCAGTTCAGAAAAAAGACACAAGGTCTCTGTGCGGTAGTAGCCCAGACAAGTAAACATAAAGTCCAGATTTCCTAGCCATGAAAGCTAAAAAGGAAATTATCAACCCTTTCCAAATGAAGTAAAAGAGCTGGCCCAACAGGATTAGCACTGGTCTAACAAGAAAACAGTAGAAAAGATCCTTCAGCTTTTCTTTCCCTGTTAATTTGATATTTTGCTTTTTTATTTCAACATCTGCAGAACCATTATCTCACAAAGCAGCACTAAGATCGCAGCCATTCCAATGACTGTTTACATTCTACAGTCAAACACAGCTTTTATTTTTACCCTGTCTGAGAAGAAGCATGATAATCCATGCTAAAGATGGATTTGTGACACTAGCAGAAAGATTTGATAACTGTTTACAATTCCAGCTGGGCAATTAAACAGTGTTAATTTTTGGAATCCCACTTCACTCAGTAATATAATAGGCACTTTTCTGATTAATAAGAAATTAGACTGTGCATAAACTCTCTGTTGGATGCTAAAACCTTTGTTGTGACAAAAGTCTTTCACTGTGTGACAATTAAGGCATGCATCTAGCTTCCTAGTTTCCAAAATTTTCCATGAACTGATATGCCCCTTCCTTTGTCATCATAGCATCCACAGAAAATATGTAATATCTTGTCACAGGCACCTGCCCAGTTCAACTCAAACAAAAGCTATATGAAAAGAGATGTTCCTCAAACACCGTTTCTAAAATATGAAAGACTTGAAAACCAGTTTAACCACAATAAAGGAGAGAATTTAGAATTAGAATTAGGCCCTCTGTCTAATATTAATTTGTCTTTATTTTAACTGGTTTTAGTCTTCATGAATTAGATTATCTTACTCCTTACATAACTTTGTCCTTTGTCCTGTATGCAGTCAGTGCTGAACACAGACAGATAAAACATTAAGCAATGATGATATTCTCAATACCCAGCCATGGCGGAACTGAATTTTGCCCTGAATTTAGTGAATGGGCTAAAAGGAAGAGCTGATTTTTCATAAAACAGTTACCTAGGCCCACATATTAGGAAGGTTCAAATTGCTCTAGTTCTTGATTTGGAAAATAGTCTTTAATTTAGCTTAGAGTCCCTTCCTTAGAACAATGAAATCTAAGAAGGCATTTCCCTTTTCTTATATCCCAAGAAGAGTGAGAGAAAAGATATATGGAAAAACTGCAGTTATTTCAAAACTGTTAGGAAATCAACATACAGGAAAAATCATACAAGTTCTCCATGTTAAAATGTTTTTTTTATTTTTTAGTATCCTCTTTAAAAATATTGACTGTACTATTTCTTTTCAAGCTCTCAGAAGAACTGAATTTTAAAATTGCCCAAGAAAGAGGACAGCATAATATTCAATTCTCACCATTACTAGTTTTTAGGTTCCTTCTGGCTTAATTAAAATTACCTTAAATTTGTCAGCAAAAATTTTGCTACAAGGCCATGGACCACATCACAAGCAAAGTTTCAAGCATTCCCAACATAAAGAGCTTTAGATAAAATCCAGTTCTTGAATCAAGAATTCTGTGAAACCTTTTCCACATCTTGGATAATTTGTTAATGAAAAAGGTGAAATGTGCCCTTTTTATTAGAATTGTTAGTGCTTTCAACTCAACTTGAAAGTTCTAAAATTCCTGAGATAAGTTTAAAACAAAAAATACCCAGCAGCCACACAATCACAGTTGCCACAAGTTGACTCAGGTATTGTGTATCATGTCATTGGCCAGTATTGATCCATCTATTTTATCTTGAGATCCCACCAAGTAGCCCAGTATTTTATATCTGTGCCAGTTTACAACTCCTGTGCATGGTACTTTCCCTGTTCCTATTGGTCTTCTCCATCATGGTGGAAGAACCACTGAGGCAAGAGAAGCAATCATATTAACATGATTTAGGTAAATCTCAGAAGAAAAATGTGATATAAAATTTGCTAATACCTTATAAAAATATTATCATTTGACACACAAAAATAATATTTCAATGCACTAAGTACTAGGTTTTCACTTTTTTTTCATTAGAGTCAAAAACAAACATTATTGGTTGACTGATGTTTTCCTAATTTTCTGCATTACCACCTTCTGAGTTTTTCATACACCACTGTTGCTGCCAAATTAAAAATGAAAAGTGTTTATATTTATATTATTTATATTTATATTTATATTTATATTTATATTTATATTTATATTTATATTTATATTTATATTT
>QUSF01000001.1:31662155-31884056 GCA_003676055.1 Chloebia gouldiae | reverse complement strand
TTTATATTTATATTTATACTACATATATTATATGTAGTATAGACTATATGTATAAAATTACAATAAAACTGAGGCAAGTACACACAGAGCATTTTTAATATAATGTTTGTGAGCAAACTGGAAATGAGGAAACAGTGACATGCTTTAATACAAGATTACAAACTTGGTTCTTATCCAGGATCCTCCTTTTTCAGGGAAAAAAAATAGGCTATTGAGTATGTCCCAACACAAAGACTCATAAAGGGCATGGATTTGAAAGTCCCTATGATAAGTCTGTCAGACAGAGTTGGAAGGTTAGTCTTTAAAAATATTTGTCTATTTTTTTGAGACAGCAAAGAAAAATATTTCTTTTTCTCTAATAGTGAGGTCAAAGAATTTGTTTTCTTCCCAGCTAGAGACAAAAACAATAATGGGAAGCTCTTCAAACTAATGTTCAAAAGAGGAAAAGACAGCCAACAGATTATTAACTTCTTAGCAGGGAAGATGTTATTACAGTCAAAAGACTTCAAAATCCCTCTTCTTATGTCATTCATTAACAGATTTCCAGACCTCTTTGCCCTCAGAAGAGGAGTGTATATGTTTCTCCAGTGGTGTGTCTTTTGGGGAGTTAAGATTACCAGTGCAAAGCCTGTTGTCCAATGATTTGTCTCTAATATGACACTTCTGGAAATGTCAGTGCTAGATGGGTATTAAAGTCATTCATCTGTGCATTCCTCTGAGTTTTATTAAACAATAAAAGAAAATTATATCACTGTAGTCTGGAAAAACAACAAAAAAAAATTTAACATCTTTGTTATTTCCTCACTACCCACCACATTAACCAAATATCTCATGCAGATTCTACATATTAATGAAACTTCTAAAACAGCTAACCGTAAATTTGAAAATGGGGGAAAAATCCATCTTGTTTCTACCACAACAAAAAACCTCTCTTGAAAAGATATACTGTAGTTCCCATTGTGGAGCATTATTTGAGGGGTAAAGAGGTAGATGAATATAATTTGCAGATAATAACACATTTCAAAAACCAAACTTAGATTGTAAACTCTTCGTAAGATTATCTGAATTTGTTTATAGGAATAAAAAGCCTATTGGTGTCACTTATAAAGATATCCCATTCTCATACTTAATAACTATGTTATACTAGTCTTGAGCACTCTAAAAACAAGAGTTTACTATCTAAAGCATTCATGGAATTTATATTCTGGGACAACAAATAACTTCCCAATATTTACAAAAAGCTCACAACTATGAAGATTTTTACCAGAACTTTATTGTAAGTTACACTGATCCAAAAGAAAAAAATAAGTGTGTAAAATACACTGCAAATAAAATCCAGATATAAATTTCACATATAAATACACACAAATCACAGGCATTTATATATGCAGAAATTATAATTAATACATTCAAAGAAATCATGATGTGATTAAAATCACACAAAAATGCTGATTACATTCACACAAATTGGTATAGACATTTGCTGTATTTGTGATATGCTTGAAAATAGCAAATTGGTTACCTCAAACACAAAGATGATGAAAAAATGCTCTAGAGCTGAGTCACTCTCTAAACCATCAAAGGCACCATTGTTTGCCTGATACTGTATAAACTAACTAACAAGACATTTAAAATACGTGGATGTTTTGCCAAAAAAAAAGGGAATTAAAGTAGAAAACAAGTGAATTTTGAGTGAGTGTACAGTACAAACAAATCATTCCTCCTGCTATCCAGTATAGCATGCAATGGTGTCACATTCTGTAGTGGTCAGATATGTACCCTTGTTTTGCTGTCTACAAAGATAATTCCTCCCCAAAACCGAGTCTGATGTATAATTTATGATTCTCAAATTTTTAAAAAAGTTAAGTGTATAAACTGAAATCATAGATAAATACCTTTATCAGTTCAAAAAATTTAATTCCACAATCACAACATAAAACACTCTATCTTAAAATTCTTATTTTAACTTTAATAATATTGCAGAACAAGAACTTTGCCAGTCACACAAACATTTTAAGAATGGCACCACATACAGTATTTCAGTCTATGTGGCAGACCATAATAATTGTGACCCTAATAAATCCATTTTTGCTTTCTGATGGTGCACAAAGCTGACCCTTTTTTATACCATTTCTGTAAATATTTTTAAACCTTTCAGGTTTAAAATACAGAAAAAAATTGTAATGCTTTAGAGAAGCATCCTTTCACTGAGAATTTTTTCATTTCTGAGACAGCTAAATTTGAAGGCTTAAACCTTTTCACAGGAAAATTTGACACAAAGATTAACTTCTGATTAGTGGAAATATTTTATTTCAAATTCCTTTGTGTTTGGCCTCCTGAACTTCATGTGTAATATATTAAAATTCACTCAATAAATCACTTCAAACTCAAAAATTTTCCTCATTTACTTCTTGCTTAGAAATTACCATACTCACAGATATTTGATATTTGTTTTTCATTTGACTTGAATTTTTAAAAAAATCACCCTAATTTTTAGAAATCTGCAGTATAAAACATTTTCCTAAAACTGCTGATCAATTATTAAGCAGGCATTTGGGAAATCATGAAAAGAGAAGAAGACACTTTCTAAAGAAAAATAAAATTAAAATTCACCTTAGCAACAGCTTTCCTCAGCCCTGCAATGCACTCACTGCATGCTCCCTCTTGACAAACAGGCTGCAGGGCTTTTCACCAAAGTGGGCATTGATGGGAAAAAAGCAAGTTAGAACTTTAAAACTCTATAAACTCCATGCTGGTTAGACCTTTCCACTCCCCATTACTCATCTCTGGCTCTTCTTTGTTGCAGAGAGACAAGAGGCCCAGGAAGGGCACATGGCATGCAGAGCTGCAGAATGAGCAGGGAGTGGGAAGCCTCCCCTCCTGCATTGCACGGAGTTCGGAGACCTCTTTACATACAATTGCAAGAGTTCTGTAATCCAAATTCTGTCAAATAATTGATCAAAAATGTCCTATAATTACTCTATAACTATGGGTAGCCCTGTGTACAGTTGATTCCCCCAGAGATGGGAGCTAAAAGGGCTCATGCTGGCATCTGTCTTGGAGGTAAATGTGCTTCCTTTATGGGATAAGATTATGGTTGTGTGGCTGCAGTTCTCTGCCCTGCCATCAGCCTAGGTCTGTATCATACATAACATCACTAAACAGATGCAAAAGAATGTTAGAAAATGGAGGATTAAATTGCAGGGGACACAATAATACAGATTCAGCACCTGTAAGTGTTTCATCTTATTGTAATTTAGAAGATTTAACAACAGCTCATACTTAAGCCTGAATTCCTAGTTCCATTACTGTTTCCATACAAAAAATACCTAAATAATTTCTAATACAATCTTGAGTTTTCCCATGTCTCTGCCAACATGACATAGCACAGGGCTATTTCAAAGTAAGACATGTTCAGGACTGAGGGAGAAGCAAACAGCCTCTTGGAAGAAAGAGTACCAAGGACAAAAAACATGCATCCAGCTGAGCACTGGAGGAATGGAAGATATTTGAGGCTGGAAATAAAACAGTTATAAAAAATAGACTATTATAAGAAAAAATTATCTAAATCTAAAGCAACTTTCCTTCTTTCGATCTCATGGTTGTCTTCTCCTACAATGACAAAACAGCACTAAAAATTCCCACCTCTGAATTATTACATGAGCTGATGTGTTGTCAATTAAATCAAAAGGTCCTAGATGTCCAGGTAGGTGAGCATGCTGTCCTCGACCCTTGATAGCAGCTGCCTCTTGCTGCTGCTAACACCAGCAAGGCTGGATCCAGTTGGGCTGAATGTGGAGGGAAGAAATCTGTGGTAAGGATGTCAGACTGCAAGGCTATGGCAGAGCAGAGCTGGTTTCCTGCAGCTCCCTCTTCAATTCCTTCCACACCTGACGGTGTGAGCAGTTTCTCTGTATTTGCTCCACAAAAGCTGAGCAGCAGTGACAGACACGTGTCACTTTTCTGCCATTACAATGCTACCCTGCAGTAGAAGGCTGAAGCAGACACACTGCAACCAACACATTTAGATTAGGATGCAGCAAATTAATTTTGCAAAATTCAGGAAACCTGGCATTGTGGCTCTTGTAAAATTATAAATGGAAATGTGATGGATTACAGGCATGGATGTGATGAGGTACAGGCATTATGCAAGTGAATGTATGTTAATATTATGTGCATTAATATTCACCTAACCGCACTTATCACTGGAAATACAGACTGTGTCTTCAGTTGTCCACAGAAGCTTACAGGAGGATATAAAAATCTACCAACTACTGATTATCATACAAATAAACAATAATTTCTAGAAAATCTCAAGGCGAACCAAAGAGACTGTGTCTTTCTCAACTAAGGCACTTAGAGAGTAGTCACAACAAAAATGCAAATTTGTGGGCCCATTTAATATTTGAACTCAGGCTAAGTGTAAAGGAGCAAATAGATTTATATATACAAGGTATAAAATGTGTATGAAATTGAAAGCAAGGGCACAGAAAGCATGCCAGAAAAAGATGAAGAAGAATTATTGGGGCATTACGTTTTATTCTCCTGTTTTCTTCAAAATTGTGCTATAAAGGACTGCTTGAGAAATATAGAGTAAAAACAATCAATGTGATAGTATATATAAGGGAATGTTTATAGTTTATCAAGGTATAAAAGAGACAATAGCCTCCTATCAGCTTTGAAATATCCCCTTTCATTTTCAATATCAATATTCATTATTAAAATCCCTGCTTCCCAAATCCAGGGATTCAAACTGTTCTGATATCCTTATATTTGTTTGATCTGTCAACTCTCTCTGCATTAATCCATTTTTTATGGGCTAACAAAGTATTGAAATTGGTAAGAAAGCTGTTTTCAGGGAGTTCCACAGTGTCAAAACTGACATGAACAGTGAGGGATGCTACAACATATGGTCACAGTATGCCTGGGGGCTCAAGGTTGTAGCTGATGCTTCCTCCCCCTGAACAGGTGGCAGATAAACAGACTACAAAGATTTTTAACCCAAAGTCCATCAAGTAGCAGTTTTGTACTTGTGGGTCCACCAGCTCCTCCTCTTCCACCACAGAAGTTTCCATAATCATGCCTCTCTGAGTCAGGATGTTGTAAAATCACTACTTCACAAGCAGCATATTGATGTAACTGATGCTCTTTTCTTGCTCTGGATGGTTGCTCTTTGTCTTCTAAACACCACCACAAAAATCATCTCTATCCACATATGCTCCAGCACTTCACCTCCACAGCAGTGCTTATGCTGGCTGGCCAGTGCCCCAGAGATGACTGCCAGCTGGCTGATAAAAACCAGGGCTTTAACAGCTGCCCCTGCTTCTTTCCCTTTTTTTTTTCCAGTAATCTCATTCCCTGTTCAACATGCATTCACCAGCCTGCACAGAAATAGTGAACACATGGTTTGCAAACTTACTCAAAACAAATAAATAATAATTTCTCCTTCCTTTATTTAGAAACACAAGCTAACACTGCTAGAAGTGAATTTTTATTTTTTTTTTGCTGTCATTGAGCACAGTTATTCCAACATTTACTTTTCAATTCTTTGGCATTAAGATAGCCCAAGCAATACACTCCTTTTTGTTATAGGTAAGTTGGAAAACTCACATTTACATGTCTGCCACAAGCCAGAGCATTAGCAAACAGCACTGTGAGTGGTGTTTCAAAGGCACAGGCTGGCAACACCACTGTGCTGCAGCTCCTCAGCTCACATCCTGAAAAGTACTTTCATGGAGAATGATTATTTTAGTGATGCTGGGGACTGTGAAGAGTGCAAAACATCAGTGTGTGATGCACAGAATGAGCTGGAGGAAAACTGAATATGCATTTATGTAAGCAGTTGTAAAAGTAACTATTTTATGCAAATAAATGCAAACTATGCAGCAGGAGCAGAATATGACAGAAATTAAGAAGGAGAGAGGGAGTGTAAAGATGTCAGACTAGAAAAGCTTGAGAGCTGTGTAACAGAGCACAGAGCTGGTGGCCTTCAGTGTGTGTGGCTCAGCCTGGGAGCACAGCTGGTGCTCTGACACAGAAGCTGCCCTTGCTAAGGACCAGCTGCCTCCAGGTGAAAGAGGAAAAGTAAACACTGTTAGGAACATTGGTACTTCCACTGACGCTCGTGTGACAGGTAACACAGGGAATGTGTGAAAGGCTGTGGGCTCACAAAGCAAACACTTGAGTATGGTCAACTGGAACACACACCGTGGTACCTGAATATGACTGTACATTTATCTTTTATCCTTGGTAGGGCACATCTGCCTTCATACTCAGTGCATAACCTGGGAAAATGTACGCAGGGGTGATGCAAATAATTTTTACTTGCATCTCCTGAAAAAAATTGTAACCCCAGCTCAATCTTTGCTCTCCAGCAGACTAGTAATTCAAGTTTTAGGACACAGACATAGAATCATGGAATGGCATGGGTTGGAAGGGACCTTCAAGATCATCTAGTTCCAACCTCCTTGCCCTGGGCAGGGACACCTAGATTAGGTTGCTCAAAGCCCCATCCAACCTGGCCTTGAATATTTCCAGGGTTGAGACATCAACAACTTCCCTGGGCAACCCATGCCAGTGTCTCACCACTTTCACAGTAAAGAATTTCTTACTAATATATACTCTAAATTTACCTTACTTCAGCTTATCCTATGCCTTTATGCTCTTGCATAAAGGGCATCATCTTCACCAGGAAGAAAACCCAATAATTTGGCATTGCCAAAAGCAAAAATTGTTCATCAGAGTTGAGATAACCTATACAACCTGAAACCACCTCTAAATCACTTCAAGAGACAGACTATGCTTAAAAATTGGCCTTCTGGCTATACCCTATTTAATCTATAGGTTAATAGACCTATAGAAAGTTATCCTTAGAACAGAAAGGTTGCAATAAATAGGTAGAAATGGATCGTCCCACAGGCAATGGGGCTAGACCCTGATGGTACTTCACACTTACTCTTTTTAATTCCTTTTCTAACAGATACTGGAATGATCAGTCTTGCTGGTAGGAGGTAGCCAGCATCTGTTTTCACTTGCATGTCCATTTTTTTAGGGGATTGGGTTGGTTTTTGTTGGTTTTTTTTTTGTTCGTTTGCTTTCATTTGCCATTTATTTAAGGACTAAGGCAAACAAAGACATAGGAGCACAGGTGAAGGTCTTCAAGTTCACCTGGTTTTCAAGTTCACATGGTGCTGCAATCTTGTTTTGCTGCTGTGTGTACAGGAACGCTTTCTGTGTGTAAATTACTTCTCAGTTCTCTTCTTTGACTTCAGATATTTGGATTATGTTTTGTGAAAGAGATTCCTAGAAGTTTATGCAAATATTGAAAACCTGGGATGTAAATCTATATCATACTATTACTGTTAGCAGGGTTACCCACCTCTGGTATACCTTCAAACAGTACTTTAACCAAAGGTGTCATTTCATTCAAGATATGTCTCATAAGAATGATTAAAACACTGTTACAGAAACAAATGTCACAAAAAAGAGAGAGTCCAGGGAAATCCTTCATCACTGAATCCTTTCTACAGGGAGTTAAGATTTTTCTGGGTGTTTACTTCAGTTCATTAAAAGTATTTTGGCTTGTGATAGATAATTATTAGGAAAGATCCAAAGACAGTTCTACTTATATAAAAGAGGGGATAAGAATAATTGCATAGACATTTGTTTTCCTTTTCCACAATGGCATTAACCCTTCTCACAGTGCAAAAGAGGACCCAGAGTGCCTAAAATGATGGGAAGAATGGGGAGCAGCCACTCAGCACAAGAGTACACAATGTACCAGGCAGGGTTTGCGTGAGAGGGTAAACATTCTCTACCTTTCCAGTCAGTCTTGGGCCTGGAAGAAAGTTCAGCAGCCTCTTATTTCAGCTTTTAAAGCAAAATGTGAGAACTTCCTCTTCAGTATAACTACAGAGACAGCAAAGCTATGAAGAGAAAGTCCTGCATTTATGTGTTATCAGCACTACAGTCTCACCAATTGCCTTCTAAAGGTTCATCTGCGAAATCAGATCCATCACTGTGGACAAGAGCCAAACTGTGTGTGAAGTCCAGCTTGGCAGGGAAGCTGGAGGCTGGACTAGACCAGGACCCCAAATACTGCCTGGTCACAACAGGCACTGATTTTAATCAGGTGTACAGAGGGTGTCACATGATGAGGACTTTCAGACCAGGGCATTACCCACGCTCACAGCTGAAGTTAGCACCAGCTTGATGCCAGCTGTGTCTGACTGTGGAGCACGTGAACAAAGAAATTCACTCTTGAGGAAACTCAGGGCAGGCATATGCCTGTGCCAAAGAGGCAAAGTGGGATGCAGTGTCCTGAGAACCAGCAGAAAGCAAAGCACAGCTCACCATCACAATGACAGAATGCTGGATCAACAGATATCCACAATTTTTTCCATCTAGTGTCTCCTTCTAAAGTGGCCTGAGCAATGGATTGAGTGGAAGGGAGGAGATCCAGAGAGGCACAGCAGCTGCTCCCAGTAAGGTAAGTGGAAAGGTAAATCTAACATTGGAAAGTAGCTCCAAGGCCTGATTGCCTCTCTTGTCTGAATTATAAAAGGAATGAAGAAGGGTTTGAAACAAACTGAAATACACATTTTTGCTACCCTTATGTATTTGCTTAATCCATTAAAATATCCTGCATAACATAGGTTATGTCATTTTTTAGCAGAAAAAAATGTGAACTATTTCATTTGGTCAACAGGAGAGGAAAAGGGATTTATATTGAACTTTCCTGGGCCTCAAACTGCTGAGGTACTGAAAAATGTGAATGCATCTTGAGAATAAATTATATTACATCACTTGATCCATGAATAATTAATATTTCACTAAAGATTTAATGCAGATAAGAAGTGTTTAATGCAGATCAAAAGGATTTAATATAGATCCTGGAGGTGTTCAAGGCCAGGTTGGATGCGGCCCTGAGCAACCTGAGTTAGTGAGTGCCATGCCTGCCCATGGCAGGGAGGTTGAAACTAGGTGGTCTTTAATGTTCCTTCCAGCCCAAACCATTCTATGATTCTGTGATTCTAAAACAAAAATTCACAGTGTAGAAATGGGACACATTTCTACATATGTAAGTATGCGATACAAACTGTATATGATCTTTCCAGAGTTATTAAAAAGAAAAACTAGTAAACCTAACATGACAATGGCAATAGTCATACTGAATTTCAAGCAAATACCAGGTCACAGTGTGTGTGAATGTTGAGTTTTACAGGCCATTCACTCTGAAGATTTTCCCACATTGCACTATAGTGTACAATCAAGTGATAGATAATGCCATGTAACCACAAAGCCTCAGGGAACCACTGATTATGATTGCCAGTGTCCCCATCCCCAAAACCAGGAGACTTTTTAATTATACAGCTTTTTATTAAGCATGCAATTGTCTTCCCACAGCTCTCAAAGGAGAATTTGCCCATAGTCTGTGGGGAACTGGCTGACCTTCATTTTCTCCAGCTGCCAAACTGCATTAATGGATTTAAAAACATACAGAAGAGACAGTCTTAAAAATACTTGTCAATAAACAACAGCAGCCCTGCCACAAAGACATTATGCAACCAAGAGTGCAAGCCACAATATATTTTCTGCATTAACAGGAGGCCAATACATTTAAGTGCCCCAAAAGCACCAAAGTGGAAAGTTTAGTTAGCTAGCCTTGGTTATCCACACTTGCTGTCCATTCTTCCTTTTGTTCACACCCTAGTCAAATGATCATATTTCCTCTCTGTCCCAACTGGTACAGACAAACCTTCTTTGCAGCACCTCAAGTATCTGAACTTTTTGATGATTGGCAACCCGGACTCACACCTTCTGCTCTTACAGGTCAGCTAATTTTTTCTATGGACAACTTATGTCTATACAAATATTTATTTTGCACACTGGTTTTTCCTATTTATTTCAGCTTTCTCATGGGAGTAGTCACAATATTTCCTCCCTTGCAGAGCCAATCCCTGTATTTATGAAACCCTGGAGTAAGGTTTGCTATCAATATCATTTCTTCCCTAATGTTTCCAGATTAAACTGAATGAAGCAAAAATATACCTCAACTCCTCCTTCCCTACAGTTACCCAGGATGCGTGACTTCGACTGGAGAATCATCCCACCTCTCTCCAAAATAGAAGGCTGCTTTAGACTCCATTAGGGTCCATCATCATTAATTGCTCTGCTGTCTCCTCTTCTGCAGGTGCAGGTCAAGAGATTGACAAAAATTTGAGGCGCCACCAAAACTACTCCAAAGTCCCATTTGTGCATTCTCATGCAAAATGCTCCAGTGTCATCCCTACCAAAGCTGAAATGCCTGTAAATGATGCTAAAGGAAGCTCCTTCAGGATTCTGAGTCACAGAAACCCTCTGGGAATTATTACTAGTTTGTGACTATGGCCAGTCCACCAAGGTAATTTATCCTAGTCGCAACATCAAAACAACAATAGTACCTCAAGAAACACATGATTTTAGCACTAAAGATCTTTGTTCAAGCTCCTGAGCAATCTCTCAGTGTAAAATCACCCACCATAAGCATGGAGACCAGCAAATAAGAGAACAGGGAATGAATATGAGCGTTTAAGTAAAAACCCTTCATGACAAGACTGACCACAACTGGAGTCGATGACCCAGAAAGGTTGTGGCAATTCCACCCTGAAGAGTTTAAAAATTTAACTCAACAAGGTCCTGGAGTACCTGATCCTGCTTTGAGCAGGGGTCTGAACCAGACAACATCCAGAGATCCATTCCAGCCCTCATTTTGCTGTGATTCTTTATTCTCATGTGCACTATTGTGCCTGGAATGGAGCCTACCTGCACAGCAGCAGATGTGCCACAGTAAGATCCAACAGGACTTTCACTCTTGTCAGCCACTAGAAAACCACTTCTAGTTAGATACAAGGAGAGGATACCATGAGCAGCACAGGAAGACACTTGAATTCCTAAAAAACTTTTGTTTCCAGTCCCAAATATAATGTAGCATTGAAACTGTTGAATATACCAACTTCTGCAATTTTTTGTAAGTCTGAATTTAAGAGCTAAGAGGTTTCCTAAATTTTGTTAAGGATGTCAAAATTGAGCAAGTTCAAAGCTTGCTATGGGTAGTCTGAAACAAACACATGCACACACAATAGGACTACACAGATCTAATTTCCTTCAGAAATCTAGGTATAAAAAAACAGGTTATGAAAATAGAACATACCTTTGGAAGAAAGGTGGAAAATTATGAGGAGAAACTCAATATCTTGATTGTGGGAAAAGAAAACATTACTTAAAAGGAAAAAAAAAAAAAAGGTAAAATTAAACAAAAACAAAAATGAAACAGAAGCAACCATTCTTGTCCCCAGAGTACCTTCAACCATACTATGACAGTGTGGTAAAAGAGAGGCATCTACATATATTGAAAGTTGATGTTTTTAAACTACATTTTGTCAAAGAGCCTGATAAGCAAACTGGGAAGAAGGGAATGGGGAATTTACAGCATCCCTTGGGGTTTCTATTACCTGGAATGACTTTGTTGCATCCCAATTTTTTTTTTTTTGCTTTGTTTTGAAACAATTAAAGCTCTTGAAGACCTATTAAGAAATGCAGTCATCAGAGTATTTATTGTATGCCATGAGTGCTATTGAGTATGTTTCAAGATAACAATAGCAAAAAGTATCTCTTACCATAACAGACATTCATGGAATGCAGAAATAAATAAGACAGCACACCATCAGCAATTATAAATACACAAATGTGCCATGTCTCACTGTGATACAAAGGGTCAGGGATCAATAGAGGTCATAAAAATTCTTGTTGATTTTGTCAATTTAGTGGTAGATGATAAAGCAAATAAAAAGAATAATTTGGAGTGGGGTAATAGATACATTTATATAACTGCATACCTAGCATGTCACACCAAAATGTAACATTACATCTCTATTTTACTCTCCACAATAAATTAGAATTTCACTTTCTGAAGAAAAGTTGTGTTTTTTACAGAAATAAAACTGTGAGTGGCACACACTCAAAAGGAAAAAAAGGAAAAATATGTTTATGTGATGAAATACAGTTTTAAGGAATGTGAATCAGGGCAATAGCTAATTTTTCTTGCCATTACTTTTACGTATTAGTCACTGCCACAAGATATTTATCCCCACAAATTACATCCCCCCAAATCAGTACACTGAATCACAGATCTTTCTGATTAGTTGCTTTTATTTAGCTGCCCCATAATAATTTGATTTTCTCAATTCAAGTAAAAACTGGGTCTGTGATCCATCTGTTAAGTTATAGACTATAAGTTCCCATCTGTCATCCATGGACCAGTGGTAGTCCCCAGAGCACTCTCTGACTGTCTGTAGAGAGTTGGCTGCTCTTATGGTGCTGCCATCTCCTTATCTCCAGCTGTTGAATCACATTAAAAGATGGGTTTAAAAATGCAGAATTAAAAAAAGTGAGTAACATTACTTTTCCCTGTAAACAGTTGTTTTAACTGCCAAAGGGTTGCTATTCAATTGTGAAAACCTCAGAGAGAACCTCTGCCTTTCTCAGAAAGAGCCTCATGCTCCTAGATCCCTGGCAGAACCTGTGGCAAGGGCTGTGAGGTGCTCCTCCAGAAACTCAGGGCCCATGTTCAAGGGTCACACCATTAACTGGTCGCTGCTGATTGCTTCCACAGAAATATCTACCACTTTAGGGAAGAAAGAGCTGGTTTCCCTTGAATAGGCTGGATCAGCTTCCCCCTCAGCTGTTCATCTGGTCCTGCACCCAAAGCACCAGCCCAGACCACAGCTGAGCAGTCTTGTGACCACTCTCCCATTTCCAGTTTACAGCCTGGGGTACGAAACATCATTTTTGTTTACGTCAATCTGTTAAACTGACGTCGTTCAGTAATTGCTACAGATTACACTCCTGGAAATGAGGAACTAGTGGTGCATTTCAGTCATTCCAGCTCACTCTGATCTCACATACAAGATGACTTTGCCAAGTACCTACTCCTCATTCTGTCTGACAGGCCACGGTGTGGCCACAGCAGTAGTGGTTTCTGTCCCCTCATCCCCCTAACCCCACCTGCCCAAGGCTCCCAATCCCACCCACACCACAGCTGAACGTGCTCTCCAGCCCCCTCACTCACAGCCCAGTGTGTGAGTCACTGTGCCATCAGTAGTGGTTTATTTTAAAATAGCTCAGGCTTTTGCATGCCCAATCCCCAACAGATGATCTGACAGGGTAACTTCTTCAGCTATCACACTGAAATCTGACTGAGATCCTGAAAGCAATAATACAGTCCCATACTGTCTCGCAGATACTTGAATCCATCCTGTGCCAGCACCCTACAGGCTCTGCACACAATATTGCCACTACAGATCAGGCTGGAAACTGAGGATGCAAGAGTATCTTAATACTTAAGAGTCAATATTTAATTTCACCTAAGAGTACCTGAAGGGAAGATGGGTGTGGCAGTGGATCTGTTGTCAGTGATATTTCCCATTTCAATATGTGCCAAAATACCTTAAATAGTTCCTGTGCACCATGCCAAAGAAATATAGGCAAGAGCTGCTGGCAAAGGCAAGATTTAGGTGTTTGTGGAGTTGGTACATGAAGTTTGTTCTCCTCTGCACAAGAGACTGACACACATGGGTAACCATCTGCAGCCTGCTGCCTGCCTGAATCCATTTGGTACAGCAAATGCATTTCTGTGGCCAACAGCACACCACAGGGTAGTGGTGCTGACATCCATCATGACTTCTAACAGCCCAGCACCAATTTACTGCTGGGTCTGGTGGGAGCATCCTTACACAAAGAGCTGGGAGAGGCTTCAGTTCATGTATGTGGGTTAAAACAGAGCTCTGCTGCCAGTCCTCACAGCAGCAACGTGTCTAGAAACAGGTTATGGAAATACTCTGAGACAAAGTAAAATATCCCTTACTTAACTACTCCCAAAAGTGCTAATTCAAACCTGACCTTCTCATTCTTGGAATACACGTGCATCCATCTACTGCCTAGTAAAACCAGGCCTACTGACTATACTTGAATTACAACATAAGTGAAGATGAATATGGTTGCAGGCATACACAGCAATATCTTCCTTGGGTCCACTGTGCCAGGCTCAAGGTCACTTCAAATTCAGCATGTGTTTTAGCACTTTACAAAGATTAATTCTGTATTTATAGGAGCCCAGAATATTCCACACACTAAATATGTGGAGCAATTGACAGCCTCAGTGTCTCTCAGTTATTCACTTGGAAAAAAAGGCTGTTCTTTTCCTGGGCTTTATGCTTTGGTAGCCTGGAATTAGTTTTTTGCCAGCCCCTAAAGCCCAAATCTGATCTCATCCAAACTTTGGGAAAGATGGATCTGGCTCCAAGTCCTGTATTTCAAGGCCATCTTTAATCTAGAGCTAGAAAAGGGTTGGGGGATTTTATGCTAATTCCTTGCTTTCTCATCAGCTATCTGGGTCCTACGAATATCATCGTCTCTTCCTTTTGGAAACAGAGGATGAACCAATCAGGCTGTGAATGATAAACAAGTGTTTTAAATAGATAAGAAGCAAATAGACAAAGAGGTTATTAAGGTTATTAAGGAATAATACTGGGAAACTGAGTGACAGATGATTATCTGAACTTCATTTAATTTCAAATTTAGCATTTCTTTTATGCTTATTCCTATAATTTTTCTTTTCCCTTTTGTTCACATGCCCTTTCTGGGAAAATAAAAATGATACAGTCAAAATACAGAATTTGTCATCATCTAAAGCAAAAATTTAATGAGTCACCAAAAAATTAGTACCTTGCCACAGGTCTCCAGGATTACATGTAGGGGCTCTCATGGAGAAGCCAGCAGTGGCTGATACAGGAACAATTCAGTGCAGTTGGTAAGTCCTGCCCTGTGTGCCTACTTTCAAGACTTGCTCTGGCTTTTTTCTCTGCTGCCCTGGAGCATGGGCAGAGCTAACATGTGGTTTTCTATCCCAATAATGCAGGCATTACTTCAGAAACTTTTGCTTGAAAACACAAATGTAAAGATAAAAAGTCTCACTTTGTTTTGTTGGGTTTTTTTTTCAATTAATAAGATGAAACTCACTCGTGAGATACATTGGTTCATGTTGCTGTTCATTTCCCTGAGAATAAAGAGTAAATTTGATTAACTGAGATTGTCTTAGCTTCATGGGCCTGCTTAGTGAGATCCTCTGTTATCCACACACATTGGAAGGGCTAAATGATCTTATGGATAGTTTTGCTAGTTTCTGGACACAGGGAGAAGGAGGAAAGGATGTGCACCAAAATCCATGGAAGGAGCAGCAATGTGCCTCTCATGTAGAAGCTGTCTATTTTAAAACTGCTGACCTGCAGCTCCATAACTCTGTCATACACTGCTCCTAAAAGAGCTGACACCAAACCTTCACTCAGTTCTTTCCTCTACATTTGGTGGCCCCAAAACCATCAGGTAGCTTCCATTCAAAAGTACAGAGCACCCTTTACTCTAAATTTTATCACCTTGAGCAAAAAGAAATCTTCATTCTCTCATCCTCCCCACTACCCTCACCTTCCTCCATAGTGTTTGTCTGTTCAGGGATGAGTAGCTTACAACCTCTTTCAATAAAGTATTCAGCAGTTTTCCTATGCATGGTTTCATTCACTTGGCAGTTTTACAGCTTCTAATGCTACTGTGGATACCATCCTTTTAAATAATGCCTGAAACTATTGTCATTTTACCCTCAGAAAGTAGCAAGGTTATGTAGTTCTATTGGTTTGAACATGAACATGCCATTCTTTAACCGAAAAGGGTCATTATATTGTCTTAAATAGCTTTTAGTCCCAGCAACAAGAAAAGTATAAAAAAGTCCTGCTTTTATACTAAATTAAGGCAAAAGACTCCTGCAATAGTATCTATGATTTTATGTGCATAGGGCATACAAAGTGATAAAATATGCATCCCTTTAGTGCTGATAATTTTCATCAAAAGAATAATTCAATATGGAATGACATCAGCATTCTAACTAAGAATTCTTCATTGGTTTTTGGCAAAACATCAAAGAAATGCTGTGAACTGATTATTCATTCTGTTTAGTTGAGGTACCCAAGAAACATCTTATGACTTTTCAGATAAGACATTAGTTAGCAGGAAATGTAGGACGGACATAGATAAACTTAACAATCATTGACCAGCACCATAGAAAACAACTTTTTCTTTGTGGAAAATTCAGACTACTAATAATCCTTAAAAGGATTCATTCAATCAGGTTGTAAAGAACATCAACAGCGTTTTATTGAAATTTATTTAACCTAAAAACTCAGTACTTTTTAGTTTTTTTGATGGGGCTACTGCATTTTACTCATTCAGAAGAGATATTTTGCTAAATGTTAATTGATATTTTTAACTGTGTAACTGTTCTCAAATTCATTTGAATTCTACATGACTGTAGGCAAGTAGTCCCTGCTGTAATGCAGAAGAAAACAGATAAAAGCAGGAGAGGAGGCCTTTGGAGAACACTGCTGCATATTAGGGGAAATAAATGTACCTTGCCATGAGTTAAACTCTGTGAATTTATGTACTAAATGTATTCCAACATAACCACAACTCTGCAGATAAGAATGCAATATAGACCCTTCCTAGTTAAAAATTGCTTCATCCTAGCATCTCTTGGGAGTAACACTTACAAGCAAGTCCCCTAGCATTATTTCACTGGAAAAGCTTTACTGAGTTAGCTCATGAAAAGACAAAGCAGGCTAAATATAGCCTCATTTGCCTTCTGGAAATTGTAGCAGTTGTGTTCTTTGGGGGACCTTTTACATTTACACCAAATTCCTTGGAATTTAAAGCAAGAGAAAGAGAAATCCCATGTCCTCAGAGTGGAAGTATAGAATAGAATTGAACCTGGATTTGAGCTTACATCTTTCTATATTTCTATAGTGAGAGAAATAAATGGTCCCTTACCATGTCTTTTGAGGCCATCAAGTGGAATGGAGCACCAATGTAAAGCAGAACAGCTGCTGCTGACAAGCAGCAGCACAGAAATTCTGTTGTGAGGATAAAGTAAAACTAAAAAAAAAAAAAAAAGGCAAGCAAGCTGATGTGAACAGCCTGCTGTTCATTATCCTCTTGAGAAATATGTTCAGAGCATCATACTGCCAGAGATATTGAAGAATCAGTAATGCTTTGACATGTCTCTACATTATCCTGCTTACAAAACAAGCACTGTCCTTACTGCCATTGAGGCTTAGAATTTCATTTCCAATTACTCACTTTGCCTACCAGAGAACAGTAAGGTAAAAAGCTTATTACTATAAGAACATTAGTTCTGCACAAGCTAGTGCCCAGTGTAAAACTAAATAATGTAACTACACTATTATCTGTGCTATGATGCTACATTGTCTGTCAAGAACAGCTACAGTAATGCAAAGAAAACCAATCCATCTACTCTCTATAATTAATACAGAAAAAAGTCTAATCTGCACATTTTAGTATTAATTTTCCTTTTACCATAATATGTCCTTGTAAAGCAAGTGTACATCTGAGCTGATATGAAAAACAAGTTCACATTAATTTGCAGACTCGTTAACAATATTAATTTGGGCCAATGTATGGAGCAGGAGCATGGCTCATACACCTCTCAACGTGGCTGGAAGCAATGGGCATGATGGTGAGAGTAGCATTACTGAGCCTGAGTGATCCCTTCTTGTACACATAAAATGTGCTCAGCAGTCTTTAAAAATATCTCAACCTAAAAGAAGGAAAAGATGTCTTCAGCTTCTAAGCACATAAGCAAGTACTTCAGAAAGTGGATAAGCAGTTGCATGAGTATGTGCTGTTAGACACGTGCACAGCTTTCCCCCTGGGCTCCTGAAGCAGCTATTTCATATCCTCGCGTTCACACCCATGATTTCTTAAGGCAAAAAGGAAAGCCAAAACTAATGAAGACTTCCCTAAAAATGTTGTAGGAGGAAAGCTTTATATAAATCCATGGTCCATCCACATCATGAACAAAACACATCATCTTTAAGAAATATGCATAACTAGAAAACTTTCAGAGCAGGGCAGGAAAGGGAATCATGTTTACAAGTTCTCTGTGAGGAACTTCTTTGTAAACCAATGTGTTTCCATTTGGGAAGGGAAATATTGATGAAGATACAAGAGAAAGCTGCAAAATCATCAGTGATCTGAAAAGAGCAGATAGGATTCAACTGTTCTCTGCCTCTTCTCATATCAGAACTGAAAACGAAGCAACTAGGAATCATCTTAAAAAAGCATTTGGATTAGGGGAAGCTGGTGGTCCATCATGTATGGAATAGCAGATCTGCAGAGCTCCTGAGAGATGACCCTGTGAACACTAAAAAATTATGAAGTTGCCAGGGAAGCTGCTCATGTGAGAGGAGTCATTTGCTATGGGACACACAGGCACCAGGAGGTGCCCATGCTGAAATAACTAAATGCTAAGAAAATGTAAGAGGGGAGTATTACAAATGCTTGACCTGCTTTTGTGCTTTTCTAGACAGTGATTCAACTCAGTACTTATCGACAGAGTGGGATACAGGATTTTGAATTAAATGGGTTGTTGGTGTAAGCCAGGATGGCTCATTTTATTAGGCTGAGAAAAGGAAAATGTTTTTTTCAACAGGAAAAAAAAATTTAAAATAGCTTGATTTATGATCGTGAATTCTTTTGCTTTGCTTTAAGGCAGAGGAAATGCACCAGTATCTATCCAGACTCCTGCTCTTTTTTTTTTTTTCCATCAGAATGTCACCATTATTCAGGTTAAACACACTTCTAGTTCAGAAAACCAACATTTCACAACCACCTCTTATTGGTATTCCTATCCTCCTATTGATTTCAAGGGCTCAGCAGTTTTGAAATTCTGACTACAGGATTGCAGAGGTAGGGAGGCAATCAAGTAATTTTCTACAAATGTACTAGAAAAAGAATAATTATAAAGATTGTCACAAATTAGGAGTTATTTCATCATGAATCTCTACAAACTTCAAGTGTTTTCTGGCTACCCTTAAAGAGTATGTTGTGATCTTGCACTTTGAGAGCCCCTTCTCAAACCATTTTCCAGGATTGTTTCCTTTCTGTCAAAGGGGTGGCTAGGGAGCACACAGAACTCTGCATGGCCCAAGCTATGAGACAGATACCGTGCTCATATCAGTGAAGTTCATTTCCTGAGAGGGTTTTGTTCAATATAAAGAAGCATTGATAAGCTTTCTGCCTTTTTCAGCTCTTTATAAATGCTATAAAGATTATTTTTTGTAGTATTTAAGTAGCAAAAACTGTGTTTAGGATCTTTCAGACTGCCAGTTGTGTAAAATTATTGTGTAGAATATTAACTATTTGGAATAAAATCATTAATTGTCTTGTTAACAAGATAGCCATCAGCTACCTGGACATGGTGCCAGGATTGGCATAAAAGAGAGCTTTCAATGGGCTGGGGAGAAAGAAGCAAGAGAAATAGTCAGGCTCTGTTCTAATTGCTTCAGTATTAAAATAACTGCAAAGGGAGATGAGCATGAGTCATTTTCTTTAGGGCCAAATTTTTCTAATTTTGAGTCACGTTGAGCAATACAATTCTGCATGTGTGGTTCTGCAGAAATAAATGCAATTCTCATCAAATATTATTCAGTGTTAATCAGAATACTTGCAACTGGCCTGTAGAGTTTGAGAGTGAATTTTGAAATGAGCTTGGAATGAAGAAATAGATCATGACATGAATAGAAGACTTTTTCCTTTCAGTGGCATCTCCTGGAATCTTAGAGGGTTCATATCTCATTCCTATCTTTGTACTTGCTTTCTAAACTTGCAGATAATCTCCCAGGTTTTCACATTATTTGGATCATCTTTCACAATGAGCAATCACTCCTCTTGCACTAAGAATGAGGCTTTGACACCCTTGATTTTAAGACATTTTGGGAGAGGTGAAGTGTTGAAGGAGGAAGCTAGCCACTTTTTAAGAGAAGCTTGGAATCTGTAAGCTGTCAAGCATTTGCAATTCCCAAAGATGTCAGAGAGGGGGAAAAAAACCCATTGGTTATTTGATTTATCGTAAATATTTGTTGGTGCTTTGGTTTGTGCTAGAGACACAGAGACTATTTCTTCAGGTAAGAGCTTAAATAATTGCATATTCAATAGAAAACTAAGCATTTACCAATAAAAAAAAGTAGCTAACATTTGTCAATGTGACAAAAGAATTATGTCAAATAGGTTTCCTTCTTTACGATAACATTGATTAAGATCAGTGCTGGAATGATGTGTCCACTACTGGGATCAATGTTCTCTAGAGGCATTAGGAAAACAGAGAGACTACAAAACTGTTTGAGAGTTGGACAAAATCCTTTACTGTGACAGACCAGACAAGACAAACTTTAATAAATCATTTGGAAAAGTAAATTTAGAAAAGATCTGATTATAGTGCATAAATACTATCCTGGAAAGAAAACATCATACAGAAAAGGCTGTATAAAATGCAGAAGGAAAGATTACAAGGATCAAGAGCCTAACTCTAAGAAAAATTAATCTAAATTAAAAACTAGGCATCACTACTCAATTATGGGGAAAGAGGTTAATTACTGGAAAAAAAAAATTGAAAATAATCTGAGCACTCTACCCCACTGGATACCATTACAACAGCATGCTTCTTCTAAAGCCAAGGTGTTGCCTTGTAACAGGGTAACTGGATGGAGTCGACTGACCTATGATGACAAGAAGGTAAGATTAGCCTTACTAGTCAATTTTTGTCTTAAAATCAGCAGTAAATAACAAGAATAAAAATGTAGAAAGCTGAAAAATGTGCTTAATTATTACTCTGCAGACCTCATGGAATCCCCACTCACCTGCACAAGTACTGCTACTGAAATACCATAGTATGTAGGTGCAGAGTCATAGCCTAAAGGGCAATCTGCTGTAGTAATGCAAGGCAGAAAAAATAAACAGAAATGTTTCAAGCATAAAGCTGCCTTTATGATTGAAAAAATGTAATCAAGTTCCCAGATATTTTGCAGTGCTCATCTTCAGAATAAGAGAATAACTAATTAAAAAAATAAGTAGCTTACATCTTAAAGTTCTTTCAGTGAATTTATGCATCCAACTGATGGTTCTTGAGTACACAGGAATGGAAAGTACTTCAAATAGAATCTGAGTCTTTCTAAAACTCAGAGAATTGAAAGCAGAAATTTAAATAGGCAATTTTGATACCATGTGACAAGATTAAAAAAAAAAATGGCATGGAAAGTCATTTCAAAAAACCCAGATTTAACACTTGAGGTTTTTAATGAAGTTGTGTCAAATTTCATTTTACCAAGACATATAATATTTATTATTTTCATGGAATTTATTAGAGGGAAGTGAGTCAAGAAGATACTTATTAGACTTATTGATTTATATGATTATTATCTTAAAATAATAACTCCTATGCTTGTGATAGCTTTAAATGTCATAAATGGGACCTTTTTATTATTGGTAAAATATATAATATATATTATATATTTTACCAATAATAAAAACTATTTTTATTCCTCATTCCTTCCTGATATCCATGATAAGAGGACATTGGCTGTTTTTCTTCTTTTATTGCTATCATACTTCATTAAAAAAATATCACTCATCATTTGGCAACAAAAAATAGGATGCCTCTGCTTTTCAGGGCAGAAGAATGAGAGTTCAACTTAAAAGAGAAGCTAACATTTGTATTTGGTATTTCACAATGAAAAAAACTTATTGAGAATGGCTTTAGCCCCATTTATTTTGCAGCTGCAAAGGCTTTTTCTCTGTAAAAGCCAGCGAGTATGAACTCATTCTTGGGTACATGGGATTCAAATGAAAATGCAAGAACTAAGTCCTTGGTTTAATACGTCTTTCATTAAAAAGTAATGTTAAATATCTTTATGTATATTGAACAGAGATAATGAGGGCAAAAAGCATTAGCAGAACACAGGGACATGTGCACTGCATCTTCAGGGAGCAGTACACAACAGACAGACATAAATTGCTCACACACAAAAGCACCACTTCACCCACAGATTGAATCTCAGAGGGAGGAAGTAATTGCAATGTCTGCAACACTACACAGCACAGAACTGGATTGAAATTTCTGGCATATTTGTCATAAACTACTAAAATAATGAAAACTAAACAAAAGTTGGATGAAATCTAAATCCTTCATGAATTAGAGATGATAAAGATGTTCCTCAACCACAGAATTCCTCAAAAGCGTAATAATGACCATTCAAAATGCTTTAATCTCTGGGTGTTTCTGCACTTTTGTGCCTGCAAGCTGCTGTGCATAGATCAACATTGTTTGGCTACCATTTCCTCCTGAGCTTCCTACTAAGTCATGGAGAGAATCCTCTAAGTCATGAGAGAATCAGCATTGTGACTTACAAGAAGGTTCTTTGGTGTTGGCTCAATAGTGATTTGTTGACTATTGTTGTTGTTTCACAATATTGTTGTTTTGGTAAACAGTCTGAGCAAGTTGTGGCTCTTGTGACTTTGTCTGTGGCCCATTTATTCCAGCACTTTTCTATGCCAGCAGGACTGAAGAGCTGCTCTTTTCTACATCTTTAGATGAGACAGACAGTGCTGTGTTGCAGAATTCCAGGACTGCATTTCGTTTGAAGACCCACACAAGATGAATAAACATAGATTTTTTTACCTTGAAAGTCAACTTTAAAATAAGAATAATCAACATATTTCTGTGACTGAGATTTTTATTGTTAGGCAAGACTTAGCAAGGTAATGTGTTGCCTAGATCTAGGTTACCTCCCAAAGTTTTTTTTCCATATTGACCAATTTACTATACAAAATTTGCTTTTCAGTTTAAGGAGTACATCAACAGGATGTGATGTGCAGTCTGAAATGGAGGAAATCTATCTTTCATGCAAGTAATACTAGCGTATCAAATCTGTCTTGCAATAAATCAAGATGCAGAGAGTGATGGATGAGAAATAATTTACTGCCCAGATAACCTTAGCCCAGCTGAGCCTTGCAAACTGCAACTTCAAATTATTTATCAGATTTTACAGAGTTTGTCTTGGATTTGACAAATGTAGACACATTAGGCAGAGGTCTAAATACTATAACTGAAATCTGTAATCACATATATTTATTTTTTGCTTAATTTGTTTTGCATCCTGCTGCCTCTCTGCTGCTTCTGCTAAAATGGAAAAGTTTAAAAATTATGTTATGAAAAGCTTATATTCTCTATCTCCTGTGCCTGAGTAGTAAAAGACATCATTGTCTAATCAATGGAAATAAAATTTCATATCCATGATGCTACCGACATTTTCTTAAACATAGGTCTCTTCTATTCATAAACAATTCCAGTGACAGTTAACATTTTCTGACAATTATCTGCCATTACCTACATTTTTGAAACTTGTGTACAGAACTGCTTTTGAAACATCAAGAAATTTAAATAAGATTTTTCCCTATCAACACAAAGCATGAGGAGTCATCTGTAAGAAAAGCAGTAAAGTTGAAGTGTGACCGAGTAAAACTCAAGCAGATGAGGACTATAGATGTATGTACCTATTTGAATATGAATAATTGCTTTGCTTGTTTATATACATTTATAATAAATATGCAATTGCAATTTAGCTGAATTAAAATTCAACAGAGTCTGTAGCATATGTATTTTGTGTACAAGACAATACAAGTACTTGAAATCTATGCACACCAACACTTAGAAATGTGGCCACATAAACTCTGTTCTGTCAGCAAAGGAAATCATTGTCTATTCTGTTATGCTGTCTGAGATGCAGCAATGTGAATGTTAAATGGGAAATGTCATTCAAGTAGACACAGGAACAGAACTCATAAAGTTCTGATCTTCTCACTATTCATGGAGGCACAAACTTGAGATAACGAAGAAATGTCAAGTTTTTGCAAATGTCACCCTTGAAAGGTTTAGTAATCTGTAGTCACTCTTCAGGTAAAGGCGTCACCTCCCCCATATTTTTAAGGACATTAGAGAAAATTGACAAAGTTATATCAGAAAAGTTCAAAGCATATAGGAACACACAGAAGAAATTAATGCTATATGAAGACAATTCTAAATAGTTGATTCGGAAGGAAGCAACTCAGGTATATAGGATCAATAGGAATTACATTCATCCCTAAATCACACAGAGAGTAATGCTCTTGCAAGAATGAGATTGACTAAATCAAGGGTTTTGAGATTCTTCAATGGGTAGAGTACAGACTTTTAAAAATTATCAAAATCACACTGAATTTTAAAAGAAATAGGATTTTTTTAGTTCTGTTAAGTCTGCCTTTGCCAAAGAATTAAGAACTAAGAAGTTTTCCAAGGCCTCTCTCCAACGTATAGATATTCATGGGCTTATAGGTATTCTTGTTGAAATAAACTGTGCATCAAAGCATCAAAATAAGAATCAAAGTGACCTTTCCTAAACATCCACAATGCACGGATATACTGTTCCCCACTGCATATTAAATCAACCTGCTGAAACTAAATCAAGTGATAAAGGTGCCACAACTTAACTCATATGCAGTCTAATTTGGAGAAACAATCATTACTTTAAAAGGTTTTCCTGAAAAGTACATCAGATGTTAGCTCAGTTTCATGTCAGTGCTCAACATGCCGCATCTCTCTTCTTTTCTGGTGTTTTATTTCTTTATAATAAAGCAGTTATAAATCATTGTCTGCTATGGAATTAAATCAAATGATGCATAACAAGTAAAAAGATCAGTGCCATAAAAACTGGCAGACTGGAAAAATATTAACATGAGTACATGACACATACAAGAAAAAGTAGTTTTGAACTTCATCAAGAATAGAAAATATGGCATCACTGTAGCTACATTAATTTGGACCAGCCAAGATATTGGCAGTAATTTCTGAAGGGTGACACTTTGTACTCCTCAGCCATGAAAGATTCCTCGTGGGACTGAGACAACAGATCTTAATTGTTAGGTAGAGATTAAGTAAAATTAGCCAAGGAGATTGCTCTGAACAGGCAGGGAATGGTAGAGTACTAAAAAATCTCTCATTGTTTCATGGATTATTTTATTAAAGAGTGAGTTAAATGCTGATATTTGGGGTCCACTCAAGATAGCCAGTAGATTACCTGTAACCTTTTCCTAACACTCAAAAAAAAAAAAAAAAGCAGAACAAAAAGAGCAACCTGGAGAGTAAATATTAACAGGAGTATTATTTCCATTAATTTCTTTTCTGTACTGTTATTTCTATCTATTTTAATATGATGTTTGAGAAGCAATGATCCATAAAAGTAGCAATTATTTAATACTTAGATCACTGTGCTTCAGATACTGTTCCCCCACAGCTTCCTCACATTCTGGTTTGTAACTCAGGTAACTGCACAAAAGACATTAATCACAACTCAAACAAAGTGTAGAGTTCCTTCCTTTGCATGAGATCAGAGAAGGAGTACATGATTAAAATCAAACCTCTGTTTTTAATCGGCCTCCTGGAACTAAATATCACACAGTCACACAGAAAATTGCCATAAACCTCTGCAAAAGTTAAATGAAGAGTTTTACAGAATGACATTAATTCTGTCTTTGCAAAATATGTTACAAAGTACCAGATTCAGTTTGATTCGTTTTCCTTCAGATGAAAAAGTTTACAGGAATATTCTCATCCTGTAAATATATATGTGTTACTCACTTATGTGTGTGCATCATGGACATTACTGGATTCTGCACATTCATAGTGTCAACCTTGTGAGGAAACTCCAAGTTATAATCTAATTAAATTCTTCACTGAAAACATTACTGAGAGGTAAAGTCTCCACCTTTCTTTGAACTTCATATCACTCCCTATTACTTACATTTAATTTAGCATTTTATTGTCATAAACAAAAACTAATTAATCCATATGTAATTAATTTAAAACGTACTTAACCTTTAAAGAATTACAACTTAGATGCCTCTTCAGTATTCTCAACATTTTGTAGAGTATTTTGAATGCCTCAGATTACAGTTTCCTTTTTTGAAGGTATACAATAAGATAATTGTACTATGAAATATTCTCATAAATCATACTGAAGACATAGATGTCAAATAAATTAACACTGAATTGCCCTGCCTTTTGCTTTAATTTCTTTCCTTATTAGCTTACTGGCCATAATAGCCTATAAAGGGTCCCTAAATCATAAGTTTTCAATTAGAATTCTGTTGCCTAACTTTTTGATGAAAAGCTTTGCAGGTTTAAAATAGAAAGTGCACACTCCTGTGAATCCTAGCACAGCAGGCAGGCAGCTTGTGGTAGAAAGGAAGGTGTGATTGAGCTCAAAACACTGAGACTCAGAAACAAGTGCAGTTCACCACAGTTAAACAGTCAAGCCAGGCTCAAAGCACCAACCTTGGATTTCAAACTTTGGTTATGTCCACACAGAGCACATTTTTATTAAAAGGGATTGGTAATTATTTTCCTGGCCTCAAGTGCACATTTAGACTATGGAATCACTTCTTTCCTCCAAAGTACCTTTCAACAGCCCATGAAAAGGATAACACAAATATGGATATAAGACTAAACTTCATAATGTGTGGAAGATTTTCACCATAAGAATAAATAATTGGCAAAATCTAAAAATATGATGAGCCTTAGACTTTCTCCCATCTCCATTTTATATTACTACAACTATATTTTTGAAGAGAAGTATTCAGAGGAGATTTTCATTTGGTCATGGGACACCACACCACATTCCCTGGAGACAGGGAGCTCCACCCAGGACATAGAGAACCTTAAGGTCATCCAACATCCAGAAGACTAAAGGAAACAGCAGACAAGATAAAGCAGAAATCACTAGAACTGTATGTGTCTAGCAGACCTGCACAAAAACTACATTTTGAAAGACTTGGAAATTACATAAATGAAGCATTTTCTCTGACATTCTTCCTCATGAGCTCTACCTTTGTTACATTTCACTGATTCATAATTGTGTTTTGCTGATTTATGGTTATTTTACTTCACAAGTCCTTTCACTAGGCTTACATGCATGCAAGTCATGTTGGGCATTCCATCTGCAACTCTGTTCTGAGTCCATTTATGGTCTTAACAGAAGAACCAGAAGCTCCTCTTCTGAGTGTTGTCAGAGGCTCCATCATTCTCCTAACAAAAACAGAAATGTACCATGGAGAAAAAATTTGACATCTCACACATGTTCAGAAGGCAGATGGCCTGCACATTCTATCAGTGATAAAACCTGTTCCCCTGTCAGGAATCCTTCCACTTTCAGGTAATTCTATATGTTTCTGCACTGCCTAAACAAGTAAAATCAATGAGCTAAGGCTCAAAACAGTCAGCTCTTCCATGTACAATATACATCCCATCTCCAAAAGGAAGCAAAGCACCTGTCAGATAATACACAACTCTATCCCCAAAGGTTGGAGCCAGGAGCTGCACAACCAGATTTGTGGCAGTGGTCAGCCTTGCCTAGCAGCTCCCTGTCAGTGGTATTTTTGATCAGCTGACCAGCAGTACACTGCTGTGTTTTTAGAGAGTAATCCTCATTTTAGTAAATGCTTTATATCTAGTTACAGTGTGCCATGATAAAATCCCACCTCATCCTGATATGGGTGAGGTGGAAAGGCAGTTACCAGGATGCTTTCAGAACCAGGCACAGTGTCTGCCTCAGGCACTGATCAGCACTGCTATCTGCAGAGAAGTGGCAAATGCGCAGCAGAAAACAGCAGAAAAGACAGAGAAATATAATCAGCTTGAGGAATGCTTAATACATAAACTAGTCTAATCCAAAAAAAGTTTCAAAACTGTGACTTGCAGTAGTCATTATCTATACTTGAGGTGCTGATGCTCTTGAGCAAGCTGAAGTACAACATATAACTGCTTAAAACACATTAGTATTTTAACACTGTGAGAGCTTTATTATTTTATATCCTACCTTTTTTATGGAGCTCTTAGCACACACCAGTCTCTTAACTTTGTATGTGTCTGAACACAATGGTTGATTAAATCCTAGGGTACCACTATAGACAAGGGATACTCCAAAAGAAGTTCAAATTCCTAAGCTAGAGGTCTGAAACACATTATTTTTTTAGTCCTGTCTTAGAGGTATAAATACTACACCTCATATTTGAATTAATGCAATCAAAGACTATGAAAAGGCATCAGTTGCTTTGTCTAACAAAATGCTGCCAAGCTAGTCATCATCAGGTCCTAATTATTGGCAGCTACTTTACATTTGAAGGAAGAGTTGAATTCACCACTTTGGTGTGGCACAGAAAGCTTTTGCCAAGATAGACAGTGCTGGTTAGCTGTGTGGAAATGTCACTGTGAGCATTTTTATATTAAAAATATCCTTGTATTGTACCACTACTTTAGCAGTGGTTGCCACCCTAATTTTTCAAGCTTTCAAACTGATGAAGGAAAAAGTAGATATCATAATAACACAGATATATAACAATCAAAATGCAAGATGCCCCTTTGCAAGTTGGGAAAGGAGTCAACCACAAGGCAATCTTCTCCAATATATTTATGTCATCTCAAAATAGTCAAAATATCACATCTGTCATTTTCCTTTCTTGTGCACTGTCACTGCACCTCCATTTTCACTCCACGTGGTAACTCTTCTGCTTCCAAAGTCATTCGGGATCTTCCCAACTTCTCCTTAAATTCAATCTTCAGTCTTCAGATCAAACCTAGACCCCAGTCAAATTCAATGCTTCAACCTTCATGAAATATTTTCACCAGTTTGCTACAGCAAAAACAATAAGGACTCAGCTGGCTGAGGTGGCTTTTTAATTTTTGAAGTGTCCAATTATGCAGCAGGAGAAATTAAATTACTTTCAAATATAAAGCAAGCAGCTTGGAAGGAAATGAAGATAACCTGAGGAGGGAAAGGTCAGAGTTCAATTTCCAGATTTTTTAATAGAAATGCAAAGCGCAAAGAAGTACAAACAATGGCCAGCAGAACAGGTCAAATATGTGTAAAATG
Source organism: Chloebia gouldiae (assembly GCA_003676055.1). Taxonomy (NCBI): domain Eukaryota; kingdom Metazoa; phylum Chordata; class Aves; order Passeriformes; family Passeridae; genus Chloebia; species Chloebia gouldiae. The sequence continues at coordinate 31,855,158 of QUSF01000001.1, read as the reverse complement.
AGGGAATGTGATGATAAAGTTTCTTATTTCATTTTTTAATGCTCTTAGGGTTCTTTATATGTCAACATCTTCAACCACTTCCCAGCTAGATAACTTGATAAATTGAACCTTTCCTTCCCTATGTAAAACAGTTCCTGGAACATAACTGGAGACCCAATTTGAATAAAATAGCTGAAAATCATCTATTCTGAAAGAAAAATTATAGACCTTTGATATGGGTGTTTGTGGGAACCCTGTGTTTGTGTACCTTTCCCACTCCATTTTTTGCATTAACATCTTCCACTTAGTATTTGCATTTCCATGGGGATTACTACTGTGACAGAAGCTAATTTAGAGTGGACTCTACCTTCAATGAGCAAAAGGTTGCTTTTGCAGCTGAGGAATTTAGCCCAGTGTTAGACCGAGGTATGTTGTAAGAGCAAAAGAGGCTCAATGCTACTTGTGCAGCCACAGCAAGCTGTGAGACAGACAGACCCTCAACATGAGCAAGAAAATTTCCAGAAAATTCCTTTTTTCCAGGAAACAGCCCTCTGCTGCTCCCTTCATGGCCCAGAGACAGCAGGAGCGAGTTGGTGCTCAGACCCTGGTGGGGGTGGGAAGGAGAGAGCTCAGTGATCATCTGAAAAACACTGTGTGTTGTTCTGCTGGAAATCACAACCATCAACACATCTTAAGCTACATTTCTGAAGTGCCCAAAATATGGGAGTTTTAAGTCACCTCTGCCTGCCCTGCAGCACCATGCTGTGCCCCATGAGGGGGAACCCAGCCAGCCTTTACCCTGCCTGCATGTAGCACACCAGGCTCTCCTCACAGCTCTAGCCTGCAAAAACAACTTGTTTTGCATATTGTGCTAAAGTGTGAACACAGCACTCCCCAACTGGGCAATAAAATATTAGCAGTGAAAGCATAAGCCTGGAACTGGAGAAAAAGCTTCACAATTCTGCTGCCTCAAGGTGAATAATGAGAAAATAATTGAAACTCACGCTCCAAATATATTATTTAGATTCTGACTGTTTGCTTTTTTTAGTATGAGTGAAATGATCAAATCTCTCATTTACAATTTTCAGCTAATCCTTCCACATATGCATTAGACACTGCAATCCTTTTCATAGATGGAATCTAATACTTCCTTTGTAATTCATGGGTGAGTTTTCTTAATTGAAAAAATTAGGATAAATCGCTCCACTTATGTGGAGTAGTTATTGTCTTAAATAATAATCACTGTGTCTGTATTCCATCACAGTTTATTCTGCTACCAAGGACCCTGTTTTCTTATTATTTTATTGGAAATACCTCTCCCCGGGCCTCTGTGGAAATGAGAAAAACAATGCTTTTATAACAAATATATTTAGAGAGTGTTTTTTACAGTCTGTTCTATTCACTCTGCAGCACATTCTATTTCCGGCAGTTCAGGCCTGATCTCAGAAATCTTGGAGTGTACATATTAATCTGTCTCTGAGAAACAGAGAAGAATGTAATAAAGTGAATCTCTGTGTATTTCTATAGAACAGTATAAAATTCTTTTCTCCATTTTTACTTTGTCTGACACAAATCCAGGTAAATAAATGCATTAATAATTGCATATGCTGCATGCTTATACTGAATGTCATGTCACACTCTTTATGCGATAAAGTAGCATGAAGCCTCCTCTCCCCTTACAAAGCTACATGGCATCAACCACTAGGCAGGGACAGTAGCTGTCAGGGCTCTTTCCGTGAAAATCTTACCTTACTGCCACCAGATCTGTTCACAGTTCTGCCTTCTAAAAAAGGCGTAAATTGTTCAGGGGCAAAAATATTATTAATAAGAGCCAGCTTCATCTGACACAAACTTTATCATTCCAGTTCTTCGTACAAGATTCCTTCAGCAGCTCTGAGCAGGAATGTCTGCATCATTGAGATATTTCTTATTTTTTTTCCTATCTTAAATTATACACCTAGGCATTTATTAAGGAATATACAGATATCTGGGAAGCACTGGAACATCTCTGCCCTATAAAGGTACATTTTGGGCAATGCATACCAACTGTAATTGACTACCTCTCTGCATTACAGCTCCTCTCTGCTTACATTAGACATAATTTAATAAAGATATTTAAAAAGTAACAATGCATGTCTTGTATATACAGATTAATAACTCGTGTCTTTTAATGGTTTAGATTATATTTGGTATAAGAGAGTTGACCTGCAATGTCTTTCTTGGCTCTGATACCAGTTATGTATTTTCCTATTGAAAATTAAGCCCGTTAAGGCTGAGCTAAATGGAACCCGACTCTTTGATCTTAAGAAATACTGTGACCTTTTACACTGAGAGATGAAAACAATCAACATTCCTCACTCTTCAATTCTATCAAAAAGGCTCTGTGTTGTGAGGAGGATTGCTTGAGGTGCTAAAGACATCCTTATCTCATATTTATATTAATTCATCTTCATTTAATGACTTTGTAGCAGCTTGAGTAGCATGATGAGTATAGTTTGGAAAGGAAAGCTGGTCCTGCAGAAAAGATACCAATGTGAATTGCAAGAGAGAATTTAATCTCTAACTCTGCTCTTCATTTTTTGCTAGTTCAGAAATTCATTCAGATTGATCTTGATCAGTAAAAAGAAGACAAATTCATCTTGCCTTCACCTCATTCTGCCTTAAGTTTGGGAGTTAGACAAACCGTAGGGCAATCAGGCCCTTGGCACTGCAAGCACTACTGTTGTAAAAACTGTTTTCTTTTGGCTGGTATATTTTGATGGCAGATAAAAAGCAGTTAGTGTCTGCAGTAATTCTGGATTATACAAATACTAAAGTTTTTATCAATACCAGGACATTTTTATTATAACATTAGTAGCGAACAACAAGCTATTGTCCTTACTGCTGTGAAAAGTGTTCTCTTTCTCTTTCTGCCTATTTCTTTGTTTCTCAGTTCACCATTGCAGAGGAAATATTACGCTCCATGACTACAGTGAGTAATCTTCCTTACGTAGTTTTTGCTCTGTAGTATTTTGGCAAAATTTGCTAAATTCTCTTTTTGTTTCATCTGTCTCTGTGCAAGGAATAATTTCCCTGTGCAAAATTGAACTCAGACAGGGAATTACAGAGCTTTCATCTGCTGAGACTGGGAAAAGTGAGCTCTTCAAGAAACATCTTCTACATCATCCTTTCGTGTATCACATCCTCTGTGAATATTAGCATCTTTCAGGAGGGAGGAAAGGACTCTGTAGCAGGCACTGTAGGAAAGGGTAAAACAAGAGTCCAGCTGGGACCTTCTTCCCACCCTCAACTCTGCCTGGCCTTGGGGACTCCTTTGCAACCTCCATAAGGATGTAGGATAAGGACCAGTGATAGAGAGGAATCAGCTGAAGATGCAAATGACAGGAAGAAGCAGATGAACCAAAGATTCAGGGCTATCTATAGTACTTGAAACAGCCACAATTGGATTTCTTCCCCCCAGTGCAGACTGGGCATATACCTCTGCTTTCTCTCTCACTTGCTGAAAATGTCCTTGCAGATGTGCATTTCACACTAGATCTCTTCTCCTTTTCTCTGTTTCCCACCATCAGCCAAAAGGCTTATATACAGTAAAAAAATCCTCTTCACTAGTTCACATCTATACAGAACTTACAAGTCTTTTATTTAATCCTTTTATATGCTTTACTCTTACTTCATCCTTTATCCTTTTCTGTTAAAATCTGTATTTTACCCACAGGGATTATCTGCACCTCTGAACACAGTGAGATTCTAACACTGACTGGTTTTCATCATGAACAGATTAAGCACATGGAGTGACATTAAACAGAGTAGTGAATGCTATGGCAGGGTGAGCTGGCTGAGCACACAGGCTCTTGTGCAGAATGATGAAAGCAGCAGCCTCTCAGCCCAGGGACACGGCCTGCACGCTGCTGGAGGAACAGTCATGACACTACTTGGATGTCTGTCCTGTCACACCATGCTGACTATTAGAGAGCAAGCCAATAAATGATGGCAGAGCTGAGAGTCAGGAAGTGACCCAGAGGACTACTCTGATGATGTCCATCACACAAAGTTCTGCTTGTACTGAGCAACTTTACAGCAAAGGAGACATCAAATGTGTCACTTCTGGAGTTAGTCAGTGCTTCCCTAACTAACTCAGGAGCAAACTTGAAAGCAATCCTGCTGATTCAGTGGCATAGCAATTTGCTCATTGTTCCAAATGTAGATCCCTCACATGCTAACATAAATATACCCACAGGGATGTTTTTAAAATGTCTACCTGTTCTATTGAGGGTTCACTTACAAAGTTGGCTGATATTACTGCATAAAAAGAGAGCCTGATTCTCTTCTCACATACACTGATTATAGGCAAGAGCAATGCCTTTGGCTTGAATGGATGTATTTCTAAAAATCCATTTCACATTCATTTGTGCATCCTTAACCTGAGTCTCATAGCTGATATAAAAACAAGGCAGCAAAAAAATCATGGTTTCCATACAGTAATAGTACTGGATTTCCTCTTACTTCTAAAGGATAAAGGTCTGGCTGTATCTCAGTGAGTGTGTGACATCAATGTACTGAAGCATCAGGAAAAGCAAATGAGACCTGGGGAGGTATAAATTGAGGTGTCTTCTTCCTCCAGGGAACATAATTATGCATTATTGTCCTAACGAAATTTCAACTGACATACTGTGTTCTGTTCCCATCACTCATGCACAGAAATTATGAACTCCAACCAGAGCAAATGCAGAGCAGAACATTCACATGACATCTTAGGACAGAGCAGAATGAAAAGCACAGCTTGTTCACTTCAGCAAAATGAGGACTGTAGAGAATAATCCCACTCCAGAAACACACCAGGATGAGGGAAAATGCTCTTTTAACTGAAGAACAATGCTGGGAGAAAATCAAGTTAATATAGACCAGCTAGAAATAATTTGGGACTGGAAGTAGAAGTTGACATCTGACAGTCAAAGAAATGCAGCTGGGGCAGAGCCCTCTACAAACAAGAGGTGTCAGGGATCAGTGTCATTGCTTTATGCCTACTCCCCAAGATGTCAGTCGGGGCACAACAGTGAACAACCCTAGCTGCTGTGTTTGAGAACCTGGTAGAATTGCTTGGAGGTTTGCTTCTCTCTGGTTCCTTACTATTTGTTTTTTTCCTGGGCACCAAAATTGTGACAACAAAGCAAATCTACCCATACTTGTGAATTCCAATCGTTTCAAACTAAAACCCTTGTTTTCTTCCTTGGTAAAATAAAATTTGCTTCCCCCAAGCTGTTCTACACCTGAGGCTCAGGGAGAGAGGCAGAAGACATGCAACAAGAACTCTCAGCACCAGCAGCTTGGGGGTTTGGCAGAGTAGCAGAGAGGGAGGAAACTGAGAAGGAAATAGAATTCAAAACAAACAAACAAACAAACAAAAAAACGGGAAAAAAAAAAGGCAACAAAAAACAACTCCATACCAAAAATTGCCAAACCCAGTCCCACTCTCCGCGTTTTGCGAGGTTCTTTCGGGAACCGGGGTCCGCTGCCCCGGAGTGTGGGGTTACCTCCGAGGGACTGCCGCCCCGTCCCTCACGCCCACCCCCGCATGACTCACGCGCTGCCTCATTCCCCGCCCGCCCCCGGTGAAAACTTCCCCCGGTAACTTTCCTGGGGCCGGTTCCCCGCTCCCCCCTCCCCGATGGCAGCGGCACACACACACACCCCCTCATCCCAAGCCCCGCTGGAGTCACGGACGGCGGGCGGTGGTGCCTGGGGGGATGTCGTAGTCGCCGCGTCAGCGGGAGCCCGACGGCGATTGGGGGAGGCCGCCTTCTCCCCGCGGTCACGAATTATAAAGTGCCGCCGCCGCCGCCCGCACACGCTCCGCAGCGGCGCGCCCGGCCCCGGCAGCGGGCTCGGCTCGGCGCCCCCGAGCCGCCCTCGCTGGAGCTGCCAGCGGGCCCGGCTGTGCCTGCCTCCCCCGGGGCTCCTCCGGAGGCTGCTCGGTCTCGCTATAAATAATAGCGGCACCGACGCCCAGGCTTCAGCAAGGCGCAGCTCCTTTCTCGGCAACTCCCGGGAGCCCCGAGGGCAGCTCCTGTGTGAGTGGGGGAGCTGCTCTGCCCGCGGAGGGACCGAGGGAGGGCCAGGGCGGCTCTGCCGGGGCTGGTGCCAGGCGTCGGGGAGGCTGTTCGGGGCGTCCCGGTGGGAAACCTCCCCGGGAGGGGCCGGGATCCCGCCCGTGCCGCTCCGCGGTGCGTCTCTTCTCCCACTGTGGTGCCGGCTTTTGCAGGCAGGGAGGTATAAAGTGTTCGGGGACGAGCACTTTCACCAAACGGGATCTTCTGGGCGCTTCATCCTCCGGGTCCGCTCCCGATCCGAACGCAGGTCAGTTGCCTTGCAGCTGCCAAGCGCCTGCTTCGTTAAAGTTCCAGCTTACCTGGCAAGCGCAATCACCCCGGCTCTAAAAAGCGTGAGTTTAGCGGAGTTGGTTTGAACCCTTTCACGCCGCCTTTTCCTGCTCCGAGGCTGGGGGAGGCCGTGCCGGGGATGGGAGCGGGAGGAGGCGGCTGCCGGCTGACCTCTCCTTCTTGCAGCCCCATGGCGTTGCTCCTGAGACTCGGCTGCTCGCTGCTGGCCCTCAGCGCCTGCCTGCTCCCGAGGGCGAGGGCCGACTGCGGCCGCGACTGCGCCGCCTGCGCCTACCACCTGGGACCCCGCGCCGGCATCCACCCCCTGGTAAGCGGCGCCGGGGCCGGGAACGCCTCGGCGCCCCCGAATCCCCGCGGCCGGGCCGCTTCTCCGCTAACTTTGAAGGGAGGAAAGGGGGAGCGGGATAAAAACAGGGAATAAGAAAAATTAAACGTGGGGGAAGTGACCGGGGTCGCTTGGAAGACGTTTTTTCTGAAGAGGGGAGAGAGGGAGGAGCGGGTTTGGAGGCGCTGGGCAGAGGGCGAGGAGCGAGCGGAGAGCGCTGATACAAACCCAGAGCGCCCCGAGGAGCCCCCCAGCCCGTCCGTCCCTCTCGCTTCCCGACGGCGAGCGGCGGCCTTCGGGGACGGGGATGGGGACAAACCGCAAAGCCGAGCAGCCCCGCGGGAAGCCAGGAAAAGGGCGAATGAAAGCGTAAGGAGGAAGGGAAATCCGATGGAAAGGGCATCCCTGCAAGGGAAGGACGGGTCGCTGCCGGGCATTCCAGCACCGACAGGACGTGGGGGAAGCCGAGCAGAACGGGAGGGAGGGTCCCGACCCTTGTCCGCTGGCTCCATGGTAAGATGAGCTCTCTCCGGGCGGGATGGCTGTCGAGCTGAAAGATCTGCCTGAAATCTCATCCAACTCTTTCCAACTAAAAAAAAAAGTGGGTTTAAAGCCTATTTGAGGAGCAGTACCTTCACTGTTTCTCCTCTCTGCACGGTGCTGCACGGTGTTAGGAATATGCCTGTGGAAGACGCTGGCTTCTAAGACAAATCGTGCTAAGACCAGAAGGAGAGGGACTGGGAGGTGGGGGGTTATCTGTAATTTTTAAGATGTTGAAATAATTTAAAATAACAGTCACAGAGGCAATTCGACTTGAAATTTAAAAATCCGGGGTTGGTGAATGTCTGGGGTCCCTCAGCCCTCTCTGAAGAAGGTGGGAACTCTGGCTGCCAAGTACTTTGCCAGTGGCATCAGTTGTTCCCAACCTCAAATACACACATTGAGGCATCATGCTCTCGGCACATCGAAATGATCTTAAAAATTTGTTCCTATCATGTCACTGGTTATTTGGGATCATGCAAAAGGAAGGACTTGGTTCTCTAGCATTTCACAGAATTAGGAACCACTGAGTACTACTACTTATTCCAAAAGCTCAAGCGCTTTTAATCATAACAGGCTCAGAAGGGCAATATTATTTGGACAGGTGACCAAACAATTGCCTCTACTTTTTTTTTTTCCTCCTCTGCTTACATTAGCTTTAAATCAAACTTTAGCTTTAGTGTCAACTAGGGCTGAAAAGGGGGTAGTTTTCCCTTATGGAGGGAGGGATTTTCAGAGTATATGTTCTGCATGTCTATTTTGACAGTCTCTCTTGCACACCTTCAGTAGTCATTAAAGAAAGAACTAAAGTCCTATTCTGTAAGAATGCTTATTAGCTAAATAGGTAAAGAAGCAATGTAGCATACCTTGTATTTGTCAAACATGTATGAACAATTCTTGGAAACTATTGTTTCTAGGTGTGAGTATCTAGTAACATAATAACTGAATTTACTACATTGTATTTGTAAGATATGCGACATTTCACACTGTACCTGGTCACTCACACTTATGGAGTATGTTCATCTAACAATAGGAAGTTATTAAAACTAACTGAGAAAAGGAGAGATCTATTCTTGCTTTGATTTAGAGCAATTCCAAAGTCAGACTGAAGCTAAAATCTTACTCTCTTTACAGCATGACTATAATATATAGTAATAAGAACGTAGTGCCAGTTAAATTATTATGTTACAAAATACATAAATCCCTTTAAATTTCTTGTGATCATACAAAAAAATAATATTTAAATTTCTCAGAGTAAAGTGAGGCTGAAGAGACAGATTGTGCAGTGGACAGTGAGACAGCTGTGCTGGAGTTTAATTTCACATTTTAAAGTATGCTATATTCCTTAGAACACATCATCTATAGTCAGAATGAGTGTTTCTCTTATTGAAAATATTGATGATTTTTCTTTACCTATTGTGGTATGAAATCTACGAGCAAGAAGAAAAAACATTTATTTTACAACTGAAGGGTATGGCTGCACAAGAAGTAAATTCCTCTGACACAAGAGAGATAATAGTAGCTAATAGCCATATTATTATCACCACAAGACAGGTTATGAGACTTGCATAAGATACTGAAAGCTTTTTTCATGTTGTAGCCTGACAATTTTTCAATACAGTCAGAAACAACACAGCTTAGGATTTTTTCTCCTCTCTTTGATGGTCACTGCTTTCCAGCTAGCAAAAAAGGAACTTTGATCCTGCCCTAAGAGAGCCTGTATCTCTACATTTCTATTGGTACATGTTGGAATGATCTGTTCCACAAGGAGAAACTAATGGCAACACACAGCCTTTAAAGCTATGCAATGTATTGAAGATATTGAACAGTGCAGTACATCTGGCTTCTTTGCAATGTCCATGATGTGAGACTTTTCTAAAATTTCTGTATGATACTTTTAATGATGAAGATTGAATATGCTTCTACACTTGCATTACAAAGTAAACCACAATTGATTTTTAGCTTCCCAGTAGTAAATTTAAAAAATAAATCATAACTCACACAAGTGTAAGGGATATAGAGGAACTGTACTTGTGCCTTCCTTTGAAACAGAAACATAGTGGCAACCTTGACAGAGAGGACCCACAATTCCTATTATTTGATAGCCTGTCTCTTAGAGTGGAGACTACCTTGTCCTTCAGAGAGGGATATGAAGAACTTCAAAACAGACAGGTACTAAACCAGCTGAGCAAAGAGCATTTCTTCCAAGCCATTCACAAAGAGAGGCTTGCTCATGATCATTTGTAGACAAGTAAATCTAAGATAAGGTCGTAGCGAGGTGATAGTTACTATCAAATGATTCTAAGTAAAACCACATCCATTTTTCAGGCATGTACACTAGAATGTGAAGGAAAACTGCCTTCTGCCAAAGCCTGGGAGACCTGCAAGGAGCTCTTGCAACTGGCAAAGCTGGATCTTTCTGAGGATGGCAACATTGCTCCAGGAGACAAGAAAGAGCTGGATGAGAACCATTTGCTTGCAAAGAAGTACGGAGGCTTCATGAAAAGATATGGGGGTTTCATGAAGAAAATGGACGAGCTCTATCGGGCAGAACCAGAGGATGAAGCTAATGGAGGAGAAATCCTGGCTAAGAGGTATGGAGGGTTTATGAAGAAAGACTCAGATGATGATGCCCTTGCCAACTCCTCTGATCTGCTGAAGGAGCTTCTAGGAACAGGGGAAAACCCTGAAGCGGCACACTATCGAGAGATAAATGAAAATGACGGCGATGTCAGCAAAAGATATGGAGGCTTCATGAGAAGCATAAAGCGCAGCCCTGAATTGGAAGATGAGGCCAAAGAGCTGCAAAAGAGATACGGTGGTTTCATGAGAAGAGTGGGCAGGCCAGAGTGGTGGCTGGATTACCAGAAACGATATGGAGGGTTCCTTAAGCGCTTTGCCGACTCCATTCTCCCTTCAGAAGAAGATGGGGAAACTTATTCCAAAGAAGTCCCAGAGATGGAAAAGAGATATGGTGGTTTTATGAGATTTTAATACCTTTCCCTTTATCCCTTTTGTCCTAAATGAGAAAGACTGCCTTATTTGTCATAACTTATTGTAACGTGTTGCTTGTACTGTACAGTTTTTTACTGTCCTTGGTTAATGATGCAAACTGTGATTTGTTGTTTCAGATTCTGTGTTCTTTCAAGTCAAATAACTAATTTCTGGTTTAGTCAAGTTTCAGTCTGTATTGTAATTTCCATGCTAGAACTATTTTGATTACTGTATTCGTTTTCTTTAAAGAGGAACTACATCCACAGTAGAGTTGCTTAACTGTACATACAATAAATTCTTCATCCTAACTGCAAAAATTCTGAAGTGCTATTTTTTCTCTGTTGTTTAATCAAATATCATCACAATTTTTCTGTAAGCCATCAGAGCATGCCAACTTTTTCCATAATTACAGAATTTTTAGTGCACATACAACAGTTGAAACATACTTTTGTCTGTAGTTTTCTGTTTCTTAGAACACTAAAATAATAAATAATTTTAATCAGTTAACAGAATAAATATTTAAAGCCTAAGTTTATAATTCACAGTGTTCAAAAACTGACATTAAAAAAAAATCACAAGTGTGTTTGACTTTAAGTACTAAAATAATTTCTCCAGTGTACAACACAGTTATATGTTTGATTGGTTACATCTTTGATATACATCCAATATAGGATTGTATACTTGGCCTTAAAATAATAAACACTAATTTAAAAAGTGGTAAGGTAATCTCTGCAAAATAAACATGATCCAAAACTGCATAAAAATACCTGATTCTTCATGGCACCTGGCAAATGTTTCTCCATTGGAATAGCTTTGTGTTTGATATCAGAGCTGCTATAAATCACTTTGGCACAACTGAAATATAGGAAAGTCCTGTTTCAAACAAAGGCATTATAAGTAAATCTGAGAACAAACAGAAAAGCCAATGCTAACACTGTAGGTCCTTTGCAATTTCCACAAGTGGCACTTACATCAAAGATCCCATCCCAGTGTACAGCTCCTTCCATAATTCTGACTGTCCCCCTCTATCCCTAGTCTGTGGGCAGTTTTCACCCATCTACTACTACTAGTTACTGGTGACTTCCCACCTAAACTAACATGATGAAAATTGCCTTGACCATGGCAATGCCTAAAACCCTCTGTGACTCTGCTTTCAATATCTGCATCTCAGTTTTGCACAGTACTACCTATTTAAAAAAAGGGCAAACGAATGATTTGATTTTTCTTTAATTTCAAGGCAATGAGATTGTTTTGTGTTTTGATCAACTAAACCTTTAAATTCATATCAATATGACACCTTTGCCACAATCTCTGTTGCCTTTTGAGCCCTAAAATTCAGAGCCAAACAAGGTTAGGTGATAAAATGTGGTTATGATTTTAATGAAGATCCCTCCAGGTACACAGCATGCTGAAATACACACCAAAGATGCACATGTGATATAGGGTAGAGTTTTATAAGTTTAGCAAATAATTGATGTGGTGGTGTTGTGTCACAGGTTGGACTCAATGATCTCAGAGGTCTTTTCCAACCTAATTGATTCTGTCAATTTATATAGAAAAACTAAAGCACCTGGTACAAATATCTAACAGATATATGCATTCAAGCCAAAACTGGAGTAAGGCCATCCAAAGAGGAATAAGTCTCTTCCAAGGCTGAACAGGCAATGTATGTGGAAAGGAAATGTGACTTTGATTCTCAGAATGAAATAGTAAAACTGAATAGTCCTCATTCCTTCCATTATAATTGAAAATATCTCCAGTCACACTCTTTCTTGCTTCAATAATTACAATTTAAAAGATGTGAAATTAGAATAAGATCCAATTTCTTCTGTTGATGTGGAATTTCTTATTTTATGACTTTAAATTAGGCCATCATTCATTCCCTTTTTAACTCTAAAGTGTTCTAACATTTCCAGTAACATTTCAAATTAAATCAACTCAAAATGTGCCAGTGAATCAATCAAGGTTTCCTGAATCACAAATCAAAAATAAGGTTGAAGATAGGATCTACTCAGCTGGGAGATGAAAAAAGGCATCTTCCTCTCATTCATTCCAAGTTCTGAAAGGCTCCACTAATTTTCCTCTTGCAATACATTCCTAGAACTATCACTTCATCAGACAAGTATTGAAATAGCTGTATTGCTTTTTATAAATAAAAGCAGAAAGGAGGAAAGCCTGATGTCTAGAAAGAAAATTAATTGCAAGAGTATTTTGAAGAAAGAGGTGTCATTCTGAGACCAAAACCAAGATTCTACTTTTCTTTTTTTTCTGGCTTTTATCATTGTTCCAGAAAATGATTGGTCTGAATACTAAGTATATATTTTAAAAAATTAATATGTGCAATGTATGCTAGAAGGGTCCAGACCAGTCAAATAGATTAATGCCTCTGCATAAGGAACAAAAGGGAAAAAAGATAGACTTACTGAGGTTAGACAAGGATGAGTTGGACTTTTTAATAGGAACTAATTACAGGAAGAAGCAACAAAAAAAAAGTATTTACTGAACTAAATGGAGTTCACATACAGAAGAGAGACAGAAGCTGATGAATACAGTGATTTTTGAATATCAAACTGCTTGCAGCTATAGCTCTGCCTGAAAACCTAATCTTAAATCTTGGGATAATGGGCAAAGGTCATAAATATATTTCCACGTTTCAGCAGAACTTGGCATATTCTGTGAGATGAAATATGCAGAGCATAACTTTGAATTTCCTGTTTGTTTACTTCTGGTAAATTAAAATATAATATGATATATAATAAATATAAATAACTACAAAGTTATTATTACAATCATTATTTTGTAATTATTTCTAAATAGTTACAATAATTTACTTTATAATTGTTTATAACTATATCATAAATACAAGTAATTATAACATCTAACATTGTTAGCTGTTTCAGATAATGTTTCCCAAGATAGAATCTTTAGAACAGAAACATGTTCTAATTTAATATACTAAAATAAGTATTATTATACTGTGTTCCACAGAAATTCTAATATGCACTGACTCATTTTAATTCTGAAGGGAACTTAATTAAGAAGAACCTAAATTTTCATTTTATGGTGCATAATGGTCTCTCTGACATTAAGAGTGGTTTTGGAGGCCTACATGTAAGGCAAAATGATGAATTCAAAGCACAGCTCTGTAATTTATGTATACATCTCAGTGCCTCAGAAAGTTTCCCTTATGGCTTTCTTGCTCAAGCACTACACTGATCAGCTGCACACAAAAAAAACAAAATTCTTTTTTATACCAACAAGACCATGCTCAAATTTTCAACTTAAAAGGCAAACAAATGATAAAGTTTTCTGACTCTGGGTTGCTGTGAGAATGAAGAAATTCCTGGAACAGGTTAGCTGACCCTGAAAGTTGTGACACCCCAAGGAGCACACTGTATTTCTGGTCTTTTAAAGCAGCAAAGGGAGATCTTAAAAATCACACAGAGAACACTGTAACCACTTCCCTATCAGAGTCATAATGCTTCCATTCTTCTCGTCAGTTCCCAACAAGATGAGAGATTTAAGCATCACCAATGAGACTCCTCTACATGACTAAACATTGCAGTCAGGTCTCTTTCCTCAACACCAGACTGTGGAGTTGTGTTACACTGTATATCCCCTCATAATGGTTTGTCCCTCCATATCCCCCTCTCTGTATCCATTTGGCTCATCCCAGGTTTCCCAGCAGTACCTGTATGTCCATCAAACCCCAAAATCCCTGACCCATCCCCCTGTCTCCTCCCGGGTGATGTGTCCATCACCCTGTGACCCTTCCCCTTTGTCCAGAGCCTTCTGTCAGGGTCACCAGGTGACTGGGCCCTGGCTGGGGGCTCCTCCCCTACCCCCTTCCCCAGTGGTCACTCTGAGCCCTTGTCCCAGAGAGCCACCCCCATGTCCTTCCTCCCTTGGCTACCTGGGTTCTCCCACCCCCTGTATATCTGGCTGCTCCAGCAGGAAGAAGCTCTCTGTCTCTGGATGTCCTTCGAGGACAGGTGTGACCTGAACTCTCTATAGGCTGCCATTAAACTTCGGAATTATCCCTGAGACGAAGAGCGCCTCCTTTCTTTGCTTGTGGGACTGGCTCGCCTTTGGGGTCTCGAGGGAGCTGCTCAAAGCCCTCCCGGGATCCGAGGTGAAATTCCTTCTCTCTGCCCGGCTTGCCCAGCTAGCCGGGGATTTGGAGCAAGACGCGGCACCAGACGCTGTGGGAGTACACAGACTTCATCTCTTCCACTCCCTTTGAAATCCTACTACCTCTTGCAGAAATCCCTTTGTCAGCCTCCACTCACAGCCTTGGATTTTATTTCACACTGAGGTTTGCTTTCTGACTCAAACCATAAATGACTACTTTAACTGCAGAGTGAGTGAGACTTTCAGTCCCAACTGTAGAAGTTAGGCAGCTCCTCTTAGACTTCTTGCTTTTAGCATTTTGATCATAATTCTTTGCTCCTGCAGTATTAAAATTTGTTCTATGTGTCAACAGGAATACACTGGCTACATCAAACCTGTATCATACCTGGATTTCATTCTATCACAACTATATTGCAGTTACACTATTCCATCCATCTGAGAAGGAAAGGGAGTTATCATGAGCATAGCTGTAAGCAAGGAACAGGGCAGCCAAGCCAGCAGTAAATCATTAATCTGAGCATTCAATTACTAATCCAATCAGCCTCATTTAAAGCATTTAAACTGACAGTTGCATATCCAGTTAACTGTTGCTATAGAAAATGAAAATGCTTAAGAAGTATTTGACAGACAAACCTTTACTTTAAATCCAGCAGGGATTTAGACTGAATTTGTTTAATTAGATTGTGACTTTACCTAAATTGATCATTTACTGTAATCCTTGCTGAAACCATAGAATGAAATCTCTTAAGGTAAAATAGTTGCCACAAAAGAATATCACTCTGCTAAAAGATTAGTTAAAAGCTCTGTGCTGTGCTGTACTGCTTCCTCAAGGAGAAGCATGGCATTTCTTTATGCCCGGATCATGAGTGCTAAACATTTTCATAGCTGTCTATGTCTGCCCAGACATACATGACCATTGCCTCTTTCTTGCCTCTCTGGCTTTGCTCTGTTTCTCAACAGTCTGTTTCTCAACATGGTCTTCCCCAGACCATGTGGCTGCTTGTAAGAGACCCTGTATTTTCCTACTTTAAAAATGTTTACGCTGTTTAATGCATGCACTGACTTGCACTCCAATTGCAGTGAGATCTGTGTGTGTTCGTCTGGTCTGAGCTCATCACAATTCCAATCCATATAAAATTACAGGATACCAGATTATGAAAACCACTCCTACAGCCCTATGAGAATCTGCATCTTAACTTTTAGACTTAATGGCTTGCAAAATACTGTAAAGGCCTTCTTCAGGCTATGCTTTTTTCTAGAGCAGGAGAAAATGGCAGTAATCGTACAAATTATAGGCAATTTTCTCTCATAAGAGCAATTGAAGCAGATAAGGCACATAAGCCTCTCTTCGGACATATAAACCAGTGTTTTTCAATCATGACCTGCAGTATAAATGGGTTTTACAGTGGAACTTTCACATTTCTATACATTTTCATCTCTGCAAATAACTAGCTGACAAGGGCTGAAATTTCGACTGAACCACATTTCTCTATCTAGAAAAATATTATGTGGAATTATACCTTTTTTTTTTAAATTTTTGTTAATATAGCATAGCTGTCATGCTATGACAGCAATTGACACAGTTAATGTGACAAAGTCATTCTCAGAACATGATTAACTGATTCTTTGCCCATCAACCAGAAGAAAAGCTGTCAGCTTCCATCTGAACAGACACAGTGGAAATTAATCAAAGCACAGGACTTCTATGGGAGTCATTGCATGCTTAAACTTTGCTAACCAAGCTGTTGATCTGCAGACTGAAGACAGGATGTATTTCACTCCCAGGTATCCATCATACTGAATTTCTCTGTAGTAACTGAGACAAAAAGTCTGAAACAAGGTTCTCAGGCTAGATGAATTCAGAAGTAATATCTTCTCCCTGTGGATTCTTCAGAGATCCTTTAAACTCCAGTAGTTTCCACATCACTGTATAAAATGAACCTGTTCCCAGCATCATGACCATTCAGAACATGTGGTGCCTACAAATGCCTTTTAAACTTACCAATCTCGCTGTTCCAGCATCAAACCTTGCAGGACCTCAAAAGGCTGAGGTTACTGGTGAAGCATCACCAAAATGGTGACAGCATGACAACAGTTCTGCTCTACACTCTTTGTGTAAATGTGAATACCACTGTCATTCAGTTTCTCAGGTTCTTAATGAGAAGAGCAATTAAATTAGTAAATGACCTTAACCTGAGGCAAAATAACTAGGCATAGCAATGATAAAGATAAATTCTTAGAGGAAATCCTTTTCTGCATAATATCCATCGCTACTGAAGGCATCCCCTTGAGTTCTTGCTCTGCTTAGAGGTCTTTTGTGGTTTGCTGGCAGTGTTAGTGTACTCCAGCTCTTCTGGTCTCCTGGTTGCACTTCTTCCTGGTATAATTATTCTTTGGTTAGTGATTTTCAGACTATTTGATTATTCAAGTTCAGCTGGTGCATTGTGTCACACCTTGAGGAAGCTTCAGCTATTATAAAACAGCAGTTTGTCAGTCTAAGTGCCCAGACATCCATCAGCACATTCCCTTTGTCTTCTGTTCTATATTGCTGGAGTTCCAAGTCCCTAAGCCAACCCAGTCCCTGATCTCAGAAAGTGGTCTCAGAAAAGGGATAATTCCTGAGCAGGAATACCATCTTTCCTTCCCCTTACTATCAGTCTACCCAGAACTACTGCCTCATCACTATTGGGCTCTACAGCTGCAGTAGAGTGACAGTGAATATTGTTTAGTCAGGCTAAAAGAGACCAGGTTACCCATTTTTGTAGTCCTCAATACTGCCATCACTTAAATAAGAACTCTTTTTCAGTATACAAGAAAATATGTAAATTATTTATGGCTACATTCAAGTGCCATTGTACCTACATGTAAATAAACAACACATCCTAGTTAAATGGTCTAAATACTTGTCATTCAAGTTGAAGAGTTAAAGAGGGTTAATTCAGCTTTTCAATTAATTGGAAGGGAATACCACTTGACAGGAAGAACTGGTCAGACTACACACAAAATTACTTTGTATGTCTGACTAAGTGACTAAAGAAATTTTCCTCCCTGGCATATTCGAGGAATATTATATTTCACTCTGGGAAGCAAAGCCAGTTTTCTACCTATGACAGAAATTTTTACCATTTTGTCCTCTCCTCATTCATCTAAAACGGTCCCCAAGATACCTGTATTTTCCCTTGTGAAGAGCACAGTCAACAGCAGCTTTTTCCCAAATGTTTTACATTTCCAGGGATGTGAGTCTCTGCAGCTTAAATTCTTAAGTGACTTTAAACACAGTAATGACAGGCTCTGTGCCCTGTGCCCTCTTCCCATTGAAGGTAGCATCAGCTGTGTGTTTTCACTGGAATGAAGCAGCAGAAAAGCACTGGTGCCCTGCAGCTGGTGCCCTTACACCAGATATGACTGTAATCTCTCACTTACCACACCTGCATACTGCCAGGTCATAAGTGAGGCACATACTCCAAGCACCTTCTCAGTCACAGGGTGGAGATGCCCTTTGCCTGACATGGTAGTTACCAACTGGCAGAACATTAAGTAATTGCAGGGTTAGATGTGGATCCAGATAAGCCACATCTTAGAAGATGGATGAGGCATGCACAGGCCTGCAGAGGGATCACTGCACATCTCCATAGCTTCAGAGCTGTACTGTCTCTGTAGGCTCACTGTAGGATGGCTTAAATTCATTAGCTAAGGGTTTTCTTTGCAGTATTGAAAGTTTTTCTTACATGCCTGTAAGTACAAACCCTCCCATAGCTGCAGTAGCCTATATCTAGGCTGGATAGATATCCATGCTGGATCCAGGCATTATCCCCTGGATCATGCCTCAGCAGTGTTACAACAGCTATCTCATACAGCAGCTATTAATTTTTAGTTCAGTGGAGATTAAATTAGTTTGGCTGACAGTGTGATGAAGTATATTGAACCAATTAAATGAAAAAAAGAAAACAACCATAGGAAAGAAGATCTTCTGTGCTCCTTATTATTCCTTGGAAAGCAAGAAACACATGCTTTGATTCAGGATACAAGATCCAAGTTTTGTGACCTGGAAGTCCTTTTCTTCTTCATTTATAGGGTGTACAGCCACTTCCTGCATATCTCTGACCAACTCCATCTTGAGGTAGAATAATAGTTTCACTGTAGAGCACATTGCTTAGTGGGTGCTCCATTGTAGTCCTGAGTTTTGGCCAAAGCTGTCAGAAAGAATATGCACAGGTCCAAGGGATTAATTGAATTTGTGCTGAGGATTTCCTTCTGATGAATTAATAAAACTATTACTTGGATTTAAGATACAGCTATCTGGTGAGATTTCAAGCTGATGCCTTTGACTTCTATGGATCAGAAGCATGTTTTGACATAGGAAAAAACTGGAGCTTTTCCTGCC
The DNA here is from genome assembly GCA_003676055.1 of Chloebia gouldiae. NCBI lineage: Eukaryota > Metazoa > Chordata > Aves > Passeriformes > Passeridae > Chloebia > Chloebia gouldiae. Next base: position 31,836,407 of record QUSF01000001.1, on the reverse strand, counting down.
GTTCTGAAAGTTAAAATTATTAAAACTGGAGAGTTAAGGTTGTCACATACACTGTGTAGTAAGGGATTCCCACTTGTACTCAGTATTGGATTACTCTTAAAAGTCAATCACATTACTTAATTCACTATCAGACAGACACTATGTGCTTCTTTCTGGGTCCTTATAAACATGGGCATTTTGTTTTTATTATGTCAATTCACTAACTTCAACAAACACTAGTGACCTACACAGAGGTTCTTTTCCTCATCAGTCTTTACCACTGCTAAACAGTTCACCTTTTGAGGAATGATGTATATTTGGGAGGTTTTTTGTCAGAAAATGTTAAAATATCCCTTGTCTGTATTTATCAAGGAATTTGTTTGTCACATCTGTTTGCAGTATGTGAATGCCTTATATTAAGTTCTAAAAAGACAAACCAAAGTCATTCAGCTGTTCAGTCAGATAATTATTTATCAAGCACTTTAATAAAGTAATCCTATTCTACTAAATCCATAGTTTTCTTTTTGGCAGTAGAGTTTTAAGTTTTACATGCTGATAATATATTAATTAATTATTAATATATTGAAAAATATTTAATAACCATTTATTAAAAGCTGTGGGATATAATAATTACCAGTAATTAATAATATCTATATAAAGCACCTATTTCATAGGTGCTATTCTATTTCTCAGCAGAGAAATATTTTTCAATATCACTTGTCTCAGCACCTTGCCAGTAAGCATCTTTACATTTTTAGTGACAAAAAGTATTGATCAATGTATAATTCACTAGAAATATTCAAAAGGCTCAGCTGGCTTGAGGACAAGAGTAATTATCTAACCCTAATCTTTACTATCAATCAAAAGGCCAGCCAATAAAATGAATCATACTTACAATTACTATGCATGGCCATTAGCAGCCACGACAATTTCAGGCATCAAACAAGCATATACTCACTGAAATACCTCGACAATTTCAAGTATGCCAGAGGATTTACACCATGAGAACACCTCAGACAAATCACTCACTACATTTCTGTGGTGATTTTTGTGCTGAACATGGGGTTGATAATGTAAAGATGCTTTTGCTGAGCAGGACTTACACAGAGCCAAGGCCTTTTCTGTTTCTCCTGCTGCCATGAGTGTATGGGAGTGCAGGGGAGGCTGGGAGAAGACACAGCTGGGACGGGTGACCCCAACTGATCAAGGAGATATTCCAGACCTTATAGTATCACATCCAGTGCACATTGTGGGGGAAGAAGGAGGAAGGGGGCCTTTGGAGTAATTGCGTTTGTTTTCCCAAGTAACCATTACACATGATGACATCTCCTGGAGATGGCCAAACACCTGCTTGCCCATGGGAAACAGTGAATTAATTCCTTCTTTTGCTTTGCTTGTGTGCCCAGCTTTTGCCTTCCATATTAAACTGTCTTCTTTATCTCACTATTTTTATATTGTTTTCATTCCAAGTTCTCTCCCTCATCAAATGTGAGTTGAGCAAAGGGCTGCATGGGGCTTGGTTGATGTCTGGGGTTAAACAACAACAGCCTCTTATGATGTCTCTTAATTTCTCATAATATGGAGCCAACATATACAAGGTGTAGAGAGATGAATAAACATGCTGGTAAGCTGTCATTTTTAGGCATGGCTGTGTGGTTATCTCTGCTCTTGATATTGTTAGTGATGTACTTCGAACTTTTAGATTGAACTATTTGTGCATTTTCCCTGTTTCCTATGTTTACTAGATTTGTTATGATTAGAACAAAGGACAGACTTGAAGGTTTGTTACTGGAAGGTCAATAATAAAAATATCACTCACAGAACTATTTCCGTGGCTTCTCTAGCTGCAGCAGGTTTTTTGTTGTTTTGTTTTTTTTTTCAGTGCAGTCAAATATGGACAATTTCATTCCTGTGTTCTTACTATAGCTTAGGAAATGGAGCTTCTGGTACAAATTCAAAGTTAATTGCAGAGAAAGGTAAGTTTGGGGCTAGAGACCAGTTACAGTGCATACATTAGTCAGGAGAATAAATTTCTGTTTGACAACACAATTCAGTGTTTTGAAACACTGGGACAAAACTGAGACAAAAAGCCACACAAATATTTAATTTCAAAATGCCAAACAATTCTCTAAAGGAATCATCAAATCTAGCTGGCAGTGACCAGAATGCAAGCTATCCTAAATTACTCTGTGTTCCCCAAGACCCCTTACCACATCCACTCTTTACCTCATGATAGCAATGAGCTGTAACATTCCATTACCACACTAAAGCATCTAATTTAGGTATATAGATTATTAATCATCATTGTCATTTTCATTGCTTATAGAATGATAGCTGTCTTCTTCTTAGATCAGTTCAGCATAAGAGCAAGAAAGCTATGTGTTTTCATACTTGCACAAATATGTGCTTTGGAAACAGGCTCCTCCTGTTAACTCACAGCTTACGAAGTTCTGGTTGCAACACCATTCCTCACCGATGTTGTTCACCTTGAAATGTCATCATAATAAACAAGCATCTTCCCTGGTTTGTTTCATAACCAGAAATTCGTTGCTGAATCATTTCAGCTTCCCCTCACCGTAATCTGTTTCTTTTGCCATGTAATTACTGATTACAGCATGATTCACTTGGAGTTAGGTTACCCACCTATTTTGCATTTCTTGCCACCTTGTTTGGAACCACAGCGCACTGAGGCTTTGAGATCTGCCTTCATCCTCAGAGGAGGTATTTCAGCTTCCCCTTTTGCTAGCACCTAAATAGAATATTCAACAATTAACTGTGCATGGAAACATATCCCTTCCATACAACTGTTTACACTGACACATACAGTTTTCCATCGTATTTCTTGGTGTAAATGACATCAAATTTTGTGAGCTATCATTTTATCTCAGCTTAACAGAAAAAAATCTTCTGAATTCCCATATACTGTAATCTGAATGGTGTATACAACACAGAGGTGTACATCAGAGCACACTGTGAATTTATTCCATTTTTTCCTTTTATGACTTGCCAATAAACAGGACCTCTAATGTAACTCATTTGAAATGCAAAGTACACCAAATAAACAGTGTTCTCTTCTTTGCCTTTTTACATAAAAAGTATGTGGAAGACTCATGGTGATTGATACAAGCTGATGCACATTCTGATACAAGAGAAGCACATTCTTACGGACCTAAGTATGTGGTTTTCTATCCAAAAATATTGATGATACAGTGGTGTGGGACTGTAGTGTTAGAGTTTACGGGAAACTGAAGACCCTCAAAAGTAATTGTAGGTGTCAACTGGTAATCAGGGAATTCACTGTTTTAGGGGCCACACTTAACGATCATCAATCTGCCTTTTTGCTCCCAGCCCAGCAAGCTGGAGAAGAGTCATTTATGATGTAAATTAAGGAGTGTTTAATTTAGTACCTCCAGCGAAGCAGCAGCAGAGGGAGGGGAGCACTTGCTCTCCGAGCCGGGTGGGATGGAGCGGCCAGGCGGGATGGAGCCAATGGTGCCTCCTCGCTGGCCGGGCAGCAGGGTGCGGGAGGGCCACAGACATGACAGCAGCAGCAGCAGGAGGAGCTGGGGGATGTCCCGAGTGCGAGAGGGCGCTGCCGCCCAGCAGGTGCCCTCGGGAAGGCGCCCCGGTACCCTGTGCCGCAGAGCCGCGTCCTGCACCCGCCCAGCCGGGAGGCGCCGCCCGCCCGGGCCCGCACCCCGCACCTCCCCGGGCCGCCCCCGCACGGAGCCAAGCCCCGGGCGGGCTGGGCAGGGCCAGGCCGGCCCTGGTCCCGCTGGCAGGAGGGTGCGGGACAGTCGGGAGCCGGCGGTGAGCGCGGGGGACCGGGCGCAGGGAGCGGGGGAAGATGCGGCTGCTGGGGCAGGGCCGGGAGGGCACCAAGGGGGCACAGCCGCGGGGGGACGGACGGGACAGGGACGGCTCCGATGCGCCGGGACGGTGCGGGCGCCTCTTCTCCCGAGCCTCTCCTGCCCCTTCCCAAACACTGTAAAGGGAGCGGTGCTGCCTAAAGCAGGGTGAAAACCAAGGCTCCTAAGTGCCAGGGCCAGGCTTGTCCCCGTGCCTGGTCAATTGCTGGCAAATGGGAACGCGTGGTGTGATTTCCACCGCACGGCACTGGGAAATACACAGGGCGTGGGAACCTTCCGACCGCCTGGCTTCCGAAAGAGGTCACGTCTCCTGCTAAGGAAGACACCTTCCCTCCTAAGGCTGATACCGCACCAGCGTGTTCAGTACTTTTTTTGTTCAGCCAGCATCACCTTGCTGTGAAAACAAAGTGCTCTACGGCTATTGCCGCAACTTACCTGTCTAAAATGTATGTTACTAAACGTTCTTAAAAAGAGTTGGAAGGTGAGGAACTCGGGATGAAGCAGGTCTGTAGGATCTAGAGAAGACACATGCTGTAATCCTACTAGTAAGGTAGTAAGGTAGCTTTCACAATACAAGTCTTTAATAATATATTTTGTATCTGCACAGAAGAACACTGAAAAAGAACTTGCTGTTTGAAAGTCAACCTCGTCTTTTTTTTTTTTTTTCCAATATCCCATTATTGTAATGTATTGTGTTTCTGGGTTTGCACAATAGAAGAGTGGTGCTCGTGCCTGAGAAATCATGTTCAACTTCAGATGCATCCAGAAGTTACTACAATACCTGAAATTTTTTATTTTTTTAATTATCGAGAACACCTTCTGTATATTTTCTCTACCCAAAAAATATTTTGCTGGTGAAATAGTACTTATTACTGGCTCTGCAAATGGAATTGGAAGGCAGGTTGCCTTAAAATTGGCTCCTTTGGGAGTAACCTTGGTTCTGTGGGACATCGATGATGAAGGTAACAAAGAAACAAGCAGATTAGCCCAACAAAATGGAGCCAGCCGGGTGTTTGTCTACCACTGTGACTGCAGCAGGAGGGAGGATGTCTATGAACAGGCAGACAAGGTACGATTGTATTTTTGCTTCTTTTTAATAGAATATCCTGTTGAATTTATTGTTTTTTAGAAACCGTCCCTAGAGGGAAGTGATCATGTAGAGCAATGTCTTTCTCCTTTTGAATAGTTTCTAGATGGAACTTCAACTATGGTTGCAACAAAGTAACTGGGTTTAATCAGTTCTGTTGAGATTTATCCATTTCTATTCTTCATTGTGAGATGGTAATGTTTAGATTAAGAGTGTGGTAAAACATGCAGCAGAGATTATCTTCATCTATTAGCCTATTTAGGCTTTATAGTTTCTTTAAGATATCAATAAATAATTTGAAAATAAAAGAACAATCAGTGGATGTTGTAAAAGGGGGATTATTTCCTTTGCCTATTTGTTTAGGAAGGAAACTGTAGTTCTTAAAGGGTGATGTGGGATGTCATGTTTTCAGACATGTCATTAGGATGAGGCTGGTCTCCAGTCAAATTGAGAGCTTCATTTCCTTTTTTTGGTCAATACAGGTGGAAAATAAGGTAAAGAGCTCCATTTTGAATGAAACTCCTCTGTGCTGACCGGTGCTTTGTCAACTATTACCTTATTATTATTATTATTATTATTATTATTATTATTATTATTATTATTATTATTATTATTATTATTATTATTATTATCAGAGTTCAGGAATTGGACATTGAATTAACATTAATAATTTTTACTTCTCACTGCCTGAAAATGCTTCTTGGTGTAACTTCACTTATAATCCTGCAAATTTCACCCAGGTGTAAACTTCTGTTAAATTCTCAATGTGTGTGCTTATACGCATGAATCTCAAGTCACATCTTTGACATTCTGTGTCTGAAGGCATACATCAGAGAAATTAGCTAAATTATTTTATGATGTGAATGTTGATAGGTTGTTTCAGAATAGACTTGAAATGTAACATTAATTTTCTACAAGTTGTGGGTAGAAAGGTGGGGACATGGAGGGGCTCAGCTCTTTGTTTTTTGGTTGTTTTTAATTTTAACCAAATCAGATTAAGTCTTTCTGAGCAAGGTAACGAAAGTTTGAAACACTTTTTTTACTCAATAAATGTTCTTAAGGAAAAGTACTTTTAAAAGGTAAGTTGTATTCAGGATCTGTAAGTGACTGGAAGTGCAATTCTCATGCTTTCAAATCAGCAAGGGTTTCTTTTACTTGTAAGTAGCATGTGGGCCACAGCTCACTTACACTGTAGACAAAAAAAAAAATGAACATTTTGAAATTATTTGTTTGCTCTTACTTTAGAGTTTCAAAAGGTTTGTTTTGTGGCCCCCAGTAATTTTCTACCTCCAAACACATTAACCAAATCAGCCACAGGACTCCAGCCTGTGGAATTTGCTGCACCCAAATCAGCAAACACTATTCTGAAGTGCACAGATTGACCTGCCAACAGAAACTTAAAGAGCAGTTCAAAATTTAAAAATTGCTGTTAAGGTGTCAAATTATTGTTAACACCAACATATTCACGGATATTTGCGTGCATTGTTCAGTCCTAGTGGAGACAGAAATTTTCTTAAATTAAGAGCTTTTCAAATATAGGCCTCCCCTACTCTTGAAAATACCTGCAAATTTTTGTTTGGTAATATGAAAAGTCTTGAGCTTGGACACAAAAGAGAAAGCAATTGCAAGAAAGTTAAATTAATTTGGATTATTTGGTATACTCACTTACTCTTTATTTATGCAAAGCATAAGTATTTTCCTAAAATGTAAGTTTTGTTTCTAGGAAATAAAAGAGACCATCGAAGTCTCTAAAGAAGAGGTTTTAGAACAAACTGGTCAAGTGAACAACAACTAATTTTCAGAAACAAGAAGTGTCCACCTGGCAATTCTAAAGGAAATCAGACATGGATGTGGTGGACTAGAAATGCAGAATATGTGTTTGCTATAACAGATAATCAAGGAAAAAAATCATAGTAAATATGCCAGTCTTAAAAGGCATGTGAGAGGACACAAACACACCATGAACCTGTCTTACAGAAAACTAGTAGAAATTATGTTAACAGAAGAATAAACAGACACCTAAAAATATACATAATGTAGAATAATCATCTTGGCTTTTTTTAAATGGAAGCCAAGCTTCACACATAATTTGTAGTAGTGAGTAAACAGGACAACAAACGCCATGGTAATTAAAATGCTGCCATTGCTGAATATATGCTGTCATGGTAAGAAAAGGAGGATCATCATATGGACTGACACAGCAGTTAGAAGAGTGGGGAGAAAATAGAGATGTGTTCTTCAAAGGAAGAATTGAGTAATCCTGCCACACTGAGCAGTGTGGGGTTGAGCAATTAATGATTTGCATTCATTTATGTAGATGGAAAGGTACAAGTATCTCAGCCCTACTTGTCAGTGAGGAGGCCTAAACCTGACATAGCTGAAGAAATGTCAAACAAATCTTCCCTGAATGCTAAGGTTCCCTGAGAGAGCCAAAGGAAGGTCAAAAGTTGGGGCACCAGACCCAGTCACCTTTTTCCAAATTGCCAGACAGCAACACATGCAGGATTTTAACATTTTTGTAGTCATAACATAATTTTTGAGACCAGAGATAATCATCCACCTTTAGTAGAGAAATCCCTGAGACTTATTCTTCATACCATAAGTGAATCTTGGCCATCTGCTCTGATACAAATCCAAATCATGGCACAAAATCTTTTGAAAACAAACCCAAATGGAGCTAAAGATGATTTTACCTATTTCTTGATAGCTGCTATTATGCTCAGAGAATGGTATCGTCCAGTTATCTGAGCTGAATTCTTTCCAAAATTCAGTAGAAATTCTATAGAAAAGGGGTTGAGCAGGCTTAGCAGAGGAATGCAGGTTCTCACAACACCAAAAATAGGGGACTGGAAGTGTTCTGATTGCAGTTAAAACGTGCTGATCGTGTGTACTAAAGCTGCATAACATTTTACCTTTGGTTTCTGTGGAAGCCAAAAGTATTCTGAAGTTCAGGGAGCAATTAAACAAAATTGGGGAGGGAGGCAGGGTGGTGAATCACTGGGATATATTAAAGACAATGATATAGATATCTTATACCTCTCAAAAGATCCTAATTTGCAGAATGTGAAAAGTTGAGCACATAAGAGACTTTAGAGCCCGGGTCCTTTTAGCATTGCTTTCCACCATGAGATAAGGGCTGGTGGGCTCAGATGGACCTTTGAGCTAATGCAATACAACAGTTCTTGCCTGCTTATGTTTTCACACATATCAATTATTGCAAATGTTACTAAACAGTCTCATAAATTAAGCACATGAGGCAAGGATACCTTCTAAAGCTTTCTGTTTATCCTTTTTTTTTTAATTCAGGTTAGAAAAGAAGTTGGAGATGTTACTATTCTAATCAATAATGCTGGCATATTGATTGGGAAAAAGTTCTGTGATCTTACAGATGAAGACTTTGAAAAGACCTTCAGAGTCAACTTCTTTTCTCAAGTCTGGGTAAAGTTTTTGTGGGTTTTTTACTCCTGAGTGATCAAAGGGTACAGACAAGTATTTTGGTGTGAAAACCACAATGGTGGCAATCTACCTTAAAAACTCAGCTAGAAATAGGGATGTGAAAGACCTTGATTGGGGAATATATGTTTTCATGATCATCCTGTAACTGCAGACAGTCTCTGCAGTATGTCTCAGTAATGTTCACACAAACCTGCCTGGGCACTCTGGTAAATCAATGTTTGTGCAGCTGTATCATGAAACACACCCTCCCTGTAAAAGCTGTGGTGGAGAGGAGAGTGCTGACATGATGGCATGTGGCTTCCCTGTTCCTGATGTTTCCAAAGTATCTGAAGGCTTTGCCTAAAGATTTGCAACATTCAGGGAGACACAACCATAGCTTACTGGCAGACTTAGCAGTGGTATACTTAGAGTTGGACTCAATGATTATAAAGGTCTCTTCCAGCCTAAATGAATCTATGATTTTATGCTGCACATGTTGCCCTTCAGGCAGTGCTTTCTTTCCTAGTCACAATCTGATTGAAGTACATAGAAAACTAATCCAGCTGGTAAGAATTTGTTTTGGTTTATTTACCTCTGAAGGAATTTGCAGTTATTTTGGATCTTAGTAGATTTAGGAGAGTTTTTTGGGGTTTTTTTTTTGTTTTTTGTTGGTTTTTTTTTTTGGTTTTTTTTTTTGTGAGAGAGTATTACTATTGCCCATTCTTGCAGTTTTTTTATACATACCTGAGTGAACAGTCTGCATCAGGAAACAATATAGCACTGCAACGCCTTTGTTAAAAGGCATTTCTCAATGGAAAATCATTGCAGATAGCAGTCCTCTAAGTATTCCCCAGCCACACTGCATCATTCTTCCAAATACTTGAAGAAAATGGACTGGGAGAGATGTTCCCCCTGAAAGGTCTGAAGAAACACAGGGCAGGAGGATAGCAAAGTACTAACCACTTACACCTGGAGTCTAATAGGATTCCTCAGCTAGTGAAAAAAAATTGTCATTGCTCTTGTCTTTTTATATCTCCCTCTTTGTAAAACATTAGCATTCTTCCCAGTTAGTATCAACCACAGTGGTGTCCTCGAGTGGGGGAGTTGTCAGGCAGTTCGGCTTGTAACAAAAAGGACCCACAGATAGCTGAAACTCTCCTTAATATGTTGACTTCTAGCTCCCTCTTGTGTACCAAACCTTTAGCAAAAGACAAACTGTGAGGAACCGGGAAAGCAGAGAAAATACAAATTTTGCTGCTTTTAATAAGATGCTTTTAATGCTGTTAGATCTTCAGACAGAGAGCAGTCATTCAAGGAGATGTTGTCTCTCATTTAAAAATTGTTACAGAGATAAAATGTCGTTTGGGCTTCTTATATATTGAAGATCCAGAAAGCAGGTCAGGTTGTCCCGCCTAATTTTGGAATGAAATATTTTTGTTATGCCTATTTATAAAGGGGATTTTAAAATAAATGTATTTATATTCTTTTAGACTTGCAAGGCCTTTCTTCCAGCCATGGTGGCCTGTAACCGTGGGCACCTGGTTAGCATAGCCAGTGGAGCTGGATTGCTGGGATTCTACATGCAGTCAGGTAATTATTGTCAACTGCCATTGCAAAATAGATCTACATATTAATCACTTTTCTTGCACGCCTCATGGTTTAAGCTATTTAAAGCTCAGTATTCTCAGCTGTTTCCCTCAGGAGAGCAGTCTGCTAGTCTAGCCTATTTCATCAGTCTGGGTCTGCTTCCCAGTCTCTCCTCAAGCCTCTCTTACATGTTGCTTATATCTCTGAGGTCACCCTATGAAAACCTGAACTTCAGTGTAATAAAGATCTCTTGTTTCTTCTGCTGATTGGTGGTGTTACTCTATTGTTTGCCACCTGTTACCTAGGGGTTACCTTGATATATTATCTGTATATGTTATTGATAATACAAGTCACATTCAGCTTTCATCATATAACTGTAAGGCTTATGGGAGTGGGCCTTCCCATCCATGCATTATAACCTTTTACACCTTAGATATATATTTTTAGGCTGTATGGTCCCATCATTCACTGCAAGTGAACCCCTAAAGAATAGCAAATTACTTCTGATGCCAGTCTTTGGAGTCATTCTTTTAGCAAAATTTGATTTCATTGTATCTAGCAATTATTTTCACACACATTTGAAAAGATTTTAGGAAATTACATGTAAGGCACTGTATTAAATTCATTTCTAACAACTGGGAAACTGCAGAATAATTTGTGTCAGAAGAAATCCGTGAAAGTCACTTGCTCCATATCCCCAGATAAAAACAGGCCCAACTTAGGTTAGGTTGCACAGGGCTGTGTGAGGGCAAGTTTTGATTATCTCCGAGGATTGGGTTCCATACATCATCAAACAATAAAAATCAGCTGAGGTTCAGTCTTACTGGGCAAACAAAATAGTGTTGTAGTTGCAGGGCAAATCAGAAGTAATGGGCTGAAGCAGCATTTATAAGTAAGGTATTTTTATTTTACCACTGTAAATAGTTGTTTCTGAAATGTAGCATGTGATATTAAAAGTTGAAGATATTCTGAACTGAAAGAATGCCTGGTTAGTATATGAGTATCTGGAAATTTACAGAAAATGCTGAATAAGCTCATTTACCTATGTCATTCTACAGTGCACTGAAAAAAAAAGCCTCCTCTGAAAAGGATTCATTTTATCCTTAGGCAGCTGTGCATCATTCATGGGAAGACCCATAAATCTCCAGAGCTGGATCACCAATATGCTTTAAATACTAATTACGAGACTGCCCGTGATAGAACTAAATAATATCATGGCTTAAATGGTATTACAAAGAATTCAGATGTGTATATAGCTTTTATTGTGGTGCTATTACAATTTTGGATATTTCTCGTTTCTTCACTTTTTAGATTATTCGGCAAGTAAGGGTGCAATCATTGGAATGATGGAAGCCATACATTCAGAACTGTATCATGGAGGAAAACGTGGCATTAAAACCACAATCATTTGCCCTTATTTTATTAGTACTAGGTTAAGCAAAGGCTTCAAAAGCGCGTAAGTAAAGCTTAGATTTGTACTATTTCATATATAAAAATAATTTTCACTCACCACGTATATCATATTCAGATTTTAATTGGTTGATTTTATTTTCAATTTAGTATTTTTGCCCTATTGGCACAGACAAAGAAATGCAAATCCTGCAAACAGTGAAAAACAAGAACTGTGCAATGATCTCACAGTCAAGGAACAGTTGGGGATACACAGAAGTATTTAAGGAAACCTTATTTGTCAGGAGAGTGCTGGTGTTCTCTGCCCCAAGTAATTTTGGCAGTGTAATTACAGTTATGGCTACCAAGATACCCATGACCTGTCCTTGTTAACTGTCTGCACTGGCAGGTGCTGCACTTCAGAGTGAGAACGGCTGTGGTGATGCTGTCGGGTGGGTGGCTCTGTGGCTGCACTGATGGGCGAGGCTGCAAGCACTGAATGAGCCATTGCAGGAGTGCAGTACCAGTGATCTTGGTTTCAGTGCTCTGCTCCTGCTTGTACCATTCATCATCGTGCAGCAGCACATGTATGCAGAGCAGAGCCCTTCTGGCTGGGGACAAGCCTGGTTCTGGTCTATTTAGCTGTCACCTCAGCATTTACAGCAGAAAAGGACTGTTGGAGAGCAATTATGCATAGAACAGCACATCGTATGGCTAAGCTTGGAAGTTTCCAAAGCTGCAATCAATGTGGGCATCAACTTCATTGTGGTCAGCTTACAAAAAGTCATTCAATTCACAACTTCATCAAAGTGTTTTCAATTTATTTTGATGATAGCAGGAACAAAAATGTTTGGAGATTCCTTTTCAAGACTTTTTGTGAGGGGAAAGAGGGAAATGCATAAATTATTCGATTATGCATGTGTGTGTATTTATCACAAAAGTTAAGTTTTATAATTTCATAACCCTTTTTTCTTGTTTTACAGAAAACCCTGTTTGTTTCCTGTTTATGATCCAGAGTATGCAGCCAGCAGGATCGTGGATGCAATTAAAAAGGAGAAACTTTATCTGATCATGCCTCCAGCTGTATACTTACTTGGTCTCAAAATGTAAGCATCTGACTTGTCTTCTAGCATTACCTTCTTTCCTTTTTTTTTTTTTTTTGCCTGTAATATCAGCAGGAACATTTAGTCAAAACAGTCCTTTATTTAATGTTCCTGTAGTCAATCCAGTTACCCAATTTTAAAGAAACAGTGGATTTGATTTTTTAATCATCTAGGAAAATAACATTCCTCTGGCCTCTTCTGTCTCTAAGAAATTATTTAAGCTTCAAAAATTTTCCTGAGATGATACACAGGAGTAATGCCTGGTCTAGCACTGTCTGCTTCCAGTCCCTGCCACCTCTGCAGACTGGGTATTCACAAAATATCCTGGTCTGTCATTCGTTTTCCCAATTTATAATGTTGAAGTGCCAAATGTGTTACTACCAGACATTAGAAGTATTGAGCACATATAATGTATTTGTCATTTCTTTATTTATAGAGTACCTTTATCTTAAAATAATGGGCTAATTCAATGTTTGTCTCCTCAGTTTCATTCCTAGAAAAGCAATGCTATTCCTCGAGTCTTACATTAAGTTCCCTGAGAGCATGGAAAAAGCCTTTGGTCAGAAGAAAAAGGATTGAAACAAAAAGTATTCTGAAGACTTCAAGTGCTATCTAATTGAACATTTTTGGTTAAAAAATAATTTTAAATCCTCTTTATTCCTTGACAAATAATTCACTTCTTTATGCTATTTTACATTGGTCAGCATGCTATTTAATTCTTCACAACTGTCTTTTAAGCCTTTATGTTTGGCAATTTTCTGAGAAACTTTTGAAAAATCACTAAAATTTAAAATTAATTAGGTATTATGTTGAATGACCAAGCAACAATTTTGCATGGACTGTACTGTTTTCAGTCTGAAACTTCAGTGAGGTATCCTGTTAGTGTGGAACACAATTCTGTTGTAAATCATGGGAAAATGAAGACAGGAGGAATACTTGGAAAATAATGGGTGAAATTCCTCCTTGTATTTGGAGAGAAGTCACACCCATGTTCTTCAACTCTCTTCAAATGAAATTACAATGTAAAGGTCCTAAAGAACAAAAACTTCCCCAATAGCAGAAGTTTGGAGATTAGTTACACAAAATATACGCTGGTACTGAATTGATAAAAATCAATCCTTAAGTAAATTTTCAGAAAATGCTAACATAAAATGTTCATAATTGGCTTAATTTAAAAATAAACAAACTGCAGAGCAGAATAGTGAATCTACAAAGCCTAGTCCATAAAACTCTAAGGAATTACAGAGAACATTTAACAGTCTTCTATTGACCACGTTTGCCATCATTATTCAATTGTACTTAACTAAACTCATACTTACAAGCTCCCAGATACAAATAGCTATTAAAGTACACACTACTGAAATCCCTATGTTTCCAAAGTATGTATGCATTCAATTAATTCTTTCATGTACCAGTAGATATTACAGGGAAACTTGAGAGAAGGAAAAAGCTATCTGAAGTTTGGCTCTTTGGAAACAAGGTTTATTGATTTATATTGTTTAAAACTCTCTAGGTGATGAGCAATTAAATATTATTTTCTTATTATCAATGAGACGGCAAAGTCTAAATTGCTTCCTGCAAATACCAATCATTTTCTCAATTGCAGGCAAATATGTTGAGTATTGGGATTCCCTTGTTCTGCATGAATGTTACAATTTGGCTCTAGAACTATGATAATTTTTAAGTATGATTACAGGAGTCAGTGCAAATTGGCATGACATTATGTTTGGGAATATACTGAGAGCCTGGACATCTTAATGTATAATTTCATTGCTGGTGCTGCAGAGCTTAAGAGCAGGGCTCATGAGGTGAGAAAAATGTATTTAAAAATAATTTGTGAAATGAGACTCCCACTTGAATTAGTGTCACATTCTAATGACATTAATATATGGTGGACTATCCATCCAAATGTTAAAGGTTTCAGGATGAAATATTTGCTGACAAGGAGCTCATTTTAAGGGCCAACTTATAAGGCTCATTTTCTTGTTTGCAGTTTTCTTAACTAGAGTGTATCTACCTTACCACCTACATCTGCAGTTGTAAATTCACCAACCATATAGGCAAGACATGAGTAGATTAAGAATAGTGCAAAGGAAATAATATCCTATTTTCTAAGCTATATTTCAGCTATTCTGCACAGCCATCCTGCAACCTCATATATTGCTGCAACCTCAGCCAAGGGCATTTTTGGCTCCATATACTTTTCAGGCTAATCTGCTTGTCTCAAGAAGGAATTTGTAAAGCTTATACTTTCTAAGTCTCACAGTGATCTGTTAGATCTTATCAGTCCTAGAAATCAGTATCTCACTCGTTTCTGTGAAAATACCAGGAAAATAGTTTCGGGGTTTGGGGTTGGTTGGTGGTGGTGGTGTTTGAGGGGAAGTAGTTTCTTTTTCATACAGAAAAGAAGTGTGCTACAGCCAGTAATACATTTCCAAAACTATAAGCCAAAACCTTCCTATTAAAGCTCAGAAGATGCATTTGAATAGTGTTCCTGTTTTTCAACAGAAAATTATCTTCATATTTTGAAATACAATGTGGCACTTAAGAAGTATCTCAGAGTTATCAACAAGTCCTGGGAATCATGTCCTGTCTTTCTTTGAGGCTTTCATCTTATTTGTAATTCCTCCATGACAAAAACATTTTTACTGGAGAAATTCTGTTACTACTGAAGCTGCATATGAGACTGGAATACAGTTTATTTTTTCTCACTCCTGTTCTCTGCAAAACTGATGAAGAAAGGCCTGTGTTGCTGCACCAATAGTGAGATAATCCATGATGTCAGCTTTTTGCTCTTGTTTTATGCCCATTGATACAGCATAGCTCTTCAGAGCACATTTTTCATAAAAAGGAATTCATAGTATTGTGTATCTTATGAAGAACATTAATCATATTCAAATTATAAGCATTTTGAGAAAGAAACATCTGAATTATTCTGGGTCATTTTGTAATCTAAATCTTTGAATAAACCTTAGAGGCAATGATATGCAACTTTGATTCTCATTAATTTCATTCTTCTGCATTACTTAGTTCCTTTTTTACTTCAGAGTTTAATGTTTCCACACAAATTCATTAAGGGTGTTCCCTGTAAGTTATTATTATTACAGTTTTCATAGATGCTTAAGTTCTTCATTTATATACCTAAGCATATAATAAAAGCCCAGAGACACTGAGATGCAACTTGCAGCAAATCATAGAAACAACTGGACTTTCCCAGAATTTCTGATAGCCTTTATCAGCTGAATTGTATTGCCCCATTAAATTTGAAAACATTCCCATAAAAACCTCCGTCTTTCTAAAGGCCTGATCACCCTCTATTGTCTTAGGAGGATGGCTTTTATGGAAGACACTCTAAGAATACACAAAGCTGATTTGAGGCTAGTTTCATATACTAAAATGGAAAACATATTTCCAAATCCTGCAATGTTTGAAGTCTTTGAGTAACTTGTATTTTCTCAGCCTCTCTGAAAAGATGTTTAGTTCACAGTTCCCACAGGTTATGGGACAATTGTGGAGGGATAGATTTGGCACTGGAAGTCAGGAAATTCCCTGTTTCTCTGTCACTTACCTTTGTCTTTGACCTTACGTGTACCCTGAGAAACACAAAAAATAGTGAAAGCTGCATAAACTATGTATAGGTGTACTGTCCCTGTCTTTCATCCCTGTCCTGGGAAAAGGACACTTCATGCTTACACAATTTTTCAAAGTAGAATTTTCATCGCTTTACTTCTACACCTAGAGAAATGTTACTACTTTCTATATTGCCTGATGATTTTTCAGTATTTCATATAATTTCATGAGGAAGAAAGATCTGTATCAATCCAAAGAGCCCAGTTTTTAACAGATCAAAATTCTACATTGATTACTATTATGGATTTTCTAGTTTATTTCTGCAGTCAATACAATGCCTCTGTTCAAGACTTCAGATTCTTCAGAATGCTACAGACTGCGAATAAAGAATGACTGTGTAATTTTAAAAAAAAGAATTAATTCAGCTCTAATTTTCTTCTACCATTGCACAGAACTGCTGCTGAAACCAAATAAATAGTCAGGTGGCCTTCCACTTCATTAACTAATCTCAGCTGGCAGCAGTGCCTGAGGTAGCAGTGATTTAAAGAGTCACAAGGCATTGCTCAATGCTTTCATAAACTCCAGCTTCCGTGGTGCTCATTGATCAAGTGCACTGTGGTGGTGGGAGGGGCATTCTAGCAGTTGCTCTGTTGCTTCCTCCATAGCTTCTGTCTCAGAAATGGAGTCAACAAATTAAACATTAACAGTTCCCATATCCATTTTGAGTGCATAACATTTAAAGATACTTTCTTTTCTACAGCTGAATGGGCTGAGTAGAGCTGACCTCACGAGTCCATCGTTGCCTGTGTGCTTGGGATGATATGCTAGGAGGTAGCAAGAAATAAGGAATTAGATACTCCTACAGAGTAGGAAAAGAAGCCAAAGAGTGTGATAGTCCTGAAAGGATCTTTGAAAGCTACTTAGAGTGTGACAGCAAATAAATTAAAAGTAGGAAATCAGGCTAGATCTGATGTCTACTTTGTTGTCTAAAGCCCTTCATTATCTATAGTTTGGATTTCCCTGGAAGATGAAGGAATACGAGTGCCTCAATTGCTAAACCCACACAAATGAAGAGAAGACCCATGATTCTAACCATGTCTGCAAGAGCAGGAGATGAGAGACCACACTGTGGAACCATGGAGGAATGGAAATTAGAAGAAAATTGTTCCTCTTCAATATTTAAGCCATGTCGCATAGGACTCTGTTTGCCTTACATACATCTGTTTACCACCTGATAAACTGATGGTGTTTATTTAATATACATAATTCTTTAATATATAATTTCACGACAGCTGATTTCCTGTTTTGCAAAGGTTTTACAGTGACTTTCTAATCAATTATTTCCTTCCATTTGCATTTTTACAATCTGCTTTCCAAGCAAGGAATATACTTCTACACAAGAGTCAGAAGCCACTGCAATAACTAAAGCAAGAATCAGAAAAATAAATACCACTTCTTTTATATATGGAAAAAATTATTTATATATCAGCAGAGTCAACACACAGAATTCCTACACAAGAAACAACCCCCATAATTTGAGAATCCTGGTAGAGATGTCACAATGGAAAACTTCAATTACTTCAACCACTCATAATGGCAACTTGATGCATTGCTGGAATAAATTCTCATCACACATGCTTTGTAAATGAAAGGTGTTTCCATCTTGGAGAGACCATCATATCTAGTGGCGTTGATGATAACTTGTGGTTTGTATTCCACCACATGCACAATACCTTTAAAATAGCTACTTTAATACTATTGCAACATAGATGCATTCAGATACTTCTTAACCTGATAAAATATCTAAAAGGGAAGTGCAGAAGGCTGCTATTAGAAGAATTTGATAATACTACACTTGCAACATTGTGTTGCTTTTGTAATATTAAGGGGAAATGTCATCTTTCTGGGGATATATGAAATAAAAGCATTTAACATTAGGTGGTACTGCATGCAAGAGAGAGATTGTACACGTTTAATTTTTAAGTGCACAAGCCTTCTTTTTGTCCTAGTATTTTTATGTTTCCAGTTTTTTGGTTCTGGTTTCTTTGCTTTCTTATTAGAAAATTATCCTTAGTATCTTTCATGTGCAACTTTAAAATTTTCTTGAAGACAGTTCAGTCACTGGGAATGTTGTTTGAAGCTTTTGTATCATTCTTTTTTTCCCCCAAAACAATAAAATCAGAACTTCAGATTGTATGAAAAGCAGTTTGCCTTAAACTGAGACACAGTTGGACCTACCCTAGTGTTCTAGGTCACTGACAGAGAATGCAAAAAGAACATTAGGTTATCTGGACAAAATTATGTGTAAGGAATGCTTGCCTACTAACAGGACTGCAGGAGTAAGGAGGAGGGCCACAGAGGAATGACAGGATTTTGTGTTTATGTGTTATTATTCATTAAAGGAGTAAATCTTTCAAAATAATATTTATTAAATTATGACATTTGGGAAAGGGGAGTAAACAAATAGGTCTGTGATCTTTTTCTAATTCAACAAGGAAGTTGTAAAAAAAAAACACTTAAACTGTATCTGTAATAAATAGCCTTGGAATGTACTTCAATTTAAGCTTTCCTGTAAAACATATTAGCTGCTTTGGTCAAAGATCAGAATTAGCTGTAAAAATTGAAGTTTTTCCCTTTGTCTGGCTGAGACCCAGATTTCCCAAAGGGTACCAAGAAAGAAAAAAAAGAGCAGGAAACTTCTGGGTTTGCCCTTTACGTTTAGTCAAATGTGTATGAGCAGCAGTGCCTGGTACACTGTGGTTTCAGGGTGTGTCTAGGACCCAGGACAGTGTTAGGTTCTCCCAGAGCCTCAGCCTTGCTGCTGCCCTCTGCCTGGGTGGCACAACAAGAGGAAAGTTCTGCTTGTGGTGTTCACCAGAGCTACAGCACAAACACCCACCATGCTCTGCCTTCACTTGGCTCCTCTACCACACCTCTCATTGGCTTTGCTGTCTGGCACCTAAATGTTGCTACAATCTAACAGCCAAACAATATTCCACTGACTGCAAAAATGAAAAAAAATCAATTTTTGAAATCACTTGGCTTGTAAATGATGCTCATTTACAAGAGACAAAAACTTCAAAGACTCTTTCTTATAAAGAATACTTATGTCCAGACACATTTATTTCAGCCTGTCATAGTCAGAAAGAATTAACCACCTTGCCTACAACCATAAGTCACAACAAGACCAACGAAAAACAACAAAGTAGAAAGCTAAATGAAAAAATATTTTTAGCACCTTTGCCAAATCAGTGTGCACTCAGGTATGGAAGAGCATTTTTTTTTGCTTCCATAGAATATGCTTTTAAGCAAAGGACAGCAAGGGATTACTGACATGAGCCACAGTTTTTGCAGAAAGAGCCAACAATTTGGCAGAAAGGGAATTTATCCTGAGTAGGTATTGGCAGAACAGATTACATCTGTGATACCAATGACCTGCTTCCACACAAATGTGAGGGAAAAAACATAGAAGTTTGCAGTCATTTTGAGAAATGTGTATTAGAATGGTACTGGATAACAATGTGTCTTCAAACAATGTAATGCTCTGCAGAAATATTCTGTAAAAAAATGCCTATTTCCCTAGTAATACACATTTCCATTTAAGCAGAAACTGTTCCTAGAAGTCTGATAAATGCCTAGCTGACTGCTTGTCCAGAGCTTAAATTTTCTTATCCTGAATAAAGGAACCAAGGAAAGAGTAGGTGAGTCAGAAAAAGGAAAAGTGTGTTTAAAGTTGTCTGCCACAATTCTTAGCACAAACGGGACAGCTTGTGCTTGTAAGCAAGGACAATTCCTCTGAAAAATACTGCTTCACAATGCTAAGAAAGGCAGAAAAGCTGTCTTTCCTGCCAGTAAAATTCTCTGACTGAACTAAATATACAGAGGGAGTTGGTATTTTTTTTAACCAGTCATTGTGAAATAGATTTGATTAATACATTTCAAATGTATTTACAACATTTTTCTAGATATCCTATTTTTCCTCACATAAAAACCACAGAATAAACAATTAAATCTATTTGAATATTTCATAATTTTCACTTTATACTAACATGATAGCATTTGCTTTGCTTACACATTAGCATCTTCCTTTCAATCACCAGCTATCATGTAAGGTCCCTCCAGAGCCTAAACAGAAGAATGAATATTCCTGATGGTGCTAGTTTGAATTCAAATTGCATTACATAGAATTGCAGCACACTTTCAACTGAAGATTGAACTGTGCAGCACTTGCTTATTTAAACTAAAATGTATTTGCTCACCAGCAGCAGTAAGCAAGTGATCTGCCTCATTTAATTTTAGTTATCTGGAGGTGAGGTGGCAGACCCAAACTATTAATTTCACTGCCTGATTGCTTTCTGAGAGCAGCAATTTATTTCCACCAGCAGATGAGGAAGTTTGGATGGATTTCCTATCCTGAGATGTCCAATTAATTGTTTAAAAATGGGATAAAGGAATTTCAACCTATACTTTTACTGATATCAGCTCAAATAGTTGGACATTTAATATGCATCACAAAACAGACAGGAAGGATATAGCTAATTTATATCCAAGTTTAAACATACTAAAAATAACATATCTATTATAACTACATGTAATGCCAAAACATCACCATGCTGTTGATATATTGTTATTATTCCTTCTTTCTTCACTTCATAGGTTAGCAATTACTTATAACTAATAAACTTGTACTGTTGGGGCAAGCTGTAAATAATGGATTATGAGTTGATTGCAGCAGGCAATTGAAATACCAGGTGTTTTCCCTATGGCTATTTTGAATTAGCAACAGGTGTTCAAACTGGTATTTTAGGTAAAAACCTGGTAAAATCCGGCTCATATCACTCATTCTCCATGGAGATCAATGTGGAGTGAGAGGTTTTTACATTTTAGAGAATATTATCCTCAAAAATGCTGCTGAGGTTAGGAATGAAGTTAATTCCCATTTCTGAAGTAGCTTTGGTGAATGTGGCCTTGGCTAAAAGGTTTGCCTGACCTTTCTTATTCACAGCTTCAGAAAGGGAATCATGTCCTGAAATGCACTGATATAGACATGAAGTTTGAGATCCAAGTTCTGATTTTTTTTCTCTTTATTATCATGCAAATTTCTAGGGTGCCTTTTAAGATTTTATGTTAATTAGAAATGCTGGTTTTCACTTATGAAAAGTAAGCTGCTATAAACCAGAAAATTAAGGCCCTCGTATAGGTAAATGAGGTAGGCTTAATATGGAAGGACAACTAGGAAGAGTGAAGAGTTGATTTCCAGAGTGGAGGTGGGCTGTTTGGGAAACCCCAGAGAAACCTGTGCTGTGGGCTGTACTCATTTCATGTTTTTGTTACTGATCTGGAATAGAGGGTGAAGTAGCAAAATCATGTGACAATAATAAGAACACTTGAATTATTTATTTCACTCCCTTCTTCATTTGGCACCTTTGTGTCCCAGACATCCCTAGAGCAGATGTAATAGGCTAAACTACTGGCTAAACTAAGGCAAACCTCAGTTTCATTTTTTTTTGCCAAATGAACACTGGTCAACATGTTCAGGTTAGTTGACAGAAGGCATGACTCTGTGGGGATGGTGAGCTGCACAATGGCCAGAATACAGGAGAAAGAGGAACTAAATGACAGAAGCACATGAGCAAGGGGGAAGGAAAGGTGTCATGGTCCCTGTGAGCCTGGCACTTGGACATATATGTAACTCAGCTTTACATACCAACAGGTACAGTAAACTTCAGAAAACACCCTGGCACAATGGCATTCCATCACACACACATATATTCCTTTATGTTGGAAAAGACCTATCAGATCACTGAGTCCAACTGTTAAGCCAGCACTGCCAAATCCACCACTAAACCACGTCTCCAAGGGCCACACATACATTTCTTTAAATACCTCCAGGTATGGTGATCCCACCACTTCTCTGGGATGCCTGATCCAATACCTGACTACCTATTCAGAGAAGATTTTTTTTTCTTAATCTCCAGTCTAAACCTCTACTGGTACAACTTGTGGCCCTCTTCCAATTTCTTCTTCTCCCTGGTTTCTCTCCCATATAGTAGAGGTCTCGCTGAATTTTCCTTTAGCTGCTGCCAAAATTACGGAGGGCAGGAGACACCACAGTCCTGCACTAAAATAAACCTGCGCTAAACCTGCTCCCTCCGCGGTTCCCAGCGGGGACGGGATGCCCCAGGCCGGGTGGCCGCCGGGCGTGCGGCGCTCCCGCTCCCCGCCGGGCCGGCACCGGGCACTGCGGGACTCCGGGACCCCCGGCACCCCCGGGACCCCCGGCACCCCCGGCACCCCCGGCACCCCCTGCTCCGCCCCTGCTGCCGGGGCCGACCTGCCCTGTGCTTCTCCGAGCCCGGGCTGCCGCGCCAGCCCTCCCTGCTCCGTGTCACCGACCCACGCACGCACGGCTATACTCATGAAGTCGTGGCTACTTAATCCTGTTAAACTGGCATCTTCCACACCAGGAATCTCACCTATTGATGAAACACCATATAAGCACTTCATCTTTTTTTTTTTTTTTTTTTTTTTTTTCCCCGAACATATAATTTTTAATACGCATCAACTATTTGGAAAGAAGGAGGAAAAACCTCCGAAGGTCGCCAAACCACAAGTGCACAGCCCTCGGCGCCAGCACTGATTCCCTGGAGGAAGAAGAGGGCTCGTCCCGTGAGAGCAGAGGGCGGCAGGCGGGACAAAGGCTCCGGTCGCCGCCCGGAACCCACCGGCGAGGGGGGAGCATCTCTAAGAGCCAATTTCACAGACTCTTCACTTGCTCCTCAAATCCTGTCGGCAAAACTTGGAAGCCGTAAGGGTACTTGTGATTAATTCTGTACCTTTTTCGAGATGGTGGATGTTTCTATTTCCCGCTCACACTGGGGTGTGTGATTTACGGCGAGAGCATTCACCACTGGAGAAGACTGAGGGGTCAGTCCCTCTTTTCACTCCCTTCTTTTACCCCCGGCCTTCACAAGCGCCCAGAATGAGAGGCTCTCCTTCCAGTGACACAATAGAATTGTACATCAAGAAAGAAACGTGAAGGAAACATGCTCACATAACACTGTTTTAAAAGCGCAAGATCCTAAATCCAGCCTAACTGTAATGTGCTGTACAAGCTTTGTGCACACGGGACTGCCCTCTAGTGAATAACAATATCTGTATCTTGAAAGCAATAAAGCCGTGAACATTACACAGTTAAGAGAAACTGTCACGTTTTTGAACCACAAGTAATTTTTTGCCTTTTCTTTAGAAAACTGTCCCATGAATGAGAAAATCCATATATACCTTCTAAAACATCTTGTAGTCATTCATATGGCAGGAGCACTTCTTCATGATTTTTGACAAGAGCATTTATAACACCTTAATCATTGAAAGCTTGGCAACTAGAAAAGACGGGACATAAGAGTAAAATTTGTGCAGCAAATTTTTATGGAAGTACAGCAAGCTATTTAAAAAGACAGGTGCAGAAAAAGACTAGACATGAGACAGAGCCAAATTTGGAAACCCTTGGAAATATGAAATAGCAGAAGCCAATGATGTTGCCTAATGTTTATGGGGAAAGAGAAGGATGAACACTGAAAAATGCCAAAGAGTTGGGGATGGAGGGCCATAGCTCCCTGCACATGGGGTATGCTAAGAGTAGTGAAGATACGATTATGAGCATGGAATAGCAATAGTGTCCTCCAGGCCCTGATAAAGAGGCAAATACATCACTGGTCTAATTTCAGTGAAAAGTCATGTATTTTCAGGTTACTGCAGGAGACAGTTGCCCTCATTCACATTCCAATTAAGATTTCCTCTGGCATTACACAGCTGAGATTTCCTTAACAGAGGTTTTTCACTCGCTGTAAACATGAGGACATCCAGAATGAAGAGAAGTGTCAAAAAAGAGTGTAGTACAGGTCTGGCACTTATAAAGATCTAGTCCTCCTTCTCATGAAGCAGATGAAGTTCCCCATGTGGAACAGGTACTCAGCAAGTATCCTCAGAAACAAAAAATATTTTGTCTTAGTGCAGACAAACAGTGTAAAATCTTTGCAAAATCCACAAGCTCTCTTACTTGCTGGCTCTGCAAAGCCTGCACATATGCGGATATGCTTTACTGGCACATCCAAATCAAAGTGACTGTGAAGATAACCTGTAGCTCTCTGACACCCACTGCATGGCAATACACATTTGTGATAAAATCTTTGTATGCTCCTGATATGCTTCAGTTTTAAAAAATAAATGCTTTCTCCCCATCAAGTTTAGATTTGGCTTGAATAATCCATCAAATAACATTGCAATTCTTCATGCTTTACCTTCAGTTTCTATTGGAAAGCACAAGTATTCCCCTGAAGTGTATCAGGGCACAAGAAAGAAAAAATTACTTTCACAGAAACACTAGCATCCTTTTTAGTTGCATAGACAGATGATATCCCAAGAAATTTTGATAAGGTTTGTCCCAGCACTACAGCTTATGAGCCATGAGCTTCAGCTTTTAATCCATTCTATTTAAAGAATTTGGTGAGAACTGTAACCAGAATTGCTGGCACGAATTCCCCATGCAGGCAGCGAAAAGACCAAGAAAAGGAGACTGAAGACCAAGGTAAGTAGTCTGAAGTACCATGGAGATTTTGAACCCACTTTGTGCACATGAGTTTAGAAAATTAGGTCAGCCTTGCCAGAAAAGGGTCCATGACTGCAGAAAACTGCAGTCACCTTCAGCTGGCCCTGGTTAGGCATGCATTTACAGGCACAGAACCCTGAATATTTATACATAGCATCAGTTAGTAAACATTTGAACAAGTAAGTTACTGTGGGAAAAAGTCCTATAAATTTCACCAGGCTCTGGAAGAAGTGTTATTTATTCATTGTTAAAATCTCACAATGTCTGCAGCTGTTCTTACAGATTTTATTGAGGTAACTCTATGAGACTGGAGAATGGATACTGAAATAATTTGCTTTAAAATAAGAAAAGCTGAAAGTGAAACTTTACAGTTTTTTAAAATTCCTATTTCTTATTTTATCAGGTGTAAATTTTCATTTTCTTTTTAAACATAGTATACACCATCAGAAAGATCAGACTTGAAGTTCTAGTGGAAAAACTCAAGCACATTCCTATTTAAGCACTTAAGGATGTGTCTTTCCTCCTTATGATGTCTTTCTTCTCCTTGCAAATATCGATTAGTAAATATCTATAACTACACACATGGTAAAAACACTCAATAAATTAGTCTGTCATGCTCATGGTCACTTTCAATCTGAGTCACGAAGAAAATGTGTTTTCAAATTTTATGCTTTAGATGAATCAGATTCCTACAGAGACACATGCTTCAGATATATTTTTCCAGTCCTATGCATGCATACATTTAGTCCAAGAATTTCCATTAGTCTAAAGCAGAATGCTCTGGCAAAATGCCCTCTGCAGGAGGAATCAACAATTTCCAGTTTCTGAAGGCTCTGTTGCTGACTGTTCTCTCAACTACAGAGGATAATTTAAGTAAGGGTCTTTCTTCATCTGCAGCCTAAGAAGGTCAGCTAGGTCATGAAAATCAGTGTTGGAAATGTAAATGCACGATGGCACTTCCATAAGAGTTAAACAAAATTTGCAGTAGCTATATATAAACATAAATGTTGTGAATTTAATTTGGGGCAGGGTTGTAGATATAATGAGGTGTTTTCAGATATCATTAGTGGGGGCAACATACAATATTTTCAGGCCTAACTAGAAATGTCTCATTGGTTTGGCACCTCCAAAACTGATGCTCACATTGTTCATTTGCCTTAGAATCTTTCACTAAGTGAAATTACTCAGTCTGTTGAAGACTCATGTGATAAAAAAGAAATTATGAAAGAAAATGGCTCTGAAGATCTCAAATGCCAACAATTTAGCAATTTCTACTACTGCCTTTACCCAGTGTTCTTGGCCAAATGGGTTCTTCTACTTTTGTTGCCTCTTGAGCAACTTTGCAAATAGAACATTAATAAACCCCATGGACTTAAAAAAATACCATAGACCATGACTTAACCACATCCATTTTAGATTGGTTTATTGGGGGTGAGGAAGAAGAAGGTGACTTCTACAGTGTCTTGGGCTAAGAGGAAGCCTGTAGTTGCCACCTCACTTTTCCACCAAGGAAAACAATAATATCTGTTTTTAATTACTTTGGGATTTTCAACTGCTTAAATAACATCATTGTTCAGAGAAGAAAAGATTGAAACTAGACAGCTTTAAAATATTGCTACTAGTGAATAAGACTTCTTTAATCACTTGCAGAATTAATATGTTACTTATGTTTAATCTTTCTTTAGGTCATATTTTCTGTACGACACTGAAGATTTTTCAGGTTGTTGTTCTTAATATCTGTTTAAACAAAATGATGTTGTAAAAATTTCTCTTTATTCTTTCACACATACAATTCTGCTCATTGGTTTTTAAAAAAGCACTTAACACATTGAGTTTCACAATAAATCTAGCTGGACAGTAATCTCTTTCTTATAAAGTGGTAAAAAAGAAGATATTTTAGTATATATTTATACATTGCAGGCAAAGCAAGAAAGGAAGTACTTTCACACAAGATTATTTTTCATTAATATCTGTTGTAAATGCTATAAACTGCTTTTTCAACAGTAAATTGTTGGGAATTTGTTGTTTGTAATTTCTAACCTTTAATTTGATGTCATATGGGGCTGTGAAGAGTGCTAGATAACTGTCTTCAAACAACAGGCCATGAAAATATTTGAATACAAACAAGATTATAATTAAATGAGGAACTAATTTTTTTTTTAAGGAATATGCTATTATGGAGTAGATCTAATTTCTTTCCTCTCTAAAATCTAGTTTTCTCAATAGATTCAAGTTCATAAAGATTTTTTTTTAATGTCCTCACAAAGAAAATAATACCTTGAAGTTTCCTTAGCCATACTTTTTTATTTTGAACAAGTATTCTAAAAATGTCCTTTTTTTCCCTAATTACTTGTAATTCCTTGAATTATAGTGTGGTACAAATAAATCACAAAAATAATTCCTTGCATTATGGCATTCTGCTGCAAATTCTGTATCATTGTGTGCAGATACATACAAGTTTAAGCACACAGTCAAACAATACACACAGTGAATTCACATTTAAACCCATAGAAGGATAATTCCCCTCACAGAGTATTCTGGATGCATAAAAGTAACTGAACACAATCCCACAGCTCACCTCAGAATAAAGAACCAGTGTCCAAGTCAGAGATAACTTCTGAAATATATTTGCAGTTTCTTGGTGGTTTTTTGATCTCCGAATACAGTAGCAGTGGATGTCTGGAGAAAATGGTCCTTGTAAAAGTAAAATCTTGCCTCTGTGAAGGGCAGCAGACATTCTTTCACCTGTACCTGCCTTTTGCTAACATGCCTCTCAGCTTCTCCATGCCAAACTTAGTCCACATCTGAAGAGGCTGGGAAGCCAAGACAGCATGCCAACACAGTGGATTGGGTCAGCATGGGATAGCAGCTCCAAGCACATCAGGTAACTGCAGGCTTCATAATGAGACTGGCTGAGGAAGGACAAGAACATACAAAGTATAAAAAAGATTCAGTGGTGGCTCTGGAAGTTACGAGGAGTCTAAATGAAAATTTAAATGGAAGTCTATTGGGTAGACTTAAATATATAATATTTTAAAGAAAATGGGGTGTCACTTATTGGTGTTTGCTTGGCACTGTGTGCAGTGGTCAAAAATTACCTAGGACCTCTATAAAAAGTGTCCCTGTAGAGGTAAAGTTCATACTTATTTATATATTATGGAAAATCAGACATAGGAATTAACTTACTCTCTTGTCTTCCATGAAACTTTGACACGAACTCTTCCACAAGTTTCCAAGATGCTGGTTCCACTGCAAGTATTTATTTTCAGTGCATTTTAGTGTATGTCACTAAAATAACCTTACAATCGAAGTGTTACGTATTTTTAGGTTTCTGTTGAATTCTCAAGACACAGATGATGAAGGAAGATGAATTCTTATATAGGCAGAACACAAATACATGGGCACTACCTTCATTTAGTTTTATTGCTCTATCAGTATTTGGTTTTGCACTTTCCTGTCAGGATGATAATCACATTTTTAGCTTGTGTGTTTATGTGTTTTTTAAGTCAGCCTAAGAGCTCTTGTCATTAATAGGAAATCTGTAAGCTTAACAAAAAATTTGGCAGCTGACAGAGAAAGTAAAAGGTGGAGTTCAGGGCTTATGAGTATGGGGCTGAGCACAGAGAATTCAGGGTGTTTTTGTAGGATCTGGGCCTCAATCACAAAACTTAAATAAGCGAGAAATACCAATTTTGCATGTCACATCCTGCGACAGTATTGCAAATGTTCAAGAACCAAATGCATTTGAAGAAAAGTGTGTGCTTACTTCCTCAATGCCATTTACATGTTGCCCAAAAAAGCAGATATCAAGGTTGCACCAAAAAAAAAAAAAGGCTTGCATCATAGGAACTAGGCTGTGAGCAACTTTCTGCTCAGTTTTGCACGAATTCTTTATACATCACTTGTATGGCATTGGAAAGTCATTCCAAAATACATTAAGCAGCATGACTTCCTGCTTGCTGCATGCTGTTTGTTCTCCCCTCTTCTTCCCAAGGGAAGATGCTTGGGCAGTGAAGTCTCGTCTATTTGGTAGATTTGGTTTGATTATAAACAATTATGTTGTCTCAGTGTTTTTACTAGAAGTCAAATAAATATGCCTTGAACTTTGATTGAAAGGTCAGGTTTGTGATTGTCCTTATATCCCAGGATATTCATTTCACTATCTCAGAGTGGTCTCCAAGAACATTCTGTCTCCCAGACAGACAACTTTTATGACAGCATTTACCCCTACTGAGGTGGAGATAGGGAGCAAAGGGAACAGTCTGCGTGGACAGATGAATGCAGTTGTCAACACCAAGCTCTAGACACTTTTCTGGCCATTGTGGAAAAACCCCACGGCGATGAGAAGAACCATCTTCTTGTGGGGAGAGATTGTAGACAGCTGAGGACAGGTCTGATGATACACTCAAAGTAAACAGAATAGCTGAGGGCTTTTTATTGTAGGTGAATTGTTCTAAGTGCTGAAAGCCTGGTGACCAAACACATCAGACTCCTGTAGTCCAGCCAGGAAGCAAGTGAAGCATGAAAAACTGAGTAACGTGTCATCATCTGCCAGCATGGGATGGGATCTTCTAGCCAATCAAAGCTTATAGAAAGCATTACTCATGGGTAATGCTATGTCCAAACTTAGCACAATCAAGGAATGCAAAAGGACTTCTAAATTATAGATTCAGCTGATCAATTACAGATGTGCAACAACTAACTCCAAAGTAGACTGCACTCTTCAGAACGGCTTTCCTCACATCATGATTAGTGCATGGGCTCAGTTTCACACACATGTTTTTCATCCTTGGGCTAACTTTGTTCAACTACAGAGCCGACAGGGCAGAAACAGCAGCATGGTTGCATGGAGTAAATAACAGAGCAGTGTCTCATCTACCTTCTCCTAGTACTTCAGTTTATGTCACCTGATGAGTTTCTCTTGATGATGAAAAAGACCCAAGAGACATCCTTCTTGAACAGCACATGTGAGCAGCCTGATAGTATCTAGGAATTATTCATCAGTGCAAGCCTGCAGAAAGGACTCAAAGCAACTTAATACATTCTCCAGCATCCTTCCCTTTCAGAGGAAACAATTCATTTTCATGGCTGGCCATCTTGAGTGCTGTGGATATGGAAAGGCTATGAGAGGGTGAACATGCTAGCGCTCTCTAAGCAGTCCTTTCTCTTCATGTTCGTGACATTTAGCCACTCAAGCTCAATGGCTCTGCAGGTCAGTGTCCAGACCTGAGATCAAGTAACCTTATTTCTTCTGTAGAATAAGTACTTGCTTGTGGGAACTCACTGGGCACTGAGATGTGATCCACACCTTAGCTCTGTAATGCCTGACATTTATTTTTCTTTAGTGAATTGATCACTGATGAAGACTGAAGGTTTAGTATTTAAATACAATGAGTCTGTCAGTATTTCCTTTTCCTGATTCTTTTCCAGTCATGGCAGTCCTTTAATTTCTTATTCATACTACAGAACAAACTAGTGCTGTAGTATTGCTTTATATGTTCCACATCTTCATTGCAATGGAGTAGGAAAAAAGTAATAATATCTCTTTACTAATGGGTAGTTGCATCTACATAAGGACTTCAGAAATTTTTGATGTTAAGATATAAGTTCCATCAGTAATGTTTCTTGACTGAGGAAATTGTGAATGGTAGATGTGCAATTTGCACAAATATTGCCCCAACTCTATCTGAAGATCATTAAAGCAGTGCAAACAATCCAAGTCAATTATATATTCCAGAAATCTTTTTTCTGAATGGTTTCAGGTGTCTATTTCCACTCATATCATTTAATGCATCTCTACTATACTTAGTATATCTGTTTTCTGCAAACGACTGCCACCAGAAATAGAGACTAAATGTAGAATTTAATATACTTTAGGAAGGCTAAAGTATAGTTGTAGTTGCTTCACAGATCTATCTCTGAAGTAACCAAGAAGCCTACAGACAAGGGAGAAAAATTTAACAGTGTATACAGATTCAAAAAGACATTTGACATGATTTTTAAAAATTACACTGGCAAGGGCTAGCAGGAAAACCCCTTGTGCTACTACAGTCCTTAAAAAAAAGTAGTAGTAAATGCCAATTGCCACAAACTGCATGTTCTGATCCAAAGTGTTCATCATATCCGAAATGACCACAAAAAGGTGTGACTCAGAAAGAGACGTGGTGTGCTGCTGATGTGGTTATTCAGCATCATGAGGCCTGAAAATGAACCACAGAAAATCCTCAGGAGATTAAGTGACTAAGTACAAAAATACCACAGGAAATCACTTTTATGTAAACAAATGTAAAATGACACATGACAACACCATCCTAACTTTGCAAACAAATCTAATTATGGCCCCAACTTGGCTATTACTATTAGAGAGGTTTTATACATATAATACATGCTTATGTAAAAATAACACAAATACAAATATCAGATGCCACCATTGAATAAAGACTTTTTAGTAAAAACTCAGGAAAATGCTATGAATTATTAGGAAATTAATACTTAAAAAGACAAAAATGTCATTATACCACCAGATAAAATCAACTGTGTGCATTATAAATACCAAGACCATGACTGAAAGGGCACAGCAGAAATGAAAAGGTAGAGAAAAACCTAGAAGGGTAATTTTGAACCACAAAGTGGCCTTCCTATAAGGAAGAGGTAAAATAGAGTAGGGTTAATAAACCTGGTGAGTAGACAGCTGAGAATATAAGAGGTCAAGAAATCAAGGGTGGCATGAAAACTAGAGAATCTGCACTGAAACATCTGGGAAACATCAAATCGTACTAGAAACAAAATCCACTGTAGATACAAATGTGTAAATCGTTATTGTTTCTTTTCATCAGAAGAACAGCTGCAAGCTCTTAAATAATCTTAGACACGAGATGAGCAGTTTTTATGGTACTTGAATTTACTAGCAACACTTCGATGTTTGCCACTGACTGAGTCTTTATGTCTAGTGAGACACCTGAGAAACCTCAATCTCTTATTTGACTCCTCACAGATACATAAAATCTTTGACATTTTTATGTTGCAACAAATAATAAGTAGGATGTCTGGTCACTGAGGTCCACAAACCTAAATTATCTCCTCAAAAATGGGTTGGCCTCAATGAACGATAGCTGGCCTGTACTGTCCTCAAAATGACCATGCACAGTTTAAGGGAGGGCTGACTGATAGGAAAAAAAACAACTAATAATGCATGAAAATGAAAACCAAGGATCTGATGAATTTTCTTACAATCCCAAGGGAGCCAGGGAAGTCTGTGGTGATTGATCACTTCTTTCTTATGATTCATGGGCCACTTGCTGCAGAACCTTTTTAAGAACTCACAGTATAGAGGTGCACTCTATTCTTATGAAGCACACACCTGCAAAGAACCGTGGATGAGGCCTGTAGGAACATCATAGATATTTCTGTGCCATAGAGACATATATTGACAGCCAAAGAATGATAGCAGAAATTCTGTGTTACCACTGTACAATCCAGAGCTGTGTGAATGACGTCACTGTGTTTGGAATAACTTTTAAATCACATGAAAAATACTCATGGGCTGTACTAAGCACAATTGAACTTTGCCAGCTTTCATTTAAGGCAGGCAGAATTTTCTTTTTCATAAGACTTATCACAGAATCATAAGCACATCAACTGAAAGGTGTCTCTGGGGATTTCTAACCCAACTTTCCACTCAACAGTACAGGGTCAACTCATGTCCCTATTTGAAAACCGAAAAGTGATTTCTCCACCTCCCTGGACTCATTTTCTAGTGTTATGTTACCAGTGTAGTAAAGTTTTCTCTAGTGTCCATCCTGAACATCCTAGACCCAGTCTGGTGGTTATTGCACCTCATTATTACATGAGCAAAGTAACTTCCCACAATTTACTGGCAATGGTTCCCCCAGTGTAGCTCACTATGCACTGTGCAATTACCTTTATTGTGCACCAGAACAGTCTTGGTCCAAATTTGACTCCTATTTGTCCACTGTAACACACACATAATTTGCAACAGTTGCTCAACCTTTAAGCATCCCTTTGCTGAGAGAGGAGCATGTCTTTGTGTCCATAAAAAAGGACAGGTTGCATTCTACACCACATATTCAAACAATGAATGGGATCCAGCAGTGGCCTTCAGTAGCATCACTAAAGCCAGAACCTCTGAATTTTATTTTCTTGGGAAGAGAAGATCAGTCGTATGCTATTTTAGGCCACATATATATATACACACCAGAGTGCATGGCAAGATAGAACAACATCAGACATATTTGACAGTTTTATTTCTATTCTAGTATTCCTAAAAGAATTCCTATTTCTAAAATTCTGTAAGACTTTTAAGACAATTAATCAAAAAATATACATTATTATAATGTGTCTTATAAATCAATTAGAATTTACTTATGCATGGGATTCTTCTTTAAATTAAGAAAACAATACTTCAACCTCAACATTCATCTTTTAAATCCATAACCTGTTTTGGAATGAGTTGCTGTGGTTTATGCATGAAAGTTGGCCTAATAAATACTAGTTTTATGAAAAAATAATTATGTCAATGGCATGAGGAAAAAAGGTAATTCTGATTAAATACAACCTTCACAGGCTTCACTTATTTTTGCTAAGTACATTTTAGGAAGTTCATATCAGGGAAAAGCTTTTGACTTCATCAACACTTTTTTTTTTTTTTTTGTAAAACTGACTGCGTATCAGAGCCAAGACATTACAGGTGAGATCAAAGACTATTTGACAAAACAAAATCTTATGTCATGAAAAGGCTTCCTATTTGACATGCAAATGCTTTATTTCAGTGCTAAAAATCATCTCACAACTAAAATATGAATAATTTTGAGATACAGTGGATCAAATGCAAACATTAAAAGCAGAAAACTACCATGACTGGAGTTCTTACCTACAATAGAAATGTAAGATATTTTATATGGTAAACTTTCCTGCATAAGTGTCTGCATTACTTTTATTCAATACTACTTGCAGTTTCAAGGTGTAGTTCCCAAGTTTCTGAAGATTTTCTACAGAATATATGAATGCAGCTCTACTACTGTCTTTTTAAAGGAAGAATGAATTTACCACATGAGCTGTGTGAAGTGGGATATTCTCAAACTGTACAAATTGGTGATCTCCTTACAAGATATCAGACAATTGTTCCCTGACATGACAATGTGTGCTTCACCTAATTCAGACAGACAAAAGCCACTCAATTTATATCGTGAGTGTATTTTATTATACTGTATGATGCTGTGTCTACATTATCACACTGATAATTGGTTCCAGAAAATACCAAGTAACACATACGATGAAAGCTAGACTTGCTCTTTGCAGACCAGTCAAAGACCAGCATATTGTTTTCGGCAGGGAAGAAAAAAGAAAAACTTGAATATATAATCCGTTCACTAGGAACAGGAAACATTTCTGAAGAAAAAATAGTGCACAAAAGATCAGCAATATAGTGAAGCTGGTAAAAAAAATTGAATACATCCCTGCAATTCAGAAGCCAAGCTTACTGATCATAAATCTGCAGTGAAATGCCTGGGAAACCACATAGCAGACTTTCAGCCTTGACAGTGCTTGTCCCTGATTCTGATGTTTCAGCATCAGCAAGCACAGGATACTGCTCCGATACTCTGAGTGGCAAATGGATTCTCTCCCTTATCATTTGTCCCAACAGTATGTATTTTACTCAGACTTCTCTCTCCATCTATATAGTCATATCTGTATCGTGCCCATATTGTTGTATTTAAGTAGTGAAATAAGCTCTTGAGCTCTCAATTCTTCACTTCTATTTAGTTACAAAACAACCAGAAGCAGAAATTGTAACAACTGGAACGACAAAACTGTCCAGGTTCTTACTGGAAAACCAGATGATCTTTTGCCTTGTCCTATTGGATGGCAAGTCCTCTTGCTTAATCAAGTTTTTCACATCTGACTGACCTGTGCATAGAGGCCGAAAGGAGGGGATGCTCTGTGCTCCCTCAGTGCCATTACCTGTGGCAATCTCGCCAGGCAGGCCTTGGCCAGCCCTGTCAGGAAGGCTGGAATTTCTAATTTTCCACAAAGTTCAGCTCTATATCTTTTCAAAAAATTCCATCATCTTGCTTGTCTTGATGTCTTCAGCAGTGGGCCAACCTGGAAGTTAACTTTTCATCCCACTCAAAACCATTTTTCTCAAAACCTACAAAGCATTGCCTGCTTCTGCTTCACCCTCTGACACACCAAAGCTCATCTCTGACACTCCTGATTCCTCTAAAACCTGGTGTTACCATAAGACTTTTATAATAATTAGTTGCTATAGGTTGTATTGATGCAGGTAGTAAAAAAAGTACTCTGCTTAGATTATCACAGAATCACAGAAACGCAGAATAATTAGGTTGGAAGAGACCTCTAAGATCATCAAGTCCAGCCTATGCCCTAACACCTCAACTAGACTATAGCACCAGTCTTTTTTTAAACACATCCAGAGATGGTGATTCCACCACCTCCCTGGGAAAACAGTTCCAATACTTTATTATTCTTTCGGTGAAAATTTTTTCACCGAATTTAATGTTGCACTGCGAATTTTGCACTGAAATCTGTGGCCAAATTTCTATAAATTCTTTAGTCATTCACACTTTTCCATACGAACAGAGGAAATGGCTATGGAAAGTAAAAGAAATGAAGAAGTGACTAAAAGATAGGTATCTTCTGATGATGGCATTCCATCTTCCAAAAACTGTTCATTTCTTAGACAGATTTTTGCAAGTGGCAGAAAAGATCAAAAATTGACAACCTTCAACTTGTATAAATCTTTCAGTCTTACCATCAGGATACACTTACACAAAGTTCTGCTGAAGGCATTGCTGGAAGTGTGTTATTCATACTCCCTTGACTGCACGGATATTTTTAGGGTGCAAAGACTTTCCTGGACTGATGAACTTGCTCACAAACACTGTTACCTTAAAGCCAAAGAATAAATACTAAATTTGAGAAAAAAAAATTTAACAGAATTAGATAAGAGTAATGCCTTTTTACAAAGGTCAAGAAACACTAGCATGCCAATTGTACTGCCACCTTCTTCCCAAAGCAACTTTGCTTTGCATTGCCACTAACAAATCCAGATACTATGAATAAGTTAAAAGGAATAACATGGGTATTTAATGCTCATAATTTCTAATATCACACTTCAAGAGATAAAAATGCACTTTTTCTAACATATAATAATAGATATCCTCTACTATTTGACTAATTTAAAGCACCAGAATTAATCATTTTACAAATGGTCTTCTAGATTTCTTTATGAAAACCTATTTTGATTTTACAAAAGAGAAAGATGAAGATAGATGATAGCTAGGATGGAAGGAAAGGAAAGGAAAGGAAAGGAAGAAAGGAAAGGAAAGAAGGAAAGGAAAGGAAAAGAAAAGAAAAGAAAGGAAAGGAAAGGAAAAGAAAGGAAAGGAAAGGAAAGGAAAGGAAAGGAAAGGAAAGGAAAGGAGACTCAAGAAGTCATCCAATTATTAGTTGTTTTTCTTAAACTTCTTAGAGACAAAAAAAAATCAGAGCTTTCAAAATATTGATGTTATGTATTTTTGAGTCTTTTTTGGGAGGACAGGGGTTTTGTTTTGGTTTTGGTTTTTGTTTTCGTGAGGTTTTTTTGATTGGTCTTCCCCTCCTCCCTCTCCCCCCTTTTCTGTTGGTGTTGGTTTGTTTGTTTATTTTTGGTTTTAAGAGCAAGATAGTTTTCCTGTTTTGTTTTGGACTCCTGCCAACCGAATCTGCAGGTTTTCTACCATTTGTTCTGCTAATTCAACAATACCCAGTAGGTGGCCTCAGTGTATAATCTATTTCTTTACTATTCTTTCAACGATTCTGCCTGCTTTTTTCATTGCAACAATTTTATCTTAGAATCTCCTGTGCTTATCCCTTATTTTCCTCGGGGCTTACAGAAATATTTTCTTTAGAGAATACGAATATTATCCAGGTCCAGACTGATATATGGGCTGAAAAATACAGCAATCTTTAGAGTCTTCAGCTCCGGATCTTTCAAAGAACAATTGACAAGTCTTGTGGTTCTCCTGCATCTCCACCTTCAGAATACTGGGAATCAGTCAGTCCCCGACTATGAACAAGGTTATCACCTACATATGTCATCCTACAGGAATGCCCTTTCAGGTAAAGAAAGTTCTGATACAAAAAGTGTGAAATGAATTCTTAACCTGATTGAACTTCTTAATTATTTATTGCATTTAAGTATTTAAGGCATAATGAAATTCATGTATACATAATAGGAAATACTGAGCTCTGCCAGTTAGTGGCGTCACTTCTATAATATTTTACTTTGACAAGTTTCTGTATTCAGTCTGCCTTGTTAAACATCATGTAACACATCCTGCAGACAAGACCAGTTGACATTTTCACTATGACTTCCTACAGTGAAAGAAGTGCCCATGCCTTTGTGAAAAATATTTATCAATTAAGTATATTTGTCTATGATGGAGTCCTTTCTGACCTGATTTTTGTAGATAATTGATGTGTAAACTCAGCCTTTGGCAATTGCCAGTAAGCTAATAAGATAGAAAGTCTTATAGTTTCCCCACCATAATGAGGCCTGAAACCAATTTGGCGGGGATCAAGGAAATATGAAGCCTCCAAATATTTCTGGAATTGCCTCACTATAAACTTTGTCAAAAAGGCAGATTGAAATGTCCTATAATAGATGTGCCTGTCTGCATGAAAAAGGAGATATTTTTAGATTTGTGTTAACAAGAGCTTCTTATGGAGAAGTTGATGGTCCTATCATACCCTAACACCACTTTCAGCTAAGCTTGTGATCTTTGTTGCCCAACCATGTGAGTCCAGTACTGTCTTTACTTAAGGCTTCATATGTATGGACAATAAGGAAAATGTCTGCTCCATACAAATAACCAGATGATGTATGAAAGCAAGTCTTTATTACATTTACATTTAGAAGAAGGGCAGTTTAATTTTCTTAGTAGGATAAATATGGTGACCTGTTACAATGACTGAGAACATCCACACAGAAGTTTAGTGCAACTTAGCATATGTGCAGTAATTTATTTCATTTTAACATTCCAAAGTGTCCTGGTGTAGGCAAGCCCTGAGAAAACAACATTAGCCAAAATGAAAACTTGGGTTTGCATTTGTTCCCTCCATAGCCTGCTCTGCTACCATGGAGACAGACAGCTCTGTCACATCTAGTAATCTCATCCTCAAAGAAACAAAAACGTTCTTGGTGAAAGAGCCTGCAAAGCTCTATTATTGGTCCTAGATGTGATCTTGCACCCTTCACTGAAATCCCACTTCACCACAAAAGAAAACAGAACTATTCTCTGCCACCCTTGTTTTCTTCTCATCTCTTTCTCTCAACTGTAATCAGAGCTCCCAGATTGTTCCATGGGGAGCAGTACTAATTGGCGCTGCACATCACCCTGTGTATCCCCAGCAACACCATCACAGCACCCCTGCCCACTCTTTCATATCCCTTCCTAACCCTTCCAAGTCTTTCCCATCAAGGCAGGACCTTGCCACACCTTCAATCAACCCCTGTATGCCTAGCTGAGGCTATTTGGTTCACATCCTTGATGTCTTCTCTCCATAGCTTGGTCTCCTCTCCATAGCTCCTGCTGGCTTGGCTGCAGACTGAGAGCACCCTGTTCAGACAGCACTGAAGGACTGGCCAAGTGCTGGCTGCCTCTGAGCAGGCAGTGACTCAATTCTTCCTATATTTCTCTCAGTTCAACTCTCTTCTCTCCTACAACTCTTCACAAGAAGTATGGAAATGCAACTTCTATGCCATTCTGCCAAATATTCCTGATGATATCACTGGCAGAGACATCTTGGTTAATAATGTGTCATTGTGGTCAGAATCCAAGATCATGAGACAAGGGTCCTGGGCTCTCAACACATACTAAAAACCAAGTTTCACTGTGCTCCCTACAAAGGAACTTAACCTCACTCCTCATTTCTTTGTCTATTAGCAGAAACTTGAAAGAGCCTATTAAATCTAAAAGTCAGAAAGATGTTGGGAGTTTAAAACAACAGTTGTATATTGGCATACAGATGTTTTTAGCACCGAAGAAGGAACAGGGTAGGTCTTGTAGTTCTCAAGAAAATACTGAAATAAAGAAAATAAAACTACATTCAAGTACTTGGGGATAATTGTAGTTTGGGGGTATATTCTGAATACCAAACATAATTTTGAAGGAACTCCAACTATTTTTAAGGAGAGAAGTGACACATGGAAGTTATTTTCATGTTAGCTGGAGAGACATCGAAAGAAATGCAAATTTAACCCTCAGACTGGGAAAGGCAAAACTACAGCACATTCCACTTTCATGAGACTTAAATAAGTCTCTTCACTACAGACAAATAAAGCTCTTACAAGCAAATCGCAGATCTCAGCTCTGCTCTTTCCAGGAGGTGCTGCCAGAAAATCTTGACCTCTTATTTCTTTTAGCTGTGTGGTTATACATGATTTGGGTGACTATAGTAATCACAAGCTCTTTGTTAACATACCAATGCTGTGCATAAACTACTGAGAAGTCAATGACCTGGGCTCATCTTCCACCCAAGGCATTGATCTATCCTGATCAACACAGTGATTTAACTGCTGCAATGCATTCACTATTTCAATCAGATCATAGTATAAATTCACTAGGTTGAATACAAGAGGAGTCTCACCATTTCCTTTTCAAAGAAAAATAATGAAGCTAATAACATCATTATAAAGAGGCACCTGCACCTCAGGTAACCCAGAACTCCCGAACCCTAAAGTAAACTGACATTTATGGTGTGTCCAGCAAAATAAAATGTGAGATGGAAAACACCAGCTTTTTACATATCTACATTGCCACCTACAAGACTTAAACAGGAATTAAAGAGGGTGAGCTGGAAATGGTGTCTGGCACAAAGCTGGTGTCTTTGGTGGAAAACTGAGCAGGTAAGTGGAGAAGAAAGGGATGTCCCCAATATGCTACAGGGATTTGGCAGTTAAACCATTTTTTTGGTTCTCTCATTGACCCAAATATATTTTAGCTATTTTGAAGTACAAGCATTAGTCCACTTCTCCTATAGAATGGTGTACAGGAAGAGGAAGGCTAAGAATAAGATCATACACCAACCATGCACCATGTTCATTGTCACTCAGATTTTTGAAGATATGCAATAATGAGTTAAGATATACACCAAAATCACCTCAATTCTGCTCTCTTTGAGCATCTGTAGTTTAGCATTAGTATTATTCACATTAGTATTATTTTGCCTGTGAAGACATTGTTCTAGAATTGAGACTCTGATACTGATTCCATCCCCTTGCTAAATCTAAGCACATGTCTGCATGAGGCATATTAAACCAAGCACCCCATACAACTGTGCACTCAAACTTTTAGTCATGTGCCTATAATTAACCCTGTTAAATTTTATAAACTGTTATTTTATTCTCAGCCACACCAACCCTTACACAATGTTATCCCTTCTTAGGCCTACGATGGACCCCTACAACACATATGGATACCTGTACATTAAAAGTCCTGACAAGAACACAGGAATTCACCACTGATGCATGCTATAAAACTTGGCTATGGCCATTCTGGATTGCTTAGGGAATCTTAGGAATCTCTCTTTTCTTTTGGTCATATAAATGGGGTGGATCATACAATCATAAAATAGCTCAGATTGGAAGGGGCTTTTAAAAGTCACCTAGTCCAACTCCCCTGCCAGTAGCAGAGACATCTTCAACTAGATCAGGTTCTCAGAGCCCCATCCTGCCTGAATGTTTCCAGGGACTGGGCATCTACCATCTCTCTGGGCAACCTGTATCAGTGTTTCACCATACTCATTGTAAAAAATTTCTTCCTTATATCTACCCTTAATGTACCCTCCTTCCATTTAAAATTTTTGTACCTCTTTCTATCATAACAGGCCCTGCTAAGTTGTTTGTCTCCATCTATTTTACAACTGCTACTTAAGTATTCAAAGTATACTACCTTCTCTTCTCCAGGTTGAAT
This sequence comes from Chloebia gouldiae, assembly GCA_003676055.1. NCBI lineage: Eukaryota > Metazoa > Chordata > Aves > Passeriformes > Passeridae > Chloebia > Chloebia gouldiae. Next base: position 31,795,785 of record QUSF01000001.1, on the reverse strand, counting down.
AACCCCCACTCTCTCAGCCTTTCCTCACAGGAGAGGTGTTCCCTCCTTCTAATCAACTTTGTGATCGTCTGTTGGAGTAGGTCCTAAAGAGAGCCTTGATCCTCCATCCTGCAGTGAAGGACGAAGCATCTCATTACCAATTAACAGCTTTCTCAAGCTGTTCCAGGTAATCCCCTAATCCCTCAATTCAGCATCTTCTAAAGATGCATCAGGCAACTCCAAGCGACTATCATCTGTTCAATGAGGAAGAGCTAAGGCTACATTATCACGAACCTTGATTCCACATTCTCGTTTTCAGGGATCAGAATGTTATTGAACTGCACATCCTAAAAGAGCATGAGACATTACAAAACAATTTTGATAATGTGGTAACACATTTTTCTGCAGTGAAACCTGCAGGACTATTGCGCTAATGGCCAGTCTTTTTAAATCAAAAAGTCAACCACTTCTTCCTCACCCCTTGGTATGTCATGTGGCCATCAGGTTGAGAAAAATTAAGACAGCATATCTCTCATGAGTCTTTGATGCAGCATTGGCCCTGTTTTTCTAGTTCAACAGTTTATGAATGGTGTTATACTGAGCTGTAAAACTTAGTCATAAGTCTAACAAGCTTGCATTTTACGTATGTAAACTATTCTCTAGAGTACAAACAATGCATATTTTCTTTCCACAAAAATAAATACGATTATGATTATTTATGATCTTAAAAAGATATGAAACTGATGTGGAATAGTGAAAATTAACATCCTGCAAAGATTGTGTTCATTTTAGTTTTGACCTGCAACTGTATTTTTAAGTGTTGCAAAATAGACAAAGCAAAACCTGAACAGACATAGACAAACTTGAAAACTTCATGAGATAAATCTATCTACTAATGATACAAAATTATCTTATCTGTATGAGGCAACATACTGACTGGGTAAAATCTAAGGTAGCCTTTTTACTTCTTCCTATAGTGAGCTCCAGTCCATATTCTACTTTTGAGCCTTCTCATCTCTGATGTCCATTCAACTCCAGATCTTTCAGGCCTTGAGAGGTGGTCATCAACAACTGGAACACCTGGAACTGGAGTGAGGTCTTACCTAACCTCACACAGCAGGATCACAATCATTCCTGCTCCATTCCACATGTGTGTTATTGCTCAAATATGAAAGCCCAGGACATCTTTATTACAGTTGTCCTATTTTTCTTGGTAATAAATCAAATTAAGGTGTCATTTTATTATGTATCAAATACCTTGGTGTGTACCTTTTAATGTGTTTGCTACAGGTCCTAAACAAGTGAAAGAATGCATAATTACGTCCTCACAGGAGCTGGAAGGACACACAAGAAGAAGTTCACAGCATACAGCGATAAAGGAGACACAAAATGAAGGTGGAAATTTGCTTCAAGGACTTTCTAAAAAGGGACACCATCGAAAAGAAAAATAATGGCTCCACTGGAAGACCTGACTAGTGTGGGCATTAGATCTGAAAACCAGGCACCACTGGTTTGAACTCAGCTGTTCAGCACAGTCAGCTGTTGGCTCAACTGTTCAAGGAGTTTCATGACCTCCACTGCATACATTTTCCCTGTAAGATTCCATAATTTAGAAGTAATATTAGAATTACATACAGAGGAAATTTCCTATATGAGCATAAATATATCTACTTTAAAATGAGAATCATATTAACTAATTAATCCTGAAATCTCTGTACTGCACCAAACTTTGTGCATGCAATAGTCCAGTAATTTCCAGAAACATCTAATGGCCATCACCTCCTCAAACATCTACTATGCCTGAATTATGACTCGGGAAGTCTTTTTTTTTTTTTTAATTATAGGGCCATCAGGAAATAATGTTGAGTATTAAAATTTTCTGGGGAGCATGTTAAGTAATTCAGAGGAAAAATTAGAAAGATTATCGAGTTTCAAAGTGGTTACAGCTCAATTTTCCACATACGAAGCAAGTTTACCAAACATGAAGGAGGTTTACAGGAAAGTATATGAAATAAACCCCAGCAGGTTTCATTTTCTACCACACCTAATCACCATGATAGCAGACTAAATATCTGGCAGACAAAGAAACACAGAGCCCTTTCTGTAAAAGAAACAAAACCAACCAACCAAATACCCAAAGAAAAGCATCAAGCCACTGAGTGAATTGTTCTTGAGCACTTTGCCTCCCAACCAAATTTCATTTACATGCAGAAACAGTTCTATGATAGATACAGCAAAAATGGAACTGATGAAGAAGTGGCCAACAGACATCAGGAAACTGTGGAGATACACCTAAATATTTGAACATTCAGCAAGATCTAGAAAGTATTTAAATCACACATTATTTGTATGGGTTTGGAAAGAGTTTTGCCTGTGGCCAACGTACTCCCATAACTTCATGTGAGAGAAACTTCACACTTTACAGTAATCTTTTAGTAAGTTCCAATGGGTATCTTAGCTCATGGTTGGCATTATTCAATCCAGCACCTTCCCAGTGCCAAAGAAAAGAAGTCAAGGAGCTCAGGTGCCAGTATAACACTGCTGCTCCCCACAAGCTCCAGTTCCATCCCATGCAGCAGAACCTCTCTTACACTGCAGTCCTAACCTGTGTAAGCCTGGCTAGCAAAGCACATTCCCATGTGATTCACTGTCTTGGCTTTGACTGCTGTTGTTTCACCTCAGAGATGAGGCTTCTCTGAGGGAGCAGCTGGTGTGTGCATCAGAGCTTCTCCTGTCCCTGCTTTCCAGACCGAACACAGAAAGAAGAAAGAAACAGACCTCATGGGTCATTAACAATGCATTCTCCATTCTTACATCCCTTATGCTTAAGAGGGCCTCTGGCTCTGCTGGATGGGGATCTGATCTGCTCACAGCCTCTCATAATCTTCTGCAAATTTCTGTATCCTGGTAGTCAAGTATCTGGGCAACCTCCTCTGTGGAAAGCCTTTCCTTAGATTTCTGAGATCAATGGGGAATGACTGAAAATATTTTAATGTTGCAACTTCCAAGCAAAGGATCCATTTTTAAGACTTAAAGAGATGAAACAAAAACAAAATTGAAGAGAATAGTTAAGGGTAGAAAGAATAAAACAGTGGTCAGCTGGCTGAGTAGGAAGTACTGTATAGTTTTAGGAGTTTTGAAGTTAGTAATGCACAAAAAGGGAGTGGTGAGAAGAGCTAACAATCTGGCCATAAAAAGGTGTGTGTATGACACACATCCAAATGTAAAAGAGGTGCTACTTGGGAAACTGATAGGATTACAAGAAGTAGTAAACATGGGTTGGCTAAGGTCCTCCTCAGTGGAACTAGATCGGATTCTCGTTAAGGAGAGAATGTGATGTGTTTCTGATGCCAGAAGAGTTGAGGAGAGCACACCACCACCAAAACAAAGGTTGTGGGGAAGACAAGGCAGTCCAGTAATTGTGGATGACTTGAGTACTTAGCATCATGGACATGCAAAAAAGATTCCAGACTTGGTGACATGAAGAAGCAGGTCTGATTGGAACACAGCCTGTAACATGAAACCTGGCACAACCAAAACACGAGCACACCGTACCAACCCGCTAGCATGTAAGCGCCCAGGTGTGTTTCCCACCCAGGAAACATCGTCACAGGGGCACACCTAAGCTCGAGGCTCGGAGAAAACACTTCGGGCCCACGTTGTTGTATCAGGTGCCTATTGCTCTATCAGCTCTCGTCGCTTAAGTGCCACCATTGCGCACCGGGGCCCATTGCCCCGAGGCACGAGCCGTGCGCGGCGCCCGCCCGTTCGATCCAGCAGGTGCCATTTGGTGCCACCTCGGGCCGGATCCGCTCCCGCGGCCCCCGCGGGCTGCGGGCCGGGCTCCGTCCCCGCCGCCGCCGCCCCCCGCACTGCATTTCCCGGCAGCGCGGGGCGGGACCGGCCGGGGCTGCTGGGAGGGCCGGTGCCTCGCCTGCTGGCTTTCCGGAGCGCCAGGAAGGGAAGGGTTGTTTGGGGGTTTTTGTTGTAGGTGCGAGCCGAAAGGGGAAAGCTCCGCAGCCTAACAAAAGCATCACCGCTTCCTCCGTTCCCAGTGGGACCGATAACGGCAGCGCCGGTCAGAGCGGGGTGGGCGGTCCCGCCGGGTCCCGAGTGGTTCTACGGGGGAAGCGGTTCCTTCCTCTGGAGGGCTGTGGCACTTCAGAGGTCGGATTTGAAAATCATTTATTTAATTTATTGTTTCTGTAATCACTTCGCAGGCATCCTGGAGACTAACAGCTGCTGGGGGCTCGTGGTGGCTCCGGACTGTTTGTGGGTGTTCATTCCAAATGCAGAAGTCAGGCCCTGTGAGGCTGTGGCTGTACACCTTGCTCGGAAAGACCAGGAATGTGAGGTTGGCATCTGGGCCATCTCTTTGGCCATACCTTCCTGACCAATGTTTTGTTTCCCAGTGTTATGCCAGATGTAAAAAAGGCAGTCTATGAAGTTCCATAAACATGCAAAACAAAACTGTACCCACCACTATTTGGGAGTGCACACAAACAAATGCAGACAAAGTGAAAATAAGAACAGAATCGTTAAAGCTCAGATTTGGGTTTTGTTCCTTCTAACTGAAAACTGGTGCCCGAGCCGGTCTGTGCATTTTCTTTTCTCAGAAAGTTGATAGATCACTGTTTTTCTTCAAGAATTAAGGGTGACCTATCAATTAAAAAAAATAATTGAGGTTTTTGTTGAACATGATGGAAAGCTTTTTCCCACCTTCCTAACTGACCTTCCCTTGCTATTATATTTTTTAATCTCAGCTTTCAGATGTTTAGAAATTTTCCAATGGAGCCACATGTCCCCATACAGGAAATTTGAGTCCAGTGAGAAGAGTTTTAGTTACTGGTGTCATATGTTGAGCATGATCCACAGATTAAACAATCCATGGATCACAGCTTAAAATGCAACAGGTAGGCAGATGTACATTGTTTACCAGTTCGGTGATACCTTCAGTAAGTAATAGTTCTTCTAATTGCACAATATAAATGTTATGTGCCTATTTGCTAATACCTACAAGGGCAGATAATGAGATAAAACCCCAAGACTTTAATTATAGTGCTTGATATACCAATATGCACAAAACAAAAACATGCGCCTTACATACAAAAGGTCTTTTTCCTAAGGGAAGGTTCACAGATACTATCTAGAGATCAAAAGGCATAAAAGCAACATTTCCACAATTATTCAGAAGCTGCTGTAATGCACAAGCATGTCAATTATATTTTCTCCATTTATCCATCGGGAACATAAAACCCAAAACTGTTTTCTGTGGCTTAGGAAGTCCCCGACTGAATGTGCCCACATGCACTGAAAGAGCATTTGTTTGCTTTCCCTGTTCTTACACTGTTTGCCTAAGTACGTGCTGCCGGCTGCATGAGGAGTAAAATACAAGGTTAAATAGATGTTTTGACTAACACAGTATGGCTGTTCTTCTGCAATGAACAATGTTGTTGCCAGTACTGTATAGGTATGGTAGTGTCAGATGAGCTGTGTAATTTAGCTTTCTAAAATGAAACACTTATTTCTTTAAACTACTGCTCTGAGCAATAAGACTGTTTTCCACAATCACTTTGCAAAGTGTCCAGTACCTGTTACATACATACATAAAAGACTGTTGAATCTCTGAAATGGGACTTCTAGTAGGCAATCACTAAGAACACTGGGTTTAAATACACTTTTTCTTGTGTATGTATTCATTTTATAATCAACCTGCATAAAATAATTACAATTTTCACCATGAAAATCAGTCTGCTTTCCAATACTAAGGGAAAGGGAAGGGAAAGGGCAGTTTCTTTCCTTTCATTTGCACCTTGAGGATGTCAGTCACTTGTTTATTGTGAGAAACAATAAGCATTGTGAGACAAAAATAAGCATTCAGTTCATCCACACCATTTGAGATGTTATATTCCTCTATCATACCTCTCCCCTCTCAATTCTTCCAAGCTGTTGACATGTCTCTCAGGCAAAAGCTATTGCACACTGTGAGAGCTTGTTCACTCTTTGGTATACCTTCCAAGTTGTTCTGGATCTTTTGTGAGATGAGAGTAGAAAGCAGGAGAATTAGTTCACACTTAGCATGGAAGATGTGGCTGCATGATGGATTAATTGTGGTGTGATTATTGCTTTATATTTCCTTATCCTTTCTTCCCTGAAAAACTATTATGTCACTTTACATGTTATTCTGATATACTTCCCCATATTTTCCAAACTCTTTCCCTATTTTAGAGACCACTGATTTGGGTTTAAAAAGCAAGCAATTTTCAGCCTAACATATTTTGAAACAAAATCCAGTCTAAAACTAGGTGGTCTTGTGGTCTTGTATTCTCCAAGTGTAATTTTCAGGGAACAGGAAGGAGGCTGAGGAAGATAACGTTGGTGGAACTCTCCTTCAACCACAGGAAATTAAATGGGCAACAGTAAAGCATTTTAAAAATGGCTTTCTTTGGCTTTCAGCTATGGAATTAACAGGTTACAGATTTCAAGTCTACAACAGAAAAATATTTCAGAAATTAAGTGAGCAATAGTGAGAAATACAGACCTTTCAGAAAATGTAAGGGACTTACTTAATATTCAGATATATGAGAAGTGACACTGTAAGTGCTCAGCTAATATGCTGCATTCAAATGGAACAAAAATGGAGCAAGAAGTTCTGTCTCTGTACTATTGAGATGATGTCATAGGATTTTTGTGGGTGAGGTTCCACACTTAGCAAGTGATGTCTTGGGGGGTTGGGGGGAAATCACAAAATCAAAATCTCCCATAGCTATTCAAAGTCAGCTGTGTAAAAAAAGTTTTAATTTCTCAATTTCTAGTATAAAATACAGTGACAAATAAAGGACTACAAATCTTGTGATACGTTTTTTTTTTTCCTTAGATTAGCTGAGAGTAAAGATCTCCAGGACAGGTTTCATTTCTTCACAAACTTTCCTTGAGACTTTTTCATCATACGACTTTGTGCTGCTGTGGCACCACGTGCATCGGCCTTTTGCCACCCTTAAACATGATGCTCAGTTTAATCAATCAATAGTCAGCTACTACAGACACTACAATCAGAGCTGAAAATTCACACAACAGTGAATTTTAAAATAAGAATCTTACATATATAATACTCAAAGATAATACATTTTCCCTACAATAAACTATTGTAACAAATGCATTGGATGCATTTGAAACAAGTGTAGGCAAATGGATGTAACAAAGTTCTCGAAGTGTAAATACAGTAATAAAATACAACAAAATGTAGTACGACTTAAAAAGGGGTTGAGAAGTGTGACTAAAAGAGCTAGATGGGATTTTTCCATCTGCTTTAGGATTTCAAATGTCTTTTTTCTTACACTTTCTAACTTTCTAACCTACAGAGTACTGCACAGGTCAATAGACTAATTAGTACTCAAGACCTCAAAGCCCTGAATACAAATCATGTCCCTAGTTTAGATCAGAATTTTGCATGAAGAAAACAGCAGTTTGCACTGCACGTTGTGTCACGTGTACCATGCAGCACAAGCGTGTAGCACTGGGGCACGTCCAGAACCACCATGTGGAAATCAGGCCTGAATGCTCTTAGCTTCTTTTGGGGAGTAGTTCAACTTAAATATTAAGTGGACTATTAAGTGGACCATAGAAATCCAGATTTGCAGATGAGGGAGAGTGACATTTAAGTTTGAATGAAACCTGGCAAAGCAGAGGTGATTTAATCTCTGGTCCCTCAGAAATGAGCTGATCACTCCTAAGGTAGCAAGTTTGAAGTAACTCTTTTGAAGTAACCAGGGGAGCACAGTGAAACACTGTCCAAGCCAGTACACTCTTGTAAATGTAAATACTTCATGCTCAATATTCCCTGAGAAAATAATGTCACCAACATACTTATGTGTGAATTTTCTCTGTAGCTAAAGACCTAATAACTTGGAAATGGTAGAGAAAAGGTCAAGTTAAAATCCAGAAGCAAAACAATGCTGTGATTTTTCATGTAGCAGAGACATGAGGGTTAATGTCATTGCAGCTGGCAGCTAAGTATGATATAATGGACATAAAAGTTAGTATAAAAATATCATCCATTTTTCCTTTCATAGCATTTTTTTCCAATTTACAGGCCAACAATGCAGAAGAATGTATCACAGCCTTTATTTTCTTCACAGACATTAGCAGCATTATCTCAGCTTTTGAGAAATACACAGCAAGCCAAAATCAACCATCACAAGATATGGCAAGTATATTCTGGCGCTCACAAAGTTTTACCCAGGGATAGAGGGTACTTTCTGTCTTGTTGAGAGGCACTTACATGAGAACAGGCAAAAATCCTGATACTTAATAGTCACATCAGCTGATACAATAGAAAGTATAGTGCAGAGCTGGAAACCCACATATCCTTTAGGCCTATAAATAACAAAGTAACAGAGGAGCAAAGGAGCAAATTTTTTTTTCATGGTAGCTTACAGTGATACAGGTATGGAATTAAGCTGAACACTCAGAGGATTAGTGGCCACACGTTACAGAGTGCATTAGAATACACTAGAAACTCTGTACTTCACTCTCCCCAGACTGTTTAATATCTAAAACAATACAAAAAGCAACAGAATTTGAAAAGAAGGAAAAGCAAAGAAATGAAGATTTGGTCTGGCACAGAGCCATTATTAATTTCCTTCTCCCCCTATCATTTATCTTCACTTCTAGCCCCTACCTGCATGTAAGGCTGCCCTCGCTTTCCACCAGGGTACAGATCTGCAAGCCCAGATGAAATATTCATGACTGCCCCACTTGGAGTCTTCCCTCCAGCACATAGAGGTTAAAATTACTTCTTTGGTTATACCTTGCTGTTTCTGTTCTGTGTTCTCCTCCAATCCCTGCTTATTCCTGTACTAGAACACACTTTCCAACCCACACTTTTCCTATATATTCAATTAATAAATTAAAACCTTGCTAACTTTTCTTTCTGTTAACTGGGTATCAGCCTTGCTATGTCGTTTCTCAGACCTCAGACCCTTTTTTGCTAGTTTTGCTTCCCTACTGTGTCTCCAAGTCGCAAATGGTAGGAAACTGCCTCACTCTCTTTATTCAGTGAGAATTATGAATTACCTCTTTTTTTCAACTTCTCCTGATGTTTTAGCCCAGACTCCTCCAGTAACTATTCACAAGTTTTTTTTTTATGAAGAAAGGAGAAAAAAAAATTTATCTCTTGTGGGACACTTCCTCCTGCAGTACAGGCAGGTACTCTAATAAGTAATGATGCTAGTAAGAACATACCATAGGCACATAGGGGAGCATTCAAAAGCTCCGAGCAAGTGTAAATATGGTAATACAACAAAATGTAGTACGACTTAAAAAAGGGTTGAGAAGTGAGAAGTGTGCTACTCAGCAGCAGTCTCTTTGCAGCTGATTGTGGCAGCCAACAGACTACCAGTGTTCATTGTGCATAAAGTTACAGCTTATACATTGGCAAATAAAATCCTAGTGCAGGATCAGAAAACACATGCTGCTAAACAAAGCTGATTTTTAACAGCTCTTGGACACATAATAATATTTGATATTTAATATTTAAATATTTAATATTTGAGCATATGCTGTAACATTTCTGCATCACACTAGAATGCACCTTTTTTTTTTTATTCATCTAACTGCTGTGAATAAAGTGGGTTAACTCTGGAGATGGGAGGTCAGCCAATGCTGCCCAATTACTAGGCTGATTTAATAGGCATTCCTGCATGGGTAAAAACATAATTTCACACACCCCTGTGTATAATACTACCTGTTACCATGGTTAGAGGCAAGAGCACCCATAACACACTTTCTTATGGCATGGGAACCCCAATTAAGTAGTCATGCTTTGCAAGCTTTCACTCATATTGCCACACAATCCTCTACTCTGTGTAAACATATGAAATTTCATCACAGAGCTGGCCCATATCAACACATTTTCTTGTTCTGATGAGGTTCACTGCCAGAAATGCTTGGGGAATTAAAAAAAAAAATCTATCAGGTCCTGACATTGGAAACACATCTTAACAAGCACTGAACTATATGATCTGAGCATCCAGTGGCTAAGTCATGGTGATACTTAGTGCTGGCATAGTCCTCTTCCAATGAGAATTTGTCCCTCTCCTAATGTTTGAGAAACACCAAAGCTGCTGGTTATATTTGCTGTGTAGTTTGTAAATACTTTGAACAGATGTTAATGCAGCACATCTCACCCCCTCACAAAACAGGACTTGGCACTTTTCCCAGATGAAATGAATAGGGCAGCAGTGGGTAACAGTTGGTCACTTTTACAATTCCTGTGTTTTCAAATCTGCTAATACTGGGGACTAGAACTCCATAAACTTCCATTAGATAGTAAAAATTACTCAAACGAAATGCACATAGTAAATGAAAATTCAGTATATCACTTAGTCATCAATGTTCAGGATGATAATCCTTCCTCTTGACTGGAATCCTCTTTTGCCCCAGCTGTTCTTCTGCAGGAATAAAAAAGGAAAAGTTAATTTTGAGGAACTCTGGCTAAGTGGTCTTTGCCCTGTTTCCTTCAGAGGCAACACAGGACACATACGACTTCTATGAGCAAGGCATTAGGTTTCTATGAAGACCCACTCCTCTCCTATAAGCTGCAATGTGTGACTAAGGACAAGTTTGTGTAGGCTGCAATTGCAGTGACATACCTACAATTGCTAAAGCAGCTGATAATGCCAATGAAAACTTAATCATAGAATTATAGAATACACTGAGTTGGAAGGGACCCATCAGGATCATTAAGTCCAACACAGGACAGACCCTAAACAGGACACCTCAAGAGTGACACCATGTGCCTGAGAGCATTGTCCAAACACTTCTTGAGCTTGGTGCTGTGACCAGTGCCCTGGGGAACCTGTTCCCATGTTCAGCCACTATCTGAGTGAAAAATCTTTTCCTGAGTTCCAACCTAAAACTCTCCTGACTCAGATTCATGCTGTTTCCTTGAATCCTGATGAGAGTGAAGAGATCAGTACCTGCCCTTCTGCCCCTCCACTTCTCATGAAGATGTTGAAGAGCACAATAAGGTAATTTAAAGAATTATAGAGTAAGCATTCAAAGAAAGCAGAAAGATCAGACTGTTTACAATGATATCACACTACTCCAACATCTGGGGTACAAACTGATGCTTTAATATCAAAATCTTTATTTAATTTTGAGTATTCTGATAGAAGAAAAAGAAGTAATATGAGAGCTTTTAAGAGAATATGGCTCCAACAGCATGACAGGATATTCTTGTTTGTTTTTTTACTCTAAAGTGAGGATGACTATTCTAATCACTATGCAATTGCATTTATCCAGCTTAGACCAACCTTTACTCTCTATTTGCTTTATCCATGCTTCTTGTGACACATCTATAATCAAGATTAAGTGGTGGTGAAGTCAGGTATATGTAATAAAACATCTACCACAGATTCACATGAAGCATAAGCAGCACTCTAGTATGCTACTGGGTAAACTGTTCTAATAGAGGTGCCAGTATCTACCCAACAACAGATGCCAAGTGCTTTCTTGAAGTTAAGGTAGGCCAAAATACAATATAGCCCTCAGTAAAAAATGCTACAGACTAGCAGTACACTTACACAACCTAAGTACTATAGACACACAGAAGGGACAGCACTTAAAAAGTTCCTCAAATGTGTTCTTATGACTTGAATAACCTTGGGTTCCTTTGAAGACATCCAGTGGAACATTACACAAAACAAATAACACCAGTCCCAATTGTACATTCCTGGAATTCTGACAGCGCTCAAAAATCAGTCCAAAAGTAACATGTGACAAGAGGGAGACATCCTCATGTGATACAAATATTCATAGCTCCAATTCTAGGCTAGAATCAAGAGTAATGATTCCATTAGTGTCTTCTTTGACACAAGACCCTGAAAGATGCTAATCTGACAGTCTTAACATAGTTTCTCTACAAACTAGTTTTAGTCTTTTATAATGTAAAGTGTCTTTAGTCTTTCTAATAAAGTGAAGCTATCTGGTGAATTTTGTTTCAGCAAGTTTCTTACATGCCTGAAATCTTCATACGAGGGGAAGGGGATGTGTCTCCCATCTTCTAGCCTCCAACTCCAATCATTAGGTCACTCTCAATGTTAAATACTATTTCTAAGTATTAATGCAAAGCTCATATTTAAACCTTTTTAAAATTAAATAACTGGGGTGGGTTTTTAACACTTTCTTGTTGTAAGTGAGCCACTTCTAAAAGAAACTTCTAAAAAGAAAGCAGAAGCCAGTGTCATTGTGTGACTATCATTAGCCTTCTAAATGTACTGCTTTCATACAGTAATACTGGAAAGTAGGCACGATCACAATAATAATTTGCCAAGCAAATGCCTTCAGTCATATTTTTTCTGGTGGTACTAAGCATTGTCTCATCATACAAACTTTCCTTGAAGTTGTAAATGTTCAGCAACTTACAGTTCAGAGTTCTGCTGCCTAAGATGAGAATATGGTTAAAAAAACCTCCGAAACAATGCTGCCCTAAGGGACTCGTGTATATATAGCAGTAAATGAAGAGTTTTTCACTGAATTAGCAAACCAAATACTCTAATCTGGGTACAATCAGAACTCATTTTTTAAACTGAAGTATCGTTCATTCCCTCAAAAGGACCCCACCCTGAAACGGTCACACTCAACCCGGTTAAACCACTTCCATGTAGCCTGGCTTCACACAGACCAGGTGACCTCTTTACATCAACCATACCTTCAGGGGCAAGCCTCAGCACCGAGTGATAACCACCTCATGTGTATTAATACCTTTCTTAAAACAAACAAAAAATCCACAACCTCAACAAACAACACCACGAACAAACCCCGGGAAAGTGCGGGGGAGTTGAGGCGTTGTCCCGAGGCCCTCCGCCCACCGAACACGCCGCCCTTTGAGCTTTTGACCCTACTCCGGCCTCAGCGAAGAGCCCACGGAGGATAAACATCCTCACGGCCGCCCGGGGCCGCAGCTCTCCTTCCCGGGGAGGACGCACAGCTCCGTGCCGGGCCGGAATCCATCCTAGCGGCCGGCAGCCGCAGCCCCCAGCCCGGCGCTCTGCCGCTGCGGAGCGGACACGGGCCCGGCCCGGGCACCGCTCAGCGCCGCGGCAGGGCGGGCTGCCGGGCCAAGGCGAAGGCAGGGCTGCCCGCCGGAGGCAGGGCTGCCGGGCCAAGGCAAAGGCGAAGGCAGGGCTGCCCGCCGGAGGCAGGGCTGCCGGGCCAAGGCGAAGGCAGGGCTGCCCGCCGGAGGCAGGGCTGCCCGGCCCCGCCCCGCTCTGCTCCCGCTCCCTTGGCGCCGCTCTCGCCCGCCTGCCCCAGAGCCGCTGCGCCACGGCGGGAGGCGGAGGTGCTGCGCCTGTCCTGGAGCGAAGGTGCCCGGTCCGGGGCGGTGTGGGCTGGGCGGGCGCTGCGGGGCGCGGTGCGTCCCGGGGAGGCGGCCTGAGGGGGTGCCCAGCTGGTCACTGCAGCCCAACGCTGCTTGCGGGGTTCTTACGGGGCTGATTGGGTTGGTAGGCTTGCTGTGCCATCCGGCATCCCCCGGGGCTTGAGGAATTCACTGCTGCGCTTGGGCAGCCTTAGCTACGGGACTGCTGTACTTTTGTGGGATTGCGGCTCTCCCAGGACAGTGAGAAAAAATCATGTTTGCCAAATACTGCTCAGGTGATTGCGTGATCAACCTTTAGTCCTTTGACTAGAAGGGGTGGTGTGCCAGCTTCAGTCCTGCCCTTGTGATTCGTGAGCAGTGATCGTCTTTAAGACACAGTTCAGGTCTGCCAGAGCCTGTCCGTGGTGAGCGCTGGCGCACGTGCCAACAAGCCTTTGCTGGCCAAGTTATCTGCACTTGAAATCTGTCTGATAAAACATTGTAGAATGTCTGATACTTCTCTACCGCATAAAAGCCCTCCACTCTTATGTCTGTGTGGATATAGGCTTACTAAAAAACAATACAAGGCATCAGAAGTGATCTGAGATTTTATATGTGCCAAAGGCCCCCTTGGTTAACTCACTTCTAAGTACATCCCTGATCACTTTAGCTGACAAGCCAAAATCGACCAAGTGAGTGGCAAATTTAATTGTCTGTGTGGATATGCTTGGTTGCAGTAGCTGGTGTAATTAGTAATACTAATAAATTGAGTGAGATTGGAGGCCCAGTCAAATCTGGGTTGGGGAGAAATGTGTTCGTGGAAATTAAGCATCTTGTTGTAGGATTTGGAGTTGGTCTTCTAACAGGAAGTCTCTTGTCGTCTGTATGCATAAACAACTCTACTTCAGAAAGTGAAAGATCTACTTTTATGAAAGATCTAATGTGGCTCTGACCTATACAAGCCTAATATATCAATAATTTACTTAAAGAATTACTCTCATAAATTTTAAACTGACTTTAGGTTGAATTGTGTATTGCCTCTGAAGGCAACTGCCTTGCTTGTTTTTTTTTAAGGGATTAACTTTAACATCTTCATCTATGCCAGAGATAGCAGTCTCCTTTTATACAAATGGAGGGGTTTATGTTAAGTGCATTAAATCAGTGCAATCAAGACAGCAATTCAGCACCTGCATTTATTTTAAAGACTTGTTGCTTGTTTTAGACTCAACAAAGAACTTGTACTTCCAAAAACTTGCACTTTTTAATGTGCATGAAATTTAATAACATTTTTTCCTTTGCATCTCTATTTTTGCTTAGAACAGTAATATCTCTATAGATAAAGAGAGCCTATTACAGGAAATGCCAATATTGGCTCTAGAAAAATGTTTTAGTGCTGTTTTGATGCTGGTTTCACTTCTTACTGGAGTTACTGCCTCTGCACACATTTTGTCACATTTTAATGAGAATGAAGAATAGAAAGTACTCAATAGGAAGCATTCACTCCATGAGTTTGCCAGAAATAACTTGTTTTCCTACCCACTATGTCTGTGGCAAATGTTTTTTCTGTTATCAGAACAGTTCTAAGATGTACCAATATTTCTGCCAGAAAACTTTCTGAAATAACTAACTCTGCTCTAGCAGAGGCCTGTTTCTTTTCAAGACTAGCCTAGTTTCCCATGTAGAAAACCTGAGACTTGTGGTAACACGTTTATGTTCACATACTAAATGTCATGAACTTTGCTCAGAGCAGCAGAGACCTAAGTTACTTATCTCTTGGCACTTGTCAAACATGATTACCTATACACATAGATAGCAAAGTTAACTAAGAGATGTAATCAGGCTGGGTATGTCTAAATGTTGCTAAAGGTGCTAAATATCTAAAAGTGCTGAAGGTTGAAGTGTAGGTGCCAGCGTGCTCTACCTTTAGCTGAGAAAGATGTTATTTCTTCATAATGTTGTTAGTCAAAGATTAAAACCTGTTTTAACCAAGGATTAATTTCTTGCACAGCTTTTGTATACTGGAAAATAAAATAACATTCCTCCAAGGACTTAAAGGCCTGCTTGGTGTCAGCATTACTGGGATGTGTACAGATTGTGAGCTTAAACACATACCTGAGATGGTATGATTCAAGCCTATGGCATTTGCTTAATGCAGAGAGGTGAAGAGACTCAACAGCTTTGCAGTGCATTCTCAAAGAACTGTGTTCAACTGCAAAAGCAGGCTCTCCTCAATAATGATAGTACAGGTAATAGGAAAGTCAGTAGTGACAGACAGGTATTTACCTAGTGTGCTTTGGAGATTTATAAGCATATTGTCTTTTGAAGCTCCTTATGCTCATGTCTTTTTGGCATAATTGGGGCTATGACTTGTTCTGCATATGATTTCATAGTGACAAGCAGTGCCTACAAAGCAAAAACCATTGTGGTCCTAAAAGCAGAATTTTTCCTGACCTATAATACTAGTTTGTGAGTACTTCTTTGATCAAACCACAAGATTTGGTTTGTAATTGTCATGCATTTCTGTTTAAGATGCTCCATGGGCAGATTTTTATTATTAGTAATATGTGTTTATTTATTTTAGATTTTTGTCCACATTCTGTCAGAGCAGAGAATGAAAGCCATGGCATGAGGGATGGGGAATTTCTAAAGCAGATAAGAGCACATGTTTCCTGTTTCTTCTGAATGGTAAATGAATTGTATACTGCATCCTGGAGGAAAGTGGAAGCAACCTGAAGATGAGACAGAAGCAGGACAAATGGATTAGATATGCAGGTGTAAGCTTATATACTTCTTTGAAACAATATTCAAAAGCAGGGTAGATAAAATATTTAGAATGGATCGAAAAATGTTTTTGCAATGTTGATGTTTGCATTTTCTCTATGGTTTACCCTATCTGGTAAATGTTTTGGGGTTTTTTCAGGTATCTGAAGAAATAGCCTGAGGATGAATTTCTTCCTGGAAATATTACAATTCATTGTACTTCTTGTTTACTACTTACTGGAGTCACTGGTGTTCTTGGTTGTTCCTGGACGGAAAAAGAATGTTAGTGGTGAAATCGTATTAATAACAGGAGCAGGAAGTGGCATTGGAAGACTCTTAGCGGTGAAGTTTGCCAGCCTTGGAGCCACGGTGGTCCTCTGGGATATTAATCAAGAGGGACTCAACTGCACAGTTAGACTGGCCAGAGAAAATGGAGCAGATAGAGTACACTCTTATGTCTGTGACTGTAGCAAAAGACAGGATATCTACAGAGTAGCTGACCAGGTAAAGTATCTTATTTGTGGCTTTGACATTATTCTAAATTGAGTGCAAGCATGGGTGTAAGATGCATGAGTAAGTTTTTTAGTGGATTCAAAGCAAGAGATTAAAGTTAATTCATTCTGAATACTTGCACTTTCTATCTATTTCAAGAATTCTGGTTTTTAGAGTTGACTTGTGTATCTCTATTCCTTAAAAAATAAAAAGAGCTGGCTCTCTTTTTCAGTAGCTCATTTTAACTGGGTAGCTGCTCATTCATTCATTCAATTACCGAGCAGGCACTTAATCGTGAAGTGTAGAAAATCAATTTATTTAAGCTAAAGCAGTATTTCACGTTCTGGCAGCCTTTTACCAAAAGACCATACATTGTAAAAAGGATTAACTGCTTAGGAAATTTTCAAATAATTCCATTGCTGTAAAGAGATTTTGGCAGACTTACTTTATCTAAATTAATAAATGTATCTTGATGTCTTAAATATTTCTTTCTTTCATTTCTGAAGAGCTTTGTAAATGTAGCATGTAGTTAGATAATTTGGGCAGACTAGCAGTATTGCCAAAAGCTAAAATTGTTGAACAGTTTCAAGTCTAAGAACTTGTTCTCGTTCACTTAAAATTTGCTGAACTTAACTGTTGAACTAAGAGATTTTCACAGTGAGTCTTGCCTGGGGATGTTTTATTTTTAAAAAAAGTTCAGCTGTCTTCAGGAACATCTTTTGGTTGAAATAAGGTTTTGGTGCTCTTTAAGAAGCACCAAGCTTCCGTCTTCTTCTATCTGTCCAAAAATGACAGGCTTTCTGATACGTGAAGCTTGTGCATGAATTGCAGCTTGTTAGAGGTTGGTGCTATTGGCTTTGTATTCCAGTAATGCTGATAAGCCTTGGTCCCCCTTGTAGCTGTTACACCAGCTGAGCTGGACATCTGCTGTCCTTGCAGACAAGTTTCATGTCTCTCCATAGGCCTGTAGCTGTACTTCCTGCTGAACTGGGAGAGCTAGAGGAAGAATGTTGTAGGAAGGATACCGGAATGAAGCAGATGAAAATTAACCTTTAGGTTTGAGGACTTGAACTGAGGGCTATGGAGTAAAGCAGTGGCTGAGTCATGCTGGCAAAATTTGAAAAAGAGAACAGATCTGTGTGACATGGGTTTAGGATGAGAGAGCTTGCAGGAACAAAGAAGTTGCAGTAGGGTCCAGTGTGTGGTCCCTCTCTTAAAACCTTCTGTCAGCAGTTCAGCAATTGTCAGATTCATCAGATCATGCTGATCTGCACAGAAGAAAACACCTTACTACCATTATTTCAGAAGTGTCATGTCTTGCTGATGATGTAGAATCATCCAATCTTACCAGTTACAAAAAGACTTTAGTGTTAGGTGGTGCTTGGTGCCACTGTTTAATTCATGCAGCATAGTAGACTTTGGTTCTCAGTGTTCAGCATCAGCCTTTGGAAGATATGACAGCATGGTTCCAGGTCCTTTTTCCTCTTCTGGTGGTTCAGCTTTATGCTGAGTTTTGCAACACTGTGCTGAACTAAATTTATGCTGGCAGAGCAGGATGTGTTTGAAAATTTTGCTCCCAATAAAACTGTCTTAAAGCCAAAATGAAATGTGTGTGGATCTTTAATATGTGCTTCATCAGCCACCCAGAGACAGCATGGAAAAATTGCTTTGGTAGGAAGAAAACCCAAAGGGTCTGCATGTATCAGGTCGTTGTTTCTCTTCTGTACCAACAGGATGAAGGACAGCCTTTTGGTTATTAATACCTATAGCTTAAAATTAATTTCTAATGTCTCTGTTCCAGAAGTACCCAATTCCTAAAGCTTAGTTTAAAGAATAGACAAGATTAGAGCAAGTTTAAGAAATATGAGGAAGTTAAGCTAGAATAAAGGATAGGTGATAAATTATTCTTTAATTCTTCACGGTATTACCCATTTCATTTTTCCCATATAGCTCAGATCAATGACTTGTATTTCAAATTCTATATTAAATATTTTCATTCTCCTTTGGAGAGCTGACACAATATCTTGCAATCAGGTGGCCTACAGTTGTTCTCTCAAATGAGTCTGTTCATGAATGTTCTCAGTGTGGAGCTAAAATGAAAACTATACTTCCTCTTACTGAATTAAATGTATAGGTTTATACTTATACATTTAATACAGAATTTTTAATTACAGAATAATTAATTACAGAAATTTCTAGCTAACTTAATTTCTGGGGTAGGGCATACCAGATTCTAGTCCAGAATTGCTCTTTAGTTTTAAGATGTGTTTACTGTAGAAAAATACTTGTTGTATTAGTTAAGCTTTCTGCATTAAAGACTTACCTGAAACATTCGTCCTCGGAAACAGAGGTGCTGAAAGCAGAAGCTTGTGTGGAACTGTTAGGCTACACAAATCTGAAGAAAATCTATTTGAGAGCTCACCTTTAAAAAGGCATCAGGTGAGACTGCAAGAACCTGAGGTGTTTGGATCCTTAACACTCATAAGTTCAACTTATTTAAATGTATAATATTTCTCTTTGTTAAGTTTTCATATATAATGCTTGAAAATAATGTTTTGTACTTATTGCACATTCTCTTGATGCTTTTTGTTTTAGGTTAAAAAAGAAGTTGGCGATGTCAACATCCTAATCAACAATGCTGGTGTTGTAATTGGGAAGAGATTTCTTGATTCTCCAGATTCACTTGTAGAAAAAACAATGGAAGTGAACATAATGGCAAACTTTTGGGTAATGCCTGTATTTTGCATATACATACTAAGACATCCTTTTAACATGTTTTCAATGTTAATTTTTCTTTTTGGAATCGAGGAAAACATGCAGGAATATAGACCTCAGAAATGATACAAGAAATTACTTTGCTCTGGAGTCTGTAAAATTAAAAAAAAAAGTGTGGAAGAATGGATCCTTTGGGAATTTCTAGTGTGGGCAGGTGGAAGTACTTCACATTTAGAAATTCTCTTAAGAACTGGAGTCTACCGTCTGCTAAATTCTGAGGCTAGTCATAAGTTGCAGTCTCATTATTAACTGATATGGAGCAGGCTCACCTTAATAGCTGCTACCCCTAGGAACAGAGAATTGTTCAATTCTACTTCAGTTCTTCTGTTCTGTTAGTGTTCTAGTTGTTCTGTGGCTGTGGTAACTTCAGTAAGAAACACCACATGTTCTAGTAATCCTCTTAATAATAAGGGAGGTTTGGTTTTGTCCAGAATGAGTAATCTGGTGTGCTTTTTCTTTCTTTTAGTGAAGGCAGGTCACCTATATGGTGTTTCTATCATAAAGAATTGTGAAGAGACTATTCAATCATGTTTCAGTTTGTTTAGAAATAAATTTAATCCCAAACATTTTCATTTTGTGTTCTCCTTCTATTAAATTAATTAAATCTTTGCCATTTCACAGAATTTGCAGTGAACAGTTAATTCTCATTTGAAAGAAATTTCATTACTAGATTAAGTTATATATTTAGCTTTCATCAAGTTACCATCTGTCTTTGGTAGTGCTGGTGGGGTGGGAACTCCCCATTTAAACAGTTTTAATGAAATTTAAAAAAAAAAAAAGCTCCACATACCTACATACATAGTTTCCATATAATAGAACGGGGGAAGCTTATTTAAACTGTTGGGACAATTTCTCTAAAACCAACAAACACCTTCAAAAAAATGGCATGTAGCTTACTTAGTAAAATATCACCTGGCAACTCTGATTTACTTTGCAGACTTACAAAGCCTTCCTCCCAGCAATGGTTGCCGCTAACCATGGACACTTGGTTAGCATAGCAAGCTGTGCAGCACTGTGTGGAGCCAATAAGCTGTCAGGTGATGTATTAAAGTGTATTAAAGCCAATATTAATTAAGTAATTACTTTGATTTTAAACTCTGCAATCAATATCCATGGGGGAAAAAAAAACCTAACTTATTTTGAAATTCTGAATCTTTCTGTATAGTTAAAGCAAGTAGTCAGACTTTCAAAACAGCTGACTTTAAACAGACCATTTCTTTACAAAGTGTTTTCCAGAAGTTCAGCAGTGCTGTGAAACAGGTTTTTCTGCTAAGGCAGAAGGATCTGGAAGCCATATAGAACTTTGGAAGCTGAGAAACTCAATGTTGTTAAAATTTACTTGCAGGTTTCTGATAGGAAAGAGGTCACTTTAGATTTAGAAGAAGCTCAGAAGACATTTCTGGAATATGTATACAAAGAGGGAGGAATATGAAATAAGGTGACATAACAGTAAAAGAAATCTAGCTCCAAGAGAGTGATCATAAGTACAAACTCAATTTTAAGTTGAAACCACATTAGAGAGTCTTGAAAAAGTGAGTTTGAGACGTAGTGAGTGAGTACATGGATTTAAAGAAAAAAATTGTGTGAAAAAATAATTTCATTTACCATTGTTCATTAAAGAGTGGAAAGGTGCTAGCAGGGATGTTATGAGAAACTCTGTCTGCCAGTCTAGAACAACAGTTGATTCAGGAGAGGAATGAATCAGGAATGAATCAGATCAAAAGCAAATTTTAACCTAATCCTGAAAACCATTCCTATTCTGATGTGAAGTGGTTTAGTACTGGACAGTAAAGTTTAATTTATAAATTTAAATATTTAACTGCAATTAATGTTTTGTATTACAGATTACTGTGCAAGTAAATTTGCAGCAGTTGGTTTTGCAGAGTCAATTGATATGGAGATGAAAAGTCTGAGAAAAACTGGTGTTAAAACCACAATTGTGTGTCCTTATGTCATAAACACAGGAATGTTTGATGGTGTTAAATCCAAGTGAGTAAACTCTTGTGAGGTTTTTATGAAAGTTGCGTTTTTAGCATGTTATAAATTCCTATTTCCTTTATGAAAATCATGTGCCAGGCTTTTTTTTTGCTTGTATTATTTTTAAGGCTTCAGATGGGTGTTAGCAGTGCTATCTAGTGACTGGGCAACTCAAAAGGCCTAAGTACTTTAGTATTCATTTAAGCTGAGATGTGAAACATAATTGCTGTCCTTTCCTCTGCAGAAGCCAAATGCTCCATTTGTCCTCTCTGGTTTCTAAGCCCCCATTCTCTTGAAATTGATGGCATAGCTTTGCTCAGTATGCATGTATAATGGCAAAGTTTAGGAGCCAAATAAAAGTCTGGTGTGTCTTAATATGAGGTCGCTGGTTTTGACTTATGAGAAGTCATACAGGGGGAAAATAACAATAACCACTCACTCTAACATAATGAAGATTCTGTTGTTCATAGGACTTGTGGCATTTATTTATTTTTTTAGTTGAATAACTGTAAAATTTAGATTTTTTTTTTAAGAAAATGTGAATCCAAAGCAATTTGCATTATAGCAATAAATATGTTCTTTTTCAGGTGGCCACATGTGCTTCCTATTTTGGATCCAGAGTATGTGGCTGAGAGGATAATCAGTGCTGTTCGTCAGAACCAAGAAATATTGTTTATACCACGCATCGCTTATGTTTTATATTTTTTGAGAAGGTAAGTTATGTTTCTTTTTCCCCTCTTTTCTATCTGGGGATGCTTAAAAGAGGCTTCTACTTGCTGGTTTGAATTTTCATTAAGTTATGCACATTTTTTGAAGGGGTTTGTTTGTTTGTTTGTTTCTATGGGTTCAGTCTACCCTTGGGGCACAGAACAATGACAGAAATGTCTTAACTGTGCCTTGCTGACTCTACTGGGTGCAGTTTTACTGGGGGCTGTGGAGACAGCCTGCTTCTCCATAACTGCATGTCAGAGAATTATTGGTTGGAAAAGACCTCTAAGATCACTGAGTTAAACTGTAAACCCATCTGGTGTCTTGCTCTAGCATTTGGGCACTTTTGACTCTCTTGCAAGCCAGGTTGGAATACTGATCTATCTGTAACTCAGGCTGCCAAATGAGTGTAAAGGATATTTTGAGAGGACCAGTGGGTGTGTATTCTAAAGAGTATATTGCCTTTGCCAGTATTAGCCAGGTTAAACTAATTATGTGATAAAACTGCACAACTCTTCTGATGTTTGTTTGTTCCTTTTAATCTTTTTCTTCCATGTCCCTACCTTACAGCTTCCTACCAGTGAAAGCAGGTGGTCTCCTTTTACAGTTCTTTGGAAACTTTGATATCATGAATAACTTCAAAGGTCGACCAAAGAAGGAGTGAAAAAGCACAAAATTCAGAGACCAGCATCTCTAAAGTGGATGTTTTTAAAGGTGGTGGTGGGAAAAGTTTGCTTCACTAGCAGCTGTGAGCTTTAGGTGCTTCATTTCTCAATAGTAACAAGATTTTTAAGAGTTGCTTTTTAACTGCCTCTTAATCAACAGCTTTCATCTGAACTATTGTATTTAGTCCCTAGACTTTTTTTCTCTTCACCTCATTATGAAAATGCATTAATTGAATTTAGTTGCTTTGGTTTATAATGCTTTAAATGGGATCCTGCATCACAAACCAGTAATTGGCACCTTTGGGGGGAAGAAAAGACCAAGAAACTACATGTATTTAGCAGGTAGCCAGAAAAGCCTGTAGTGGATCTGACTTCTTGCTGCCATTCAATGAACCATGAGGTTGGGCTGTACTGCTGGTGCCATTACCATTCCCTGGTAAGCTGAGGAATTCAAGAATTTCTTCAAGCAACAGATTCTAACTCTTACAAATGAAAGTTTTGTGAGTTAAAAATATACACTCTGTTGATGAAAGAAACAATTACATTTATTAACATTTGGAGGTGTGATCTCTCAACTCACAGCTGACAATGGATGTTGGGGCAGGGACAGGGAAGGATATGTAAATTAAGCATTTGTGCTGCTAATCTACTTTGTGCCTAACTCATTTTAAAAGCTAATACTATGTCTGCAACTTTGTAACAGAAGTCTTTATATCTTTTATGTACAGTATTTTAAGAACTATTTTAAATTGTCATCTCCTCCAAAGAATAAACTTGTATTTATAAAGCATGAGACTGCCAGTCTAGGTGGGCTATTCAGTGTCTTGACAAAAGAGACAACAAACTACTAAAAGCAAGGGTGTTGTGTTGTATAATAGGTGTTTCTCTTGGGATTATTTCAGAAAGGAATGGTGCTGACAGGACTGAATGGTATCATTACAGCCATCCTTTGAGTAACAGCATAATGTTTAGCTTCTCTGAGTTGGGTGACAGGCTGCCTTGTGTCTACAGAGACTTGCTTTACTTTCCCTTTACTCTTAGGACAGTCCATTTATTTTGAGCATACGTTGAGGAGGCATTGCCCTTTTTGGCAATGGATGCTTAGAAAGCTACCTTGACTTTTTGTAATCCAAGACAAGAAAAAGGAACCTTATGTGTACATCACTTCTGTACCTGCTAAGTCCACTTCATCTCACAGTTCTCTGCTAGTAATTGGTATAGCAATGGAAACAGTATGGAAAAAAGGGGGACTTTTTTAAGGGGGACTTTTTAAATCTCTTTCAATGATGGCCTAGAAACTACTTTCATTTCCCTTGTCTATACAAATAGTAAGGTTTATTAGTGGAGAAAGGTTCACATAGAACTACGTTACTACTGATGAGCAAGAAACACTGAGTAAAACAAGTGTGTTAAAAATCACCTTACCTTTACGATTGATTGATGAGAGCTGGAATTCAGATTGATGAAGAAGAGATTTGTTTCAATCTCCTTTCAGATCTTCAGCTTTTCTTCCTTAAAATTTTTACTCAAGAAATAGAGGTTAACAAAGTAAAAAAGAGGTTGTCTCAATGTGCAGTTGATATTGCAGGGTTTACAATTTCTACCACTAATAACTATGTGGTTTATCTGTGTCTTCAGCCTCCTCACCTTTTTATACTAACAGATCATACTTTTCCCGCCTGGCTATGAAGTACAAGATACGCAGAGTTCTGGAGCAAAGGGGAAAAGTGAGCTCTGTTTATGAACACTATGAGTATCAAACTCCAGCTCTAGTGAGAGCAAGTAGCTTTTCATTTTTAGTATCTCTGTGAACACCTTCTGCTGAGGAAAATTAGAAGCAGTAAGTCTGGCAGGGGCATTTGGGGATTTTCAGCAGGTTCATGTCTGTCACAGCCCTAGGAGGATTTTACCTGATAATTTTAGCAGATACATACATCTCCAAGGAATTTTCCTACTTCACAGAATCAGTGGAAAGGACCTGTGCTCAATTAAATTTTGTATATCTCTAAGGTTGGAAGCTCTACAACCTCTCTGGATAACCTGTTCTAGTGTTTGTTCACACTGTTTAAAAACAGATAAATGAAAATTATGCATAAATTGAATGTACTTTATTTCATGTCCTTTCAGAGTATACCACTAAGAGTCTGAGTTTGTGTTTCACACCTTCCTTTTAGGTACTTATACACATTGGAGCTCAGCCTTTTCTCAAGACTAAGCAGTCCCAGAAATCTCAACTTCTCCTTGTATGGCAGATGTCCACTATCTTAATCTTTGTAACTCTTCATTGGACTCACTGAATATATGCAAAAACTAGTTATGAGTATATTCATATCTCTTAGAGACCAATTTCTCTACTAGACTGAGCATGCATAATACATCATACAGAGCTTTAGTAGAAAAATCTCTGCTTGCTAGCTGTCCTAGTAAGAGTACACAAATAAAGGCTTTTATATAAATGTGCTGCTACCACATTGAATATTGTGGTCACTGGTAGATTGCATCTTGTACCTGGGGGATAACAGCCTATCCTGTGATGGTTTTTATCTCCCCCATCTCCTATGATGCCATGACAGATGTGGAGTTGTATTCTGGAGGTCAAACAGCACACATCCTTCCCCTGTGTTCAGGAGCAAGTGTTTGGATCTTCAACTGAGATACAAATGTCTTGAGATAAAAGGCGGCTTACTTCCACCATAACAGTGATCTTGACTGATTACTTTCCTGATGCCAGAAAAGTCTTTCCTTCAGCTCTCAACAAGAAAACTCATGGAACGATCACTATGACACACAAACAAGAAGATAAAACTTGGAAAGGAACAGCATATATTTTGTGACAGCATAATGTCTGACTGCTGGAAGGTATACCAGGCAGCTCCCACAAAAGAATTGTTGGTTTCATGGCCATTGCCTGAAATTTTAAATAGTCTCTCCCCAAAAATGTCTGTCCCAAATTTGTTTGGGATGGCTGCATTGGCCTAATAATAATGGTTATGGTGATTCAAATGCAATCCATGGTATTTTATTGCCTGCTGTATTTCTTTTCCATTTGAGACCATATTCCTGTGGTAGCAGAAATCTTGCTGTCTCCTAATGCTTCAAAACACAGAGAACATAGTGCCAAGAAACATTAACTTGATTAAATCCTCTGAAGAAGATTGAGAAGGAAAACAAACAAAAAACAGCAGCTGAGATACAAGCTTCATTATTATTTTATGAATTTGGAATTCATACCCAGGAGCTATGTGTACCTGCTTGGAATCTGGTGCTCATGGTGGTCTGGTTTCATTTTAGGAAGGAGCCAAGCAGGTACCTCTTCTCTGGTAACTTTCCTAGGGGCAGTTGATTGTCCAAAGATGCCTGTGTGGACTGCACGCTTTGCTAAGCAGCTGTTCAAAGCCACAGGCGTTGTAAAATAAGCATTTTAACAAAATAACTTAGCTTCTCACACTGATGTTTTCTTTGCTGTGACAATCAAGAGAAATGGGTTTGGATCCACAGTTATCAGATATTCTAGGAAAATGCAAGATTACTGTCTCTCAGGTGACACTTAAAAATATGTTATCAATGCCTAGGTAGGTGGGGTAGCACTACAAGCAGAGACTTTTGTCCACTCACTGTATGACACACTTTCTCTCCAGTCTTAGGTGTCTCCAGCTTGATGATATTTTCACTGCCTTTCAAAGCCACCAAGCTCACAGCCTGAAGTTCTGTGAGAACTTCAAAGAGAGCCTGTGGCTGAGGAAAACATAGCTCTATCTAGGGAAGAGAAGTGGAAAAAAATCACACCTTCTTTCTTTGCCCTTGGCAATATCACACTAGGAGGAGCACCCTCAGGATTGTGACAGAGATGTTCAAGACCAAGGAGTGACAAAGGCAGAAGTCCTATGCCACGGTGCTCTGTGTTGTTGCATCTGCTGGATAGCTACTGCTTTATTAAAACAAATCTTGGTTCTTGGTACAGCTGTGTTGAGAAATTTCACTCCTTATCCAAGGTGAGGCATAGGAAACATTGTTCTCTAGGACTTGTAGTGGAGTAGTCTTCCACAATCCCTGCCCAGGAAGGAAGAACCCTAAGAGATAGATTGTTACACTTCTTCCTCACTTAGGGTCCGGAGGCAGCAACCCCAGCTTTGGCACAGAAAGAAGAATCAACAGGGCCAGAACACGAGCAGCAACAGGAACACTGTCAGCACATGCAGCTAACAACAATTAAAGAGCTTCTGCTGAACAAATTTGACCTGTTGGCCGCATAAACTTCATGCCTAGAAGATGCCACGGTCTAGGCTATGTAACCTGGGTGATGGTGCAGTCCCCCTGGGCAGGTATCTGCTGCATCTCTATTAACTGTATTGCTGTAAAGGCAGCTTGCTCAGAGATTAATGCTAAGTGATATATGATAGCTGAGGAATCTGTTGTGCACATGATCTTTAATGATTGTTCCCCAGAAATGGGAATTTTTGTTGGAAGGTTAACATGGAAGATCTTCTCGATATTAATTCCAGAAAACACACTTTGCATTATTTGTTGTCTATGTATTTCTGTCATGATAATGATGATTAATCCTGAAGCACACTCACACAATGCACCATGCACGGCACAGTTAAAAAACTGATTTGAATCATGCTACAGTTATTGCAGAATGTCCTACTTGTGTTTTGTGGAGCTTCTAACAAATTAAGGGAAAGCTGTCAATTCCAAGTAATCACATCTGTCAAGGGTGTTGTATCCAGAAGAAGCAAATATCACTTGAATAACCCAGTGAGGTGCTTGTTTGAAGTGTTTCCTTCAGCAAGTATGTAATTTCTACCCTCTGGTATTTAGTCAGTCTCTAATAGAGGATGGGAATAACTGACAATGTGCCTAGCTGAAATTTCTGTGTTAAAATTTCCTAAAAGAAGAAATACCACATTAATTCCACCAAAAAGAAAATAAAAATACTTGAAGCAGATAAAGCCTGCTGTAGCAATTATCTCCACCAGCAGCAAGAGGCAGAAATCTGTTTCCAACCTTGCTTCTGAGCCAAGGGTTTGGAAGACAGCTATGAAACTAATTTATTCAACCTTTACTTTTTCCACATTGACAATGAAATGTCTGACTGCCCTCTTTCATGCTTTTAGATCCAGAAAATTTTTTGCTTTTGTGTATGATTGTAACTCTGCCTGTCTAAATGGGTCAGGTTTTCAGCTCCTATTCAAAGGACCTGAGAGAGCAGTCAAACAATCACTTCACATTCAAGAAACAATATCCTGACACTGCTTTTTCCTAGATTTGGAATGAGGCAGCTATGTTTATTGGAAAAGAACTATAGTATCCAAAGTGGAAAACTTGCTTAGAAAAGAAGACAGGAGGAGTGATACACCTACCCCCCGCAGTCCCCTGAAGTTACCAGGCTAGCCCAGATCTGCGAGGCCTTGGGGAAAAGTGTATCAGGAGCTGGGCAAAGATTCCAAAAGAGGCTCCAACCCCCAATGTGGTCCAAGATGTTTATTCCATAGGAGAAAGGGGGAAAGAGAGCAAAGCAGGAAGGGACAGAACCTTCTCTAGGCTCAGTACAGAAGGGGCTACTTGGCTCCCAGCCAATTGATTCAGGAAAGGAAGGAAGGGTCAAACTAACAGGTCACATCTACAGGGGTCTCTGGGGAGGGAGAAACCATTCCCCAGAGCAGTACAACAGAGGAGGAATAAAAAAAGTGAGGAACTTTAATTCACCGGGTCAAACGACAATCCACTAAACATGTGGAGAGTACAAGAAAAGAGGGAACGGTGATACTGGTGATGTTGCTGATGAGTAATTAGTCAGTATATGGTCTTCTTGTGGGATATATCAGAAGACTTCCTTTTGGTCCACAGGATTCTTGAAGGCTGGATCAGTTTCTACTGTTCTAGAGAATTTCCTGACCTAAAATAGGGGTAGGTTTGCATTGTGTCTCACAAACAAGGTATTTTGTAAAAAGGATAAGCACTTCAGAATAGTGGAATATAGGTTATATAAAAACATACATATATATATATATATATATATATTTTCACACTTCAATTACACAGATATGAAGTACAATGTTTAGATTTTGTTTTGATTCTGCATGCACAGAGGGATAAAGAGACGAACAGGAAGGTTTCCAAGCCTATCCCCTTTTAAAAGTCTTTTCAACTAGTATTTGCAATTTAGTACACTGTAGCAGGTTTGAGATTTACATCTGAAGACAAGTAGTGACGTATCTGTCAGATTAAATAATCTCGTATCACAAGCATTTTATGGGGTAGCACCTCTGACTGCTAGGTACCTAGACTAAGGAGAGAGTGGCATGTTTTCAGCATTTATTTTTATTCAGACAACCATAAGCCTAGCCATTTTAACATTATTTTTCAGAACATGGCATAGAAACAATGGATTTTTCACATCCACAGGAAGAGCTGTTGCATTATTTCCAGTGTGAAGGCCTGTCCTGTATTATTCTCTTCTCTATACATGCTTTTTTGTTTTGTTGTATTACAGCAGAAAAAACCACAAAGACGTACCAGAACTATCTACCCATGCTCTCCACCTTAGTTATAGATTGATTTGTTTGGGGTTTTTGTTTGTTTGGGTTTTTTTTCCCTTTTTAATAGTGTTGTCTTAAAATCCAGAAAGTAGCAGTAGAAGTCCAAGGAAATCAAGAGAACAAGCTAAGGGATAAGTTCAGGGTTCACACCAATTCTTTGAGGGTTTTGAAGGAGACAGAATAGAGCAATAAATTATGCCTTTACAACCAAATACAAATTCTCATAACTATGTTGAAGCATGTGATCTTGCCACTTTGAAATCCAGGAAATCACCCCAAGGAAATCTACAATGTCCATTCTTACATTCCTGCATGTAAACCATTACAGCTTCTGTGATAGCTAATGAAGTTCAGGATTCCTTAGAGGTTCACCCTGTGTATTCCATTGAATCTGTTCTGGGTGATATTTTGCCACAGAACTGGTCTCCAGATTTTATACACCTACTAATGTTTTTTTTTAGGATATTTGCACATCGATAGACACATTAATCTTTTAAACTGTAAACCAAATATAATCTGAATAAAGAATGACTTGAATTGAGAAAGGGACTTAGAAAATGTGTTAACAAAAATAGTCTTTTCCAGAGACTGAGGTCAAGGAGTGCTAAAAGCTTGTGTTTTTTCCTAAATGGGGAAGTATCCTTTTTCTTTCCCCACTGTAAGCAGGCAAGAATTTTTTACTTTTTTTTGGGATGCATTGATAATATCTGCTAATTAGGGGCAGAATGGCCCTGCAGCTTTCATCAAGCAAATAGTCAGGGCACTGCGTCAGTGACTTAGTAGCACTTCAAGATTTCTGGAAATTCCTTGGCTTTCATCCTATTGCCACTCCCTAGCTGGACTGTAATGAGGCTTGGATGGAAAATTTTAAGAACCTTTGTATTTTGCCTGCACAGAGAAAGGACTGCTATAAATTGACTACTGTTACTTTGGCTTTTTTTAGAGAATAGCAAAATTGATTGATTGTAACTGGACTATAGTCTCTTAAAGTAATTGTCTCTTAACAAAAGTAATTGTCTTAGAAGAAAAAGATAAATACCTATAAACTTGCACACACATATGTTATGCTTAACTTTGGATTACAGTTAACATAATGGTAAATAGTTAGCCTCAGTGGTATGGAGACTTCCAACACTAAAGTTACTGATGGTTTGAAAAGAAATTGAGGTAGAAAGACAAAACAAAGGAAAATCACAGTAAGTACAATGCTGATAATAATTGTTTTTATTTAAGATTTGTGTATGCTGTTATGCAACTAAGCACACACAACTTAGCTGAGGCTTCCACACAACTTCCACTGAGGCTGGAATGGTATTAGAGTAGGCAGCACTTGGTGTGTGTGCACCCTTGCATTTACTCTTCTGCATATATATGGATATTTGCACTCTGCATGAGGTGATGTTTTGGATCACTAGTTCTGTGTG
The DNA here is from genome assembly GCA_003676055.1 of Chloebia gouldiae. Taxonomy (NCBI): domain Eukaryota; kingdom Metazoa; phylum Chordata; class Aves; order Passeriformes; family Passeridae; genus Chloebia; species Chloebia gouldiae. The sequence continues at coordinate 31,765,103 of QUSF01000001.1, read as the reverse complement.
TAAGAACCTCAAATAGCACCAAGTTCAATATCTGCTATTCCAGACAATGAAATATTTTTTAATATTACTAATGTGGAATACTCGTAGGAAAATACATGAAGGAATTCCTGAGTAAATCCCCTATCTGTTTTTCAAACATGCTTATCATAAGACTAGTTTGAAGACTTATTGAGAGATTATGTGAGCAAACCTGGCTTATATTTGGATTCTGCCACATCCTTGGATCTTCCCCCACAAAAAATGTTAATAATATCAGACTTTTTCTAAGAATAAGAATTGATAGAAATAGACTTGTTTGTTTACCTTGGTCTTGCCAGGTGATGAACCCTCTGACTTTGCCACAATAAGAAGTTACACAGATATGTAACTTCGAATAATCCTTTTTGGCTCTGTTTTCTCCACCCTACATGACAGGGAAAATAACAATCATTGTGCAGCTGTTGGTTTGAAAGAGGGTTTTGGCTCAGAAGATGCTAACAAAGATGATAATATGGAATATCTGTTGGGAAAGAGTGACCTGGATAACCAACAAAACAGGAGCTATGACACTGCTGTTCTCTACATGCTGGTTCTTCCTTAGGGCCACAAGAGAGGCTTGGGGATGATCTCCTCACAATGTCTGCTCATCAGCAGGGGCAGTTGGTGCTACTGTTGCTGAGAACAGGCTGCTGCCATATACACTACTACTATACACTATACACTACTACTGCCTGTACAGGCTAGGGCAGAGTGGCTGAAAAGCAGCCTGGTGGAAAGCAACCTGGAGGTCCTGGGCAACAGCAGCTGACCATGAGCCAGCATGTGCCCAGGTGGCCAAGGAGGCCAGTGGCATCCTGGCCTGTGTCAGCAATAGTGTGGCCAAGAGGACCAGGGCAGGGCTTGTCCCCCTGTACCCAGCACTGGCGAGACCACACCGTGAGCCCCGTGTTCAGTTACCGGCTCCTCAGATCAGGAGGGACATTTTGGTTCTGCAGCATTTCGAGACAAAGGCAACAAAACTGGTGAAGGGTCTGGAGCACAAGTCTGATGAGGAATGGCTGAGGGAGCTGAGGTTGTTTAGCCTGGAGCAAAGGAGGCTCTGCTGGGGCCTTATCACTCTTTGCAATTACCTGAAAGGAGCAAGGCAGGGAATTGGCCTCTTCTCCCAGGTAACCAATGTCAGGATGAGAGCACACAGCCTTAAGCTGTGCCAGTGTGGGAGGGTTCAGGCTGAACATCAGGAACTTTTTCATAGAAAGGATTGTTAAGCATTGAATGCCCAGGGAGGGGTAGAGTCATCATCCCTGGCAGTGTTTAAAGGAAGATTGGATGTGACAGTGCCGTGGACTAGTTGACATGATGGTGTTTGGTCATAGGTTAACCAAGATCTCAGAGGTCTTTTCCAAGCTAAAAGATTCTGTGATTCTTTGACTATTAACATGAAGAAGGTGCCAACACTGAATAAAATAGTCAAAAAGGCACACTGATCACATAAGTTAAAAATTATTGTAATAAACTAGCATTGGTTTGTATCTCTAAAACAGTCTCTCTTTGTAAAAGACATTTAGACTTGACACATAGTGACAATCAGTTTCCCGTGTTTTTCTACCCAGCAGCTGGTTGGACATGTACGGATGTAGAGCCTGGCAGTTTTCCATGTGGTTTTTAGCTTTCCTTCTGTCTTTCTCCATCACCACAAATCCAGAAAACGGTAATTTGAAATAGCAAGATTTCAGAAGGATTTTCTAGACCTCATATATTTTTCTGGAACAACCTCCCTGGTTGGAATATTCCCCTTACTTTTCAGGTCACAAATAGGAAAACAGTGAAGCACCCCTTAGGAGCATTTCTCCAGTTACATTGTACATGAGCCATTCACCAACCAGTTGTCTCATGAAGACAGCTTTTGAACAATACCTGTGGAAAGCCCTGTCCTGAATAAGCAGTTGCACAAGGAAGTTTTTTAGCAAGCAAGATTTCAATAGGCATTTTTTTTCACAGTAGTATCTATTCAACCTCTAATAGCAGTAAATCAAGATGTGCATGCACAAAAATTCTCCCAGCTGCAGAGGATTATTCTCTTGCCAGTCTGCCTTGACAGTTCACTGTTGCTTGAGGAACTGCAGCCAAGCCAGCACTTTCAGCACTTCAGCAGGTGATTCACCAGCAGCTGAGTCATCCCTGTCCAAAGCTAGCACATGCAAAAGCCAGGGAAGGGTGGGCGGCTAGGGAAGGGAAGTACAACAAACCTTTACTAATTCATGCCATCTGGGAATGACAGCCCGTAGGCCTGCAGCTTTGTTTGCCAAACATTGTTTACAATTTTTATTATGAAGTCCATAGGGATGGAGACTTAATTTTATTTAACAGTTCATCATCATTACACAAACTGTTGTTCTGGCTTTAGCTTCAGAAAACAGGAAGCAATACTCATGATTAGTTAGTCAGACTTCTTTTTTTTTTTTTTTCCAGGCTTTTGTTGTTAAACAATTAGATGGGAAAAGTGGAATTGAAGTCACTGACATGCAACTAGAGTCAGTGCTAGAGGTCTCTCTGGTGAGCCACAGAGGATGTGAGCTGTTGCAGTCTTGACTCATCACTTTGGTTGGTGGTAACCCAGGCTTACATGGGAGGTCACTTGGCTTAAATGTCCGTATCTGAACAGAAATGCAGCAATCACAAATGGTTATCCATAACCAGATGCTGCTTTGTACCCGAGGCTCACATGTTCCAGTGTTTGCACCATCACTTTGTTTAAGTGTGAAATTATGTAAGACCAGTCACTGCCCACTGCTCTTCCCTTTAAGTTGCTTTGTTAGCAAATGTGAGCAGTCCAGTGAAGGACCCAGCAAGTGTAAAAACTGGTGGAAGGTTGAAGATGAGCTGTTCCTAGGCAATGGGACAGGGCAAAAGGAGCAGGGTCTCTTCAGCTGACAACAGTTAGCTGTTAGACAGCTCAGCCCCTCAATTTATCTCACCTTAAAATGTTTTGTCTACTAATAATGGGCATTACTTAAAAAAAAACAAACTAATAATAATTTCTTGCTTTCAATGTCCTGCAATGAACAATTAAAACACCAAACTTTGCAACATAAAGGTCCATAATTCATTATTCCTTAACACACAGTGCAGAAAAAAACAAATTCACAGATTGTGTAATGGTTCAGAACACTTGGCTACACTCAAGTCTCAATAATCACTTGATCTGTAGTTTCCACAGAACAGGAGCATTTACTGCACTTCCACTTTGAGCATGCAGCCTGGGTTGAAAACAATTTCTGCCATCAAGGGTAGAGGTGAATAAAGTGAATACTCTTGTCTTCTCAAAGGTAAACTTCGGGTTTACCTCAGGACAAGCAAACTGGACTAGAACTAGGCACCAGCTTCCCAAGAAAAGCTATTTCTCTAAGACAATGTGAGTAGAGGCAAAATATTCCTGTATCTTTTTTTGCACCAACTTCTCCAGATGGGAGAAAACTTGAACTTACCATGCAGTGCAAATTCTTAAGGAACTTGGATGAAGGTATAATAACATGAGGAGTGTGATTTTTTTTTTTCAGCCCAGCGGGTAGAATATGGTCTTTGTGAAGAATTTAGATACAAACAGTTAAAGGACAGAATTTAAGATGTATCAAGTGGTTGGGCATTTCTACACCATAAGTATAGCATGAGACATACCTAGAGGGCCAAGAGACATAGGGAAAAAACACTGCCTAAAATCAGAGATTTCCATTCTGAAAAAGCTTGTCTGAAATTCAGTGTCTGGACACAGGTCTCTTACTACAAGAGTCCTGTGGGGATGCCACAGGTCTACAACAAACGAAGAACAGGCTGCAGTGTGCCCCATCCATGTTCTCTAATAGAACATATCATCATTGGTGATTGAGGCTCCAGACTTGGCCATTTGCTGAGTGGGGAACTTCAATACTACAGGTGCATATGAAATTGTAAAAGTTATTCAAAAGAGTAAAGTATCTATGGCCTAGGTCTGCATCTTGTAAAAAAAAACAGATTTTACATTGGCAATAAAATCCCTTTCATAGAGGATTTTTTTAACCTAAAAACATTTAGGTTAAAACATTTTATTTCATACTAAAACAAGTCTGCGGATACTCTTAAATAGTCTTTTTTCCATTTTCTTTCTTGAATTTGCCTCACAAATGATACTTAGCTTAAAAACATTCAAATATTGGTTTGATAATAATATTCAAATATTAATAATAACATTTTATAATTAATAATTAATATTCAAATATTAATATGCAAATATTTTAAACCATTTTAAAGATGGGGAAAATTACATTTGTTGATTTGTAGCTTTGAGAGCTAAAATGTGATGGCATGTGGTGGCTTCACAACAGGACCAACATGCACATGATCACAGACCTGCAGTGAACACTGATGTGTAAATGCCTACTTAGATTTAGGCTGTTTTCCTCTTTGGGGGTTTTTGAACTTTTTGTTTAGTGAGGTTTTTTTGGTGTTTTTTTTAGCAGAATGAGGCTTGAAAATTTGAACAATGAAACTATTGGTATAGGTACAAACTATGCATCTTGATAACAGGGTTAGAGATGGCCTATTTGGAAATGCCATTAGCTGCTTTTACTTGCATGTTTTTTGGTTTTTCAGCCCAGCTAGTAGGATATGGTCTTTGTGAAGAATTTAGAAGTTCTTTTTCTGCTTGTAGTTAATTAGATCTTAGCTGTCCTCCATAGCAGGGCAAAATTCAAGGCAGATGCACAAGAAGCACCAAGCTACTGCCAAACACCTTTTTTCTTCTCTCAAGAATTAGGGATTTTTAGTACCTGAGGAAGAAAGGTACCAGTAATACAATCTGCATAAGCACCACATTTCTTTAAGAAAAGTATAGGAGGAAAACTTTGTTTATATTACTCTGATTTGTAATACAGGAACTCTTTATTATGTCCTGCTGTTTCTGGGTAGGTATCATTCTCCCAGTGTCAAACAAAGCTTACTAGACTGCCAGAATGAGTTTCATACCTTATAACAAAGGCAGGTCCTTATCATGGCTTTTCTCAGAGGAAGGCATCCAAAAGCCCTGTGTTTCACCAACCATGATACCACTTTATTACTTCTACACTTATTACATTATCCAGCATATGCTGACTACTGTTTTGTTAGGTAGGGTCGCTCATGATATTACATGAAATAATCTGGCAAACCAATATTATATGTCACTACTTGAGCTATTGGAATAGGGGGTTGAGGTGGGAAAGGCTATGACCTTCATTTAGCTTCTTTGAAGAAGTCATTTAAAGTTCATTTGGATAAATACTGTGTGAGTCAACACTATCTGTGAGCTATCTGACAGGCTACCTGTTAGGCAAAATCCAAAGCACGTGATCCTTAATCCAAGATCCACTGTGAAGAACAGCATATCCCAAATTTCCAGTAAAGATACAGGGAGGCACCTTCTGATAGAAGAAAACTTCTTTTTCCTGCAATCATCTCTGGAGAAATCACAATTATAAAACACAGCCAACTTTTGTGGTACTTGGGGATACAGAAAGGTAACTTGTCCAGATGTTGAAATCTGTATTGAATATGGACTTTTGAAAGAACTCTGCATATGCCAACACATTCACTACCCACAAAAGGGTTTATACATGTGAATGTAGCACAGTGAATGGTTCCCTTTGTTAGAAACCCCAGAAATCATTATAAGACTGGAAGCAGAGTCCTAGGATGCCTTCTGGTATTCTGACAAATTCCTACTTCATCCTCTCTCTAGTGTTTGTCACTGATGGAATTAAAAGCAGCAAACAGGCAACCAAACAGCTCAGCTTTCTTTGGTTTTCATGTCAAGTGATTTTTTTGGGGATGGGTAGTGTAGCAATGTGTTGTGCCCCTTCCTTAAGGACCCAGAGGAGGAGCATCTCTGCAGCAAGCAGTGCTGTGCTCCCAGCAGAGCTACCCTCTTCCAGCAGGAAACCTCCCAGCACCACCAACGCCTTCCCCTCACAAGCACTGCCTGAACCAGAGAGCTTTGTAAGTACCAAATCATACTGCACTAATAAACAAAAATTTCTCAGCAAAGTACCTGATTTGGCTCCATCTAGTTTGATGAAAAGAGGTTTATTAAGTCAATTTCCCTACCTGGAGATTTGGTGAATATGTTCCTGGAATGCCACATGTTGAATGTCCTTCTAAAGGCTTGTGCAAAAACATCTGTGAACCTCCTGTGTCAGGCACATCTCATCAATGGTATTAATCCCTTAATGAACAGCAAATGTTTTTTCTCTTGGGTTGGTGCAGAATCTAGCAATGTGAAAGCTGAACTGGAAATAAATCATGAGGAAAAACTTGCCCAAAGAATCATTTTCTATAAGTAAACAGCAATTCTAGACCCAAGGAAGGATGTGAACAAAACCAAATTAATCAATTAATATTTTAAGTTAGCAAATTGCTCAGATTTTAGAAACAGTATCAGTTTCTTGGAGCTTTACAAAGGCCAATTGGTAGCAATAATCAGCAACAAATGACCTCACCAGTACAATCAAGAATGACCAGCCTGCATTTCCAGACCTGTACAAACTGGGCTGATCTGTACCCATTTGGGTCAGAGAATGAGATTTCCCTGACTCAAGGAGCAGCTGCCTGTTTGCTAACATCCAGTTTTATAGCAACTTTTCTGGCAGGCTGATTTCCTGCAGCTGCCAAACTGCAGGAGAAAGAGATACTGATGCTTTCTACCAACTCCTGGCTGGAAATTTTCCTACACAACAGAAAACCAGAGCATTTTGTGAACTCTTCCTGTCTCACAGCAATGCTAAAAGAACTGAAGTGCTATTTATTATTATAATTGATTCTCAGGGTTTTGAACATTAAAATTTAAAGGACAGAAACATGAAAACTACTTTTGATGCTGATATAAGACCTCCCAGTGAGCTTCTTCAGTGGTTTTCTGCTCCTCATACACATATGCTTGCAGCGCTCATTCGCAGTGTGAGCACATCTAGAACAAAATAGATGAGTATACCATAAAGACTAATCAGACTGCCTAGCTGAAGGTGCTCAGAGACCATTGTTCCTTCTAGGTTCTATCTACTTCTAGCTGCTTGCCACCTCAAAGCACAGCAGAGAGAAAACAGCCCAGGACACTCCTGGAGTGTGGAAGAAAACTTCCTAACACAGCTGATGAGGGAGCCAACTAGGGAAGACACCCTAATCGTTTGTGAACAGAAAAGGACTGTTGGAAACCATCTGGGGCATGCAATTATGAAATGAGCTTTTGATTCTCAGAGAAGGGAGCAGATGGAGGGATAGAAAGGAGATGTGTCCAGCAGAACTGGCACATTGGACATGCATTGGACAGGTTTTGAGCTATTTAGGAGCCTGGTTGATAGGACTGCTTTAGAAGTAGCCCTGAAGGGCAAACAAGTCCAAGAAGGCTAGACATTCTACAAGAAGGGTCCAGACCATAAGTTTTATGAGAAGCAGCTAATGGAACTGGGCTTGTTTAGCCTGGAGAAAAGGAGGCTCAGTGGGGGACCTCATTGCTCTCTGCAAGAACCTGAAAGCAGCTCGTAATGAGGTGAGAGTCAGTCTCTTCCCCCAAGTAACAAACAACAGGACAAGAGGAAAAGGCTTCATATTTTGCCACAGGAGCTTTAGATTGGAAAGTTTGAAAATTTTCTTCACCAAAAGGCTTGTCAAGCCTTGGAAGGGGTTGCCCAAAGGAGTGGTGGAGTCATCTTCCCTGGAGCTGTTGGAGAGATGTGTAGATGTGGTGCTCAGGGACAGGGTTTGATGGTGGACTGCGTAATGCCAGGGTAGCAGTTGGACCCAATCTTACAGCTTTGAGTTTTAAGAATCACAGCCCCTGAGTGCTCAGAGCTTTGAATAGCTAAGCCCTTTTTCAAGCACAGAAAACCTCTTCTGACTTTGAGAGCAGCTGCAACTTCAGCATTTGCTTCCTGCATTTTGCTGCTTACTCAGACACCCTACATTGTCCCTTCCAGCCCAGGAATACAAGGGTGGCTGCAGCTCCACAGAGAGGTATTCGGAGGTCCAGCTGGGCTGAAGATCAACTGTTATCCCCTTTTCCCTCGGCTATTGGGCTGCTGGATACATGCCTCAGGGTAGAGGTCTATTAGCACCAATGCTGGGGATCACAGAGGCACCTGCTGGAGGAAGGAAGGAAGGACATGGAACAGTAGTTGATGAAGAGAGTGACTGTAAAGATGGCCATTCAAACAATGCCTTGCAGAAAAATTAATTTCCTTCTGATCACCTACACCCTAGCAGACTCCACAGTCAATCCTCAAGGCTGATGAAATATTTTTTCCATAAATCCTAGCAGTGTTGAAGTAGAACAAGCAGTCTGTCAGCACCAAAGTGCAAAGTAGAACATGAAGGACCAGAGACTTCTGGGATTAAGGTTTCTGTCATCCATAGGCTTTTGATGTTTAAACAACACAACAGCCAACAGGTATAGAACCCTTAAGACCTGTATATTTTCAATCTGAGAGTCAAAGGGGTTTTTCCAACATCTTGAACTGTCACCTTTAACTTAAGAACCACTTTAGTTTACCTGTCACAGAGATAAATACCAAAACACAGCATTTCTTAGACTATCAGTAACATCCATTCAAATCCATTCAGCATTAGGAAAAATACAGCCAGAAAATACTCAAAACTGATATTGCAGGATGTGGTAAATTCATAGTGTACCCCCCTACCTAAGGATTTGTCTTGCTAGCTTTATTCCATCCTTTTCTAACTTATAGATTGAAGCAAGCACTGTATGACTGACATATTCCAACTCAGCAACTTAATTCAATTACGCTATTTAATAAAAATAGGAGAAAATGCCACCCTCCTTGTAATGTGCAACCACATTCACTGACCACTTCAACAGCTGCATGCAACCATGACACAAGGACTGCTCAGGGATTCACATGTTTCAGGGAAACAAAAATGAGATCCATGTGTGACACACTAATAAAATATTACCAGCAGGCTATTTCCATAAAAATACTGCAAAAATCTTTTTTTTTTTGCCAAAACAATTGCAATCTTTTATCATTAATTAAAAATGTTTAGATTCTTCAAAGTCAGGTGTGACCTGATGGCCCCTATTTCTTAGTTTAAATTTGTCTTAGAGCTGTGAATTGCCTTTAGAAATGAGGTATTGACTGAAAATAATATCTTAAGCATAATCTTTTTTGTCATTACACATCACCTTGTTGCAATTGTTTTCCATTTGACAGACACCAGCTCAATTTTGTCCTATGCAGAATTCTGTTGTGTTCTGCCAGCCACTTGATATCAGGAAGTGTGTGCAGTGCATAGCACTTTACTGAAATAAAATAGGTGAAGACAGCTCAAGGGTAGTGAGACTTGTAAGAGCAAGTAATGACTGAGAATTTTCAGAAACCATTCGTCCAAAAAAGGATTTTGACATGGGAGTCATTAAAGTAGAAACCTAAAGGATAGAAAAAAATTACTTATTTACAATCTGGTAACTTGAATTACTATATATGGTACCATATATGTCATAAAACAATTAAGTTTAACTGATCCACTGCATTTAGTTAATATAAATCCAGTACTTCCCTTTTCTTCTTCATATCAACCAGGTTGCAATAAAAATTAAAATATTTTGATGTAGTCTGCTTGTTTTACTTTTTATTACTTTAATACTTACAGAACTATTTCTTCCAGTTGCCTCAGATTCTTCCAAGAAAACAAAAGCCTGCAATGGTGTACTGTTTTTCCACACAGTAATTCTTTCATGGCTATTTGGGAAGACCAACTTTAAAGAGGCAGATATTTTTAACACAAGTTAAGGGTTGTCTCTAAATGCATTAGAGCAGCATAACATTTTGTACTCTAAATTCATCTTATCTGTTCTCCAAGTTTTACCAAAAGCTCATCTATGCACATATTCTTGATAACTTGTGTGCAAAAGTTTCATTACAAGACCATAAAGGAGACTCAGAGCAGCAGCAGATTCAACTCACTGCCTTTCAAAAGCTTCAGCTAAATCCAAAGAAATTTTCAGGACTCTAGAGCTAGACAACTTGGACTCAAATAGTCCTTATGGGTTCTTTCCAAATCAGCATACTCTGCAATTTTGTGAGCTTCCTTTGAACATCTTCAAGAGCATAGACTCATCGCAATTGTGGCAGCAGAAAACTCTGAGCCAGACAAGGCCTTGCACTGTAGGGTAACAGAAAAAATGAGATGGCCCAAATGTACAGATGGGAATCAGGATATTTACCCAGACCTAGGAGAAAGCTTACAGCTGCTGCTCAGTGCCTAGTTGTGATCAAATAACCACAGTGAAAAAAAATCTATCAAGGAATATATTCCAAAGCTTCTCAAGCTGTACAGAAATCTCCTATTTCTCATGCACTATTTCAATCTTTCCTTTCTATTGGATGAATTCTGCTACCTCTGTGGGAAGAGACCAAAAAAGCCTGAAAGAGTCAGTAGTGGGTGGAGTGCTTCTGTTTTCAGTCTGTTGTACAACAGCACCATCCAGCTGTCAAACAAAAAAATTATCAAGCATTAGTGCTGCTATCCAGATTTGGTCCTTGTATCACAAGCAAAATGAGTAATTAAAAGTATTTTAAAAACCCACAAAACCAAAACTCACAGGTCCCTTCCCTCTGTCGTATTATATTGATCCACTGTGTTACGCTTTCTGGGCTATATGTACAAGGGTGTGCTTTAAGGAAACTAAGAATGCAGTCCAGGTTTTTTTTTGTCCAGTAAGAGTGGCAGACTGCAACTTACCTCTGTTTCAGTGAAGTGTGGCATGTAACATCTCAGGTATGAGGAAAAGACCATTATCTTTGGCTCACAACCAAAGGTAGCTAATCACACTACAGAAGTTAATGGAAAAATCTCAACTCGTAAGAGCCTATGTTTAAGCTATCACACTTTACCACTTCAGCTTCAGTAGTGAAAGCAAGAAAAGCAACCTCAAGTGAGGAATAAAAATAATAAAAACTCATACTGAAGTAACAGATCACTCTTGAGAGACATTACAACATGAGGAAGAAAAGTCCTTCCTCCCTCAAGATTTTTCATGAACTTGTGTTATTTAACAGTAAGGAATGTGCAATGGAAATAAATGGCATAGCATTCCCTACAACAGATGACTGATTACCTGAATTAAATCTACAAGGTCATTGCTTAAATTGCCCTCAGTTCTACACAAAACTCATTTTTGTAACACCCACAGGGAGCTTACCATGTACATCCACTGATGATAAGTCTAACATTAGACTACTGTTCCTGCATTACACGTGCCTTAGGAAATCCTGGGATCACACATTCTTGCATTGACATCTGAAAGCAGTAATGTATCTCCTCCTGATTTTTTGAAGGCCAGTACTTAGTTCTTTACACTTTACAAAGCAGCACAGGGTACCTATCAATGCCAGTCATCCTTTAAAAGAAAACAACATTATTGGAAGCTTCCCAAGTAAATACTGTCAGGAAAAAAAAAACAAAAAACTTTTAAGTGCAACAGTCAACCCAAGAGAAAGAACATTTCTACACACAATGAAAACCTGAAAGGAAATCCTAGGATAAATGAGATAACTTTAAGGAACTTAAGGTTATGCAAAGAAGAATCAGCATACCCACTTCAAGAATGAGATGATGTTTTTCTTGCACATAAAATACACTGTAGATTTTAACATAAGCCCAGAATTTAAGAGCACAGCAACAGAAAAACAGCAAGCACTAGAATAGTAGCTAAAGCCATAGGGGCAAAGAACATGTCCAAAGATACAGCAGAGGTGGCAAATGACAAACCTGTGCCAAGTAGAGAGAAGGTGCCCTTAGACACCAAGGGAGGCAAAAAGCCAGAAAGGCAGCAAAGGCAAAAGAATCTGAAGAGACACAGCCCTAAGGAAGAGGACAACAGCTCCCCAAAATCTGCAGATGAACAAGAAGATCATAGAGAGGCATGGTTAATAAGGAAGTATTATGGCTAAGTTTAATGAAAGCAAGAAGTTCTCTCACTATGAAAGAGAACAGAACACACAACCTTCAAAAGGAGCTGTATTAGAAAGTTACTACAAGACTACATCATTAGATCAGAGGCAGAACAAAGGTACTAGAAAAACACTGCAATAAGAGACCAAAATATTAAAATCAGTCAAAAAAGAACTGGTGCCAAACAGGCAAAAAAAAGAGGCAAGATTAGTATGTAGGAGGGTATTAAAAGGTAGCAAGGATGTGGCAGAAAAGAGCAAGCCTTTGAATCTAAAATCAAAGTATCTTCAGCTCCACACACAGGGGAACAAAAACAAACAAAAAACCACAAACAAACAAACCCTCCCCCCACCAACCGGACAACAACAACAACAAAAAAACTACAAAAAGAGGAAAACGTCAAAGTTTGCACTTTAGGTGAAGGCAAAGTTATTTGAAATAAAGAATCTTATGGTCTTGATGGAAGAAAGTAAATCTTCCTTGCCAGGAACTGACAAGAAAACTTGTGACATGCTTGAAGGCTGTACAGTCTTGCTTGGAGCATTGCATACTCAAAAGGCATAGGGTTACACACTCATTCCAACAGAGATGGTAGGATCAACCCATTTTAAAACAGATGTAGATAGAGAGCAGAAAGGAGGAGCAGAAAGCAAAAGCAGATTTTGTGGAGTTGCTAGTCGATCAAACAACAAGGAAACAGCGTAAAAAACTCAGCAAGCATAGAAATAGGCCTACAGTGGAAAGAAACAAGACAAGCCAGACAGGAGAAAGATAAAGCCATGAAGGCTTTCCAAAACAGTCTAAATAGAGACACATCATTTTTACACCATCCTTCATGAGGTCAGCCAGAGTTCTGCCAAGTTGATCCCAGTCAGAACTAAAGGATTTCACATGGAACCTGAGCTCATGACAGTAGTTTTAATGTTTTATCACAGGATACAAGCTTTTAAGCCAGGACGCCAGAAAGTAAAAGGTAAAAACCACTGTCTCAAATAGACAGCAACATGTTTACATTTATTAGTTGTTCAATTTAGCTAAAGAATCAACCTTATTTAAGATTAGAGTACCTGTTTAAACTGAGCTTTGTAATCTCATATGAGTAAGCATTTCCAAACCCCAGGTTTCAGCTGTCCAGAGTCTTACATAGATGTACTATAGTTAAACCTGCCATGTCACTCAGAGGATCTGTTTACATGTCTGCAAGCCCCCCCTGCCTCCCCGCCACCAAAGTATCCATTTACTATCCACAGAAATTACTATGCAGCTCAGACCTGAGGAGTTCAGTTTTATCTTCACCAGTCTCTCTAGTGAACTCTGATCTGCAAGCTTCTAACTAGCAAAGCTTGCAGATCTGATTTACTGCAAGCTTCTGCTGTCACTGACAAGTGCAGTAGCAGACCCAATGACAAGCTTGTTGGATTTTAGGATTTTAGTTCATGAACAGTCTTATTAAACCTGGGGACACAGAATTCAACATGTGAGAACAGTGATAAAATCACATATGGTAAATCCATACTATTGAGCAGAACAGCTGAGTGCAAGGAACATGTTGCATGTACCAGCTTCTCAGCCTGCTCCAGTCTCAGAACTTAGAACCACATTGCAATGCTCACCAATCCCATCTTTTCAAACAGACTTTCTGCAAGTCCCATTAATTTTCTATTTAGGATTTCACAGCAAGGTAGTTTCTACTTTCAAAAGTTTCTGCACAAGTTGCACTGATACCTGCATCTTCCAATAAAAAGAGGCCAGGTTCCTATGACAGGAAGTATGAACAAACCTAGGAAGTTCTATCCTGGAAAGCTCACACATTTCGAAGTTTAAGATCTTATTTTAATCCAACATATGGCAACTGTAAAATCCAGTTCATAAAATGGTGACTTGCTGCTCCTAAGTCTTCGTAGGTACAGTGACAACAGTCAATCAATTCAGGTTTCTAGTCAGTAGGGCTTCCCCATTGATTCCAAGATTTTCTTTCTTTCTTCTGCTGAGGGCATCTCTGGTTTCACACCATTTCTCTTCCTTTGCATCATAATTCCATGCTGAAAATAGAACAAAGTGACCATGAGAACAGATTTCCCAGAATCTCTGCTTTTAAGCTCTGAATGAACAAGATTCTTAACTAGAAAAATGCTTTGTATATTAAGACCTAGGTACTCTAAAAGCCTGACTAGCTGATAACTAAATGTACTAGTAGTTAGTTCAAGATACCTGATAGTTTACCTTGCTGCTTCAGAATACAGGGCAATCAGTATTCCCATTACTCTATGCCAGACTAATGCACAATTGTCTAAATTGTCTATAAATAGGGTTTTTTTGTAATTCATGCAAGTATTTAAAAGCTAAGCTAAAACCTCTTTACTTCAATGGCATAAGGAAACAGCAGAGAACAATTTAACTGCACATAGATTCTCATGATACTTCTCTACCATCAAATAAGCTTTATATCAGGTTAAAGTAAACATGATACAAGCCAGTGGGAAACCAAATAACCTTACCTTGCCTCAGAACTTTTTCACTGCATCAGTTTAAAAGAGAACTTATTACTAGAAATATGTGACTCAAGTTCAGAGGAAAACATCAGGTACTGCAAGAACACTCACAAACTAAGAGAGTAAACCCAGAACAGTCAAGTTAAGTACTGTGATGTACATGTGCTTAAGTCTTCCACCAACATATACTGATACTACCTGGACTGGCAAGTTACTGTAAAAACATCATTAGCTCAGTTTGAAGGGTTCAGAAAGCAGCATGTCAGAACTAATGTACAAGAAGCAAAGCAGGGAGTAAAACTTAGAAAGTTTACTGTGCTTACCCAGAATTTTCTGCAGTTTTTGTACTTCAAAAAATAATCAGTACACATATCCTTGTTATAGTTGTTGTCATCCATACATTTTGTAGTGGCATCTGTTTCCTTTAATAGGAGAAAACATACTTCAGAGCTGAGGGAAGTTACTGTACTCAGTGTTTAGATATTTTAACAAGTCGCAGAATATCTATGAAGATAGGAGTGAGCTCTTCAGATGAAAGAATTCTATCAAAGAGAGCAAAGGAACACCTATTACAAAGGCTCATCAGTACTTCCAAGCAGTGATTTCACTTAGAGATAACAGAGACTAGTCCTCTTCAGACAGTAAGTGCAGAGTCCACAGAGTATTTGTTTACAATGATGGTTGGTATAACTCACAAAAGACTTTTAAAAAATAACCAAGCCTGTCTAACCAGGATTTCAGGCTCTGGTTTTAGAGACAGAAAACTTAAGAGACTGCTATCAGTTTTATTACTCCTATTTATGGGCAATTAACTTGTTATTTCATACTTATTATAATGGATGATTTTCAGCCCTTCCCATCTTCAGACTCTTAAGAAACATCTAATGCAAAGTGCTATAATGCCAGTGTGCTATCCACAAAACAGCCCTCTAGAAAGTGCATTATTTAACATTGAAATGTATAGACAAATCTCAATTTGATCATCTTACCGCTAGACATGGATTTATATCATGATCTCTAAGCTTTTTTGCATGCCTGGACATTCTAGACGGACACTCGTACCTTGGCTAGAAAGGGAAAAAAAACAGGTTAAGTATCTACTTTTAACAGTAACTCAGAATTAAGTCTGAAATTCAAGATGTAATAAAGGCCTTCTAGTAACACACAGTTTTGTTATCTTTAAAAAAACCCAAAAACTAAACAAAACCCAACCTTCTTTTGCAAAGGGTTACTTCAAAAGCAGTAACAGCAAGACAACACTGGTGAGTTTAGCCCATTGCCAAGACCGCTCACTCTCTGAAATTCCTGCAGAGAATGGAGCCAATGCAGCAGCTCTCACACCAGCCTGTGTACCATGGAGGAAGTGACCACGTGTAGGAGAAACAGCTCCATAGAAGCTGTTCACAGCCAACACACTGTAGACACTTCAATTAAGAGCATGTGGGAGGAATGTACAAGTAAACTTTACCAGATTTGTTCCTACTCCTTAGCTGGATCATATCTGCATCATCACTGAGGTTTCCCAGGTACGACAAGTGCCCAACTATCTCCTGTGCTGCTATAGCAAATATTTAATAGATAACTGGTTTCACCGCAAGGTGGGACCAGACCCACTTACACTGTGTACAACAGCTTGGATCACATTTTTTACCATTTAGTAGTTTGACACTGACTCTGTAAGCTTGAGACACACAGAGTTCAGTGCCAAGACTCTACACTGATCCAAGATGATGACATCAAGATGAACAGACCCTCTTTCCCTTTACAGCTTCCTATACATTGCCTTCAGCACATATATGGCAATACAGGTATGTGTTCCAAACAAATACTAAGGCTAACAAAAAATAAATTAATGTTGACCAGATGACTGCTCAAATCAATGCAATCAGAAATACAGAACTGAGGAAGCAAATTAAAGTACTGCTAATGAAGGACACAATCTTGTTTTTCACTTTGTCAAAAAAAAAAAAATCAGCGCTAATTCTTAACTAAGACCTGTTTCTGTGCACATTAGGGAATGGTAAGCGCAAGTCTGCAGTAAAAACCCATTTTGCTCAATACCAGATTAAAAAAAAAATTAAAATACTGCTCTTTGTAGCTCATAGAAAACCATGTTTTAGATGGGGTTGCCTCTTTGGATAAACTATTCCTAGCAAACAAGCCTTAGGCTTTACAAGCTGTGCATGTATACTTTCCTGGTGCTTGGAGTACTCTTTGCTTTCCAATTGATAATCTGCAAATGGGCCTTTTAATTAACAGCGTGGGGGGGGGGAATGCTTTCACTTTCCTTTGAAAACTATCCAGCGCTTAAGTTAATTTCACAAGCCAGGCAAAAGCTCTCTTTTTTGATGTGTGGAAGTGCATTTTTTGATCAGGTACTTCCAACTCAAATGGAATCACAAGCAGGAATACTAGCATCATTACGGACTTCAAGAGAAGAGAAGGCAGAAGTAGGAAGCAAAATCATCATAGCACAATGCCTCACCTAACTCACCACAACAGATACAAGATTTTTAGACGTTTGCATGTATCTGTGTTATAACTCCGCATTTCATTGATATTGCTGCCTAAGCAGACATGCCTCAAGGTGTACAGTGTCACATTGACTTCATTATTTACTCTCTGAATGAATACTTGTGAGTCATAGGACAGGCCATCATAATCAGTGTTCCTTATACAAACTGTACCTGACACTTAACAGTTTGATTACGCTACCAGAGTCTGCGACCGTGCCCGGTCTAAGGAACAATGCACACAATCAATTAAACACCTACTTAAGGAATAAGCAGTTCAGGTTCTAATGAAGATGTACAGTGCAGAGGAGGCAAATGCTTAAGCATTCTTAGTACTACCCAAAAGGTCTGATAGCTCCTGCGCGTGTTGCTCTCTCCCCCTCTCCGAAGTACTTCAGACTTGAAACATTATCAGCTGGAAGGGCAGGCGGGTCACGCCGAAATGCTGCTGTGCGACTGAATGAGCAGTTGGGCAGGAAGCGAGCTTCCCCCTCCTCCCAGGTTCTCCTCATGTACGGGCTTCCTTTCCTGCTTTCAGATTACAGGTCAGAGCCCAACCACAAGCGAGGGGTTGTCTATTCCACAGTTCTTAATTATGCTTTAACACATTAACAGTTATAAATTGTACCACAGAGAACCAGGGCTGTTGCTGGTACTCTTTAACCCTAGGGCTTTTTCAGTTCATAAACCATCAGGGCACTTTGCTACAGGCTCCTGCCCATTGAAAAGAATTTAGTCTGCTTTAAAGGCACGCATATAGATACAAATTCGCTAATTATGCTGCAATGTAGACCAGCTCATTAAAACTTTGAATCCTGGAGCCAAGGCCGTACTAAAAATCCTACGGCATTTCGGGCTGTTACGGCGGCGGAGGCAGGAGGAAGCAGCCGGCGGTCCCTGACGCGGAGCACCGCGGAGCTGCCGCCTTGCCCAATTCGGCTTCCCGGGGAGGGCCGGGGGCCGCCCGGGTGCGGAGCCGAGGCCGGCGCCCCCCGCCCCGTCCCTGCCTTCCGCCGGCGGCGGAGCGGCCGGAGGCGGCGGCGACCCCTTCCCCCGCCCGGTCGGTCCCCGCGGCCGCTCCCGCCGCCTCCCCTCGGCACCACCTGCCGCCAGGGAGCGGTGCCCGGCCGCGCCGCCGCCGGGCCCGAGCGGGGCCGCCCCGGCCCGCGGGCGGCGGAGGTCGAGCGAGACTTCCCTCCGCCGGCCGGGAAAGGGAGGCGGCGGACGGGCACAGCGCGGGTCGCCGCCGACGGCACTCACCTCCGTCCCCGGCCGTGTCCGCTGGAGCCCGGGGCGGGAGCGGGGCAGCCCGTCTCCAATTCGAAAGACGTCAGCGGCTCGGGCAACGCGCTTAAGTACGGGCGCAGCCTACCCCGCTCCCGGCCCCGCGGCTCCCCCCGGCCCCGCGCCGCCGCCGCCCACGCCCCGGCGGCTCTGAGTGGCACGGCCGGGCCGCCAATGGCGGCGGCGCCGCGCCCGCCCCGGCCGTGAGCGGCGCCTCCTTCCACCAACGGGGCGGGCGGCGCGGGCCGCAGGCGCCGGCGGCGGGGCGCGGCCGCGGCCCTGACTGACTGGGGGAGGCGTCCAACCCGCGGTGCGTGTGGGCGGCGGGCGGTGTGGGCGCGGCGTGTGCGGCAGGCTGGGCTGCACCGCAGCGCATACACTACAATGGCTGCTGGAAAGACGGGAAAGCAAACAATTTCCAGGCCCGCCGCGTCCAGCCCGAAATATGGGGAAAAAATTACAGAAAAATCGGAGAACACTGTAAAGGGTGGAAACGGGGCGCAGAGGGGATGCTGAGGCTCCCGCGGTGAGTCTCCTGCGGGTTTGGGGGGCAAGCGCCGGGGTTTAGCAGGGAAATATCAGGGTTATTTAAATTATGAAGGGGGAGGAGGAGAAGGAGGGGGGAGAGCAGAGAGGAGCAGCGAGCAGTGAGGAAAAGTTTGTGTTAACCATCCCTCTCTTCCATCCCTCTCCCCCCATCTCCCGCAGCCCCCCGCCGCCCCGCGTCGGACCCCCCCGGGGGGAAAAGCAGGGGAGGGGAGGCGAAGCGAGCGGGGCCCCCCCCCCCCCCCCCCCCCCCCCCCCCCCCCGGAGGGAGAAAGAGATGATTTTCAGAAAAACCTCACTCAGGAGTTTCCTCCACTCCTCCCCTCCCTCCCCGCGGCGCTCTGCTGGTTCGCGAGGAGCGGGCGAGGCGGCGGGGCTGCCCGGGGGACGGCAGGAGGGCGCGGGGTGCCCGCCGCCGACCCCCGCGGCGGCCCGGGCCCGGGGCCGCGGGGCAGGGGCAGGGGCAGGAGCGGCGCGGCCGCCCCCTCCCCTCCTCGCCTCTCCGGAGCCTGTGCTGTGAATGCAGTGACAGCGGCGAGAGCGGCGAGAGAGGGAGCGGAAGACATTAGAGACCGCGGTGCCGAAAAATGAGGGAAAAAATTAATATAAATTCGCCCACCGCCTCAAACCGGACAAATTTCGCACAGAAATTTCCCCCGTGGACCCGGCTACCCGTGGGGTGTCCCCCGGACCTGGCGGCTGCGTCTTTGGGGGGATCCGGAGTGACTTTGGGGCACTCGACCCCCCTTTCCCGTCGTTTTTTGGACAAAAGTTTTTTTTTTCGTAATAAAGAAACGAATTTGCCTGCTCTCCCCCTCCGAGTAGCCCAGGAGCTTTTCCCTTCCCCATCGGTGTGTGTTTAGAGAAAAGTGTGAACCCAAGTAAGTGCTGAGTCGTGTTGCATTGGGGAGGGGGGTTTGCTAACTGAAAGCAGGAGAGATCCGGAGAGAGAGAGAGAGAGAGAGCAGGGACAGCTTGTTGTCAGTATCATAAACAACCAAAATGGAGGGAGAACTGAGGCATATAACAAAATAAAAATCAGAAAAAAAAGCCAAAAAATACCTAAAAATCGGGGCTGCTCCCCCTTTTCTTCCTCAAGGTAACAGTATAAAACCCGTGTCTTCCTGAGACCGTTTTAAGGTTTCAGGGAGCAAGGAGTTAATATTTATTATTTTTTTTTGTTGATGAATTCTTTGGAAAGGCAAAAGCCTCTTATAACTCGCCACCGACAATGAGAAAACGTGAAAATCCCTTTCAGGACAGAGAGGTAGGGGGAGATGATGGTGCAGAAAGTGTATAACTTGGGGGTAATGTGGAATGATCCTAGATAAGATAAATGCTGGATGTGGTGCTGTATAACTTCCTTTTTTAATGCTTTTTTTGTGTGTGTGTTTTTGGGGGATTTGGGGAGATGGGGGCTCCTTTCTTTTCCTCTTTTTCTTACCCCTGTTTTTTTTTTTTTTTTTTTTTTTTCGGACCGGAATGTAATGCTTTTGTGGTGTCACTTTCCTGATCTAATTAGGATGTGTGAGGCAAAGAGTAAACCTTTCCGGTTTATAAAGTGCATTTTCGTTGCCTTTGAATTTCAAGTTTTCTTGGTGGCTCACTCCTCTGTTTGAACTGGATCCTTCAGAGTGGTGTGGGGTTGAGCTAATGCTCCATAGGGAGAGCAGAGAGGGCTCGGGGGCAGGGCACCTCTTCTGCGGGTGGTTGCTGATTTCCCTGGCACGTTCGGTTCACCTGTTTGTCTCCTACAAAGAATGTATTCTGCAGTCTCCTCGTTTTATTTATGTGAAATAATGATGCCTCATCTCGCCTCACATAGAAGTTAATGCGAAAGTGCTGCTGATGTTGGTTCCACGTGGGATCAGGGACATAGCAAGGCATTTTAAAGAGACAGCTTCTCTTTTCCTAGGGTTATCATCACCTCTGCAGCACCTCTGCCTCTAGCAGAGGGGTGGTTCGTTGTTTTTTTTTTTAATGGAAAGGTATCAAATCGGCCCTAGTCTGATAAATTAGGGAAGGATAACAGGGGGAAACCTGCAGAATCGTTGAGATCAAAGCAATTCTTTTGTGTGTAGCAGGTCTTCAGGAGAGTTTTCTTGGTGTGTTAATTAAAATGCTGTGTTTTGGAGAGTGTTTTTGGAATGTATGCTGCAGAAATGAAATAGTCTCAGGTTGTTTAATATTAAGGTCTAGTGCTGTTCTGGTAGCTGTGAATTCTATGGGAGGAGAGTAATTCCCTGTGTGTAGGGCAATTTCACAGACATTTTGTGAAAGTTGTGA
Organism: Chloebia gouldiae; assembly: GCA_003676055.1. NCBI lineage: Eukaryota > Metazoa > Chordata > Aves > Passeriformes > Passeridae > Chloebia > Chloebia gouldiae. The sequence continues at coordinate 31,744,027 of QUSF01000001.1, read as the reverse complement.
AGTGCGTTATTTTTACTTTGAATACATTCAGTTTTGTTGGGAACACCTGAGTTTGTTCAAAAGTTTATTCTATGCCTAAATCTCCTAAACCATCCCCAAAGGTTTTGAAAATGCTGAAAAATAACTGTAGATTTTAATTGGCCAAAGTAGGGGCTCTTTACAAGTACACCTTAGCTGTGTAGTTATAACATCACTTGGAAGAATTGCCTCTGGCTTTATTTAAAGAAAGAAAAGTCATCCTAACTGTAGTCTAGTGTCATGTGTATGTGTGCATGTGTGCATGCATGCGTGCTTTTAGCATGGGTTCTGGCTGATACTGTTTTTTTTTCTTAATTTTTAACTTTAAATGTTTAACTGTGATGATGCGAAATGCTCTGCTTGTCCCTATTATCTCCTATGTATTTTAATTTTATTTTTGAATGTCCTATTTTAAAAAATTAGCATTGCCTTTTAACATGGCAGTTTAATATCTTTATGAGGAGTTGCAATGTTGCCTTTACACTTGCTTTGTTTTTGGAGTCTTTGTACTTAGTTCTAGATTGAAAACTGAGTACAGGTATGCAGTTCTTGAGAGGGAAAATGGGGTACTGAACTTGGATGGAGACTATTGCAGCACATGTTTTCTGTGAATTTGTGGAAATTGAGCAGGAGTTGTGATAGCCCTCTGTGTTGAATAGCATGTGCTTGCAAATGATCTGTACCCTTTCTGCAAGTGTGACCAAAGAAACTTGTTGCTTAGGATAGCCTTGTGGTTAAAGATTTGGGAAGAAATCTCAGAGTTTTCCAGTGACTCACAGTTGTGAAAATTAAATCACATTAACTACTTTTAGGTTAGATAAAAAGGTCATCAAGAAAGAAAGATTAATCATTTTGTACAAAGGAATGATATTGAATGTTTTTCCAAAACTGCCTTTTATGGTTTAGAGATCTCTTTTATAGTTAGTAAAAATTCAGATTTTAAAGTTCCTTTCTGATTACTTCTTAAACTGATCTATTATTTTTATTGACTGAAGTAACATTACCCTGGAATGCATTGAAATTTGATAAATTAATAGCAGTTCACCATATGTTGGTAGTTTTAATGTACCAGGGTAGATAGACAGATGTGCAGAACTAACTTAAATAAACTAGTTAATGGTACTGAGAACTCTTAAAATGCTGTTTCTGTGACCATCAGTATGAAGTGCTTAACATGTCTCTACATTTTTTACCTAATTTAGAGCTTTTTAATCATTAATATTTTAATGCTGAAAATAGGTATTGACACTGATAATAACAATGTGAAAGAAGCAGTGTTGTAAAGTATCTTTCTTGACTTACAGCTATGTATTAAAAAGCAAATTCAGTGTATCCAACTACAGTACAAAATTGGGGATTTAGGGTGGAGAAAGAGGAAAGGGTGTTCTCTCAGAATTTGATACTCTTCTAAACCATTTTAATAATAAGGTGTATAATCCAGATGGAGATAATAATAGCAGAAAAAAATGTTGTTTAGGATTATTTTTTTGCAAACTTACTCTTTTGTAGAAAACAGAATTCTTACAGTGATGAAGTGTTTTTTTTAAATAAAAATACAAAGTAACTTTCAAAGCTTCCTTGTTCTAAGAGTTAAGATAATCTTCTTTATTATGTATTGGTCTCATTCCATACATGATACAGTTTGATTTTTTCAAGATTTTCTAAAATTAAAACACCTGAGGAAACAAATACTATAGTCTGTTGTTGGTAAAGTTAACCTACTTTTTCTAGATAAACAGGAGAGGTGTAAATGTATTAAAATTCTTTATAGAGACTTACCAATCTTATTCAATAGTGTTTAAAAAATTAATAACTACAGTATTCTACAACAGTACAAGCAAATATAGGAATCTAAAGTGACATGCATTCAGCTTTCTTTGAATGCTTAGCTCAAATATGTCTCTTGGTGTGTACTTTTAATTTAGTAATTATCCTGAAAAATAGTTTTCAATGTAGAACTTTTGAGATTTAAATTAAGAAACCTCTAAAAAGTTTGTGTAATTCCAAAAGGCACTGTGTACAAAGTACACTTCTAATGGTTGTCCATCTCTGCAGTTGGTTAGACAAAATGGTGCCCTAAAGTCTCCTTCTTTCAGGGTATTGCATATATTTTAAAATTAATGGGTTAAGGAGAGCACTACTCATGTTCTAAATAAACCACTGTTTGTAGCTGTTCAAGGTTATTTTCTAAAATAGATGTTTTTACTTCAGAGTCTAAACCAAAAGTTTTTAAAATTTTCTGTCTATAACCCCTTATGTTGTTAAAATCAGTTTTTGTGAACAAATACTTTTTGCTAGGGTTCTTGAACAAATTGTTTACCAAGGAGAAATATTCTGGAAAACATGAAATCTGTTCAAGTACTTTGACCATTCTCAAATCAGTATAGACTTAAAAGGAGCTAGCAGTGACCACCACTGAAGTGACAGATAACTTGATTTCAAGGAATTATTCTCCAATATCTGCTACTAGTAAGGATTTAGCTTGTAGAGCTTTTGGAAGAAATGGGCAATATTTATCCACTGAACTGCTAAGCATCATTAACTGATTACCAAATGTTTAGGTAGCCTTAAAAAGCTATTTAAAAATAATTCAAATATTAGAACAAAGTAACATTTGTATTGATCAAATGTAAAATGTTTGAATTACCGAGGCATGAGAGTGGTCTTTTTGCAGTTATCTGGGCATTTTGATAATAGACAATTGTGTATTTTCCTCTAACCTAAAAAAAACCCACATCTAGAATTTAATTCAATTTATATTGATTTTTAAATTATGTGATCTTGTAACTTGAATGTAAAACACTGATTAACTTGCAATATAATCACTTACACAGATGCTTTTTTTTTTTTAGTTGTCAAGGATTATACTGAACATTTTTCTGAAATTACATAGATTGCAGTTGTTAATGCATTTTAAATAAAAAGTTGTCCACCAAATATTAAATGCAAAAGATCTTAATTGTATGCAAGTTCAGAAAACCTAATAATAAACAGTACTGGTCACCATTACTGCAGATTCAGTTTTATTTTTATTTAGTTTGTGTTGTTAAAGTGTTTTCTATCTACATCTGTATCACTGTTCACCTGTTATTCTCTCAGCTTAGGGCAAATAGCAGAAATTAATAGAACTAGAGGGAGTTTTTTGACTTTTGAAAAGATATAGTGTGCATTTTAGAGTAGTTGTGTGCTCACAGTTTTAAAGGATGGGGCCTTCTCATAGGATGTATTAAAATTTTTTATATTTAAATGAACCTTGCATGTCTAGCAAACGGTTTCTGTAGTATCATGGCATTAAAATTAACCACCATATATGTCAGGGGTTTGAGATGACTGTGTAAGTACATACCTGACAGTGATGAGTGGGAAAGATCTATAGTTATTCTTATGTTGAAGGAATAAATCTGTCTCTATTATAGTCTTCTCTCTAGCCTTCTTGTGTCTCCTTCCTGGTTTACTGCCTGTCCAGAGTGTAGAGATACCTTGTCAAATGCATTAAAACACATGGCCAGAGTGATGAGCTATTCTATTCATGACCAAATCTGATGTTTTTTATAGACTTGGAGGGGGACACAAAGAAAATATAATGTAGCCCAATGGGTATTTGTTTGGAGGAAAGGAAAGAGAGGGAAAAAACCCCACAGGTCTGAACTATTATAAAACCAAAAAGTGAGATTAAAAAAAAACTGAATGCAGACAAGTGTGGCTATAATGCATGCAACAGTAATTCAGAACTCTGAAGTAAAATACCTCAAATCAGATTTGAGAAAGTCAAGTGGGAGTCAGGAAAGTAGAACATAAGAATTGCCATCAGATGCAATTAAGAAATAACTATGTAAAGAAACTTGGAAAAATGCAAAAAGTGTCTGTTACAGTAAACTGAATTGCTATAATCTTCTTTCGCACTTAATGTGCTAAATTCCTCTCTCAAGGAAAATATCCCAAGAAATCAGATTAGAAAGTGTTTAAAGGGAATTATTTGTCAAAGTTGTTTTTTCATTCAAGTTAGGATAACCAATAATAACCTCTTCCATACTGCTGTAATAATACTTTGTTTGATACAATTTAGCTATACTGATTGCATATAGATTTACTTATGTATTGTGCAGGTAATTCACCAGTAGCCTGACACTGTGTATCTCTAACCCTAAAAGCTTTTCTTTATGGTTGTGAGTCACATCAGATTTGGCAGTCTGCAAATGTAAAGTATTTCTTAGGAAATAAGATGTAGATTGCTGATTTTGCCTTATGCACATGTGCTGTGAATTGCCAAATAACCAAAAAGGAACGAGGCTATCAGAAAACTTACCTTCCCTCTTCATGTATTGAGTATGTACTTGTTTTTGCTAGTGCATGAGTTTTCTAAAAATCCCTGCAAATCATCTGATTCTGAGTTAATGAGATCTCACTATACTACGTTTGAACAGCAGAAAGACCCTGTGTACGCAAATCAGATTTTACTGTTTCAAGTGCTTGTCACTTGTAATAAAACTGTTTACTGTATGGTGTATGTATTTATCATGAATGTTACATTTATATGTGGGATAGATACAGTCATGCACACATTTTTAGGAGACACTTAGGGACAATATCATGTCTTTTGAATCAATTGTGGTATAGGATTTTTTTTTTAAAGAGATCTTTTTGAAGGAAAGGCAGAATGAGAGATTCTGGCAGCTTGCTATTAAATTTCAATCAAGCCAGTATAGTTAGTAATAAAACATTTACAAGTTTGTAAATGTTAAGTTTCTTCAAACTCCAACTGTCACGTGTGGAATTTTCATTTATACTATTTTGCATTTACTGCAGCTGTGTACATGCAAGACTTAGGAATACTGCATTTATCACATGCAAGTATAGATAAAATATAAATATATAAAAGTAGAAATTGCCTGCAGCTGTTCTTTTGTTTTCATAAGACGATACATTACAAAGGTGTAAATTTATGGTGTTAGCTACCTGCTATCAGTTACTGGTGCTCTTCTCCTCACAAGTACTTTTAAGAAGAGTATAAAAGTAAAGTAAAACAAATATAAAATAGTGTCAGAGTTTTGTGTTCTGTTTAAAAGCTAAACACAATATTGTTCAAGCTGATTTTGTTCACTGGAAGTTACTGTGATCAATACTTACATGATTTGTTTCGCCTAGGATGCTAGGCAATATTGAACCACCTAGCTTGGAGAAGATCTTAGACATAAATGCCAGTTATTTAAATCTTTAAGCATTTTTTATTTGAAATTTTCTTTTATTCTTTTGAATACAAGGGTTGTGCTCAGACTAAACCACTCCTAATTATGCCCCAGCACAAACATAATGCTTATGGCTATATTTTAATCAGTTTCAGAGAAAGTCATAAAAATATTATTGCATCTGTCAAAGGATGGTGTTGCTGCATGCTATTTTAAATGGTGTTTAAGTACAGTTATAAGCATACCAGTACAATGAAATCAGCTCTATTCCTAAACAACAAAGTTACATTATTTTTTACTTAAAAAGTTAACCAAGAATCCTAATATGTTAATTATCCTAATTATTCAGGCTGGTTTTAGTATGTGTTGAAATTGCTTTAAAAAGTATATGTGAAATATTTATATCAAATTTGTTTAATTTCTCATTACTTGTAAAATGTAATGTTTTCCCAGTTATAATTTTAAAGGGTTTTTTGTCTTAGCTGCCTGAGTGTATCCTTTTCTTTTGGATACACTCTTTTCTGAACTCAGCACTTCTTTAACTTGTTTAAAACTCTTTTATTCTCTCAGAATCTATTTGTGTCCCTTTAAGTTTAGTTATTGATAATTTTTGTACCACAAAAATTGTGCCAAAGAGTACTGTGAAATTAACTTGAGGTTGTGATGCTAGAGGTAGAAAAATTGAGTACAGTGTAATACAGGAAACTTAATCATGATGTTGTTTGGGTGATGGGAATAGTCCCTAACTGGATGAATATTAAACTTATCTATGAGGAAAAGATGTCAGGTGTTGTCAAATATGTGTTATTATTGTTTCTCATAAGAAATACTCAAACACACTTCTTGTAGAAGGCAAACAGAAATCTAGATTATACTTTCATGAATGTTAAACTATGAAATAAGTTTCTTGGGGGGGGGGAATGGTTTTAGAGGTCTGCCCTGTATTATTTAACCTTTGAAAACTTGGCCACTTCAGAATATTTGAGAACAAGTAAGTTAAGCCCATATTGAAAAATACATTCCAATTTCTAGTACAGTTTTTATCCATGCATCATGTAAAATAAACTTCATGCTTTTTATTATACTTGAATTTTTGTACTGAAAGAAAAGTGCATTTAAGCGGTTTTTAACTACTTTGATTGCTTGTCAGTTTGATTGGAGTAGCAAGATACTTTAGTTTGGGGAGGTTGGATATGTGTTATTATTTTCAGTTTTTCTGTAGTTTGACTCTTAAAACAACTGAACATAAAAAGAGACTGGATCTTTCTTAAATCCTCAAGTGAGAAGACAGATGTGGTCAAAAAGGTGCTCTGGTGACTTAAATCACTGCCCCTCAGTCCTCTCAAAATATTTAAATCATAAGAGTTTGTGATATCAGTCACATAGTTGTGTTGCAACCTTGAAACTGATAATATATTCAGTTATCTTGAAATGAACTCCATAATTCTTCATTAGCAGATTAAATTTCTAAAGGTTTTGTCTGAATAAGAACTTGAGTATTGTGCTGCTTGTTCCATTTTTCATCAGGAACCAAGCAATCAAAAGTCTCTGAACTCTGAGCAAAGCCTCGAAGATTTAATGGATGCTCTAAATGAATGTTCTTGTCATAGTTTTAGGTGTTAAACTGTGGTTGAAGGTCAAATAATCCCTTCTGCTAAGCATCCGAATTTCATCATAAAGGAGGTAGTTTGATATTTGAAGGTAATTTTAGCATGAAAGTTTCATGTAGGCAGTTTAAAAAAAAAGCTAAAAGGCAGACAGAAATTAGCTGTCAGGTTGCAAGTGCTTTTTAACTGTCCTGTGAAGTGTACTTAAATCCCATTCCTTACTCTGAGATTGTAAAACTCATAGTTTGAAGGAGAAAGAGCTTAATTTAAAGCAGTTAAGAACAGTTAAGAATGAGCTTTACTGTTAGTTCTTCCTCCCCAAATATATATAAAATTTGCCACCATTTTGGCTGGCAACAGCCTCTGTAGAGGAGGAACTTTTATAAGGGTGTGTAGTGATAAGGAGTAAAGCTGACAGAAGATAGGTTTGGAATTGATATTAGGAAGAAATTCTTTACTGTGAGGTTGGTAAGGCACCAGAACAGGTTGCCCAGAGAAGCTCTGGGTGTCTCATCCCTGAAAGTGTTCCAGGCCAAGTTTGGTGGGGCTTTGAGTAACCTGGTCTAGTGAAAGGTGTCCTTTCCCATGGAACTGGATGATCTTTAAGGTACCTTCCAGCTCAAACCATTTTACAATTCTATAATATATCCAAACGTTTTGTAACTTAGGCCTTTGTAGGAAGGTTATGAGGTCTCCTGGACAAAGATTATATTGCCTCTGTGAATTAATTTATGAATTAACTGTTACTTAGCAACTTTGTAATTTTGTGATGTGATTTTGTGTTTGGGGGTACATCCTAGAGATAATGTAGTCAAAATTACTTCACTCCCTGTGCATGGCAGGGTTCTGACCCACAGATTGCATGTTATGTCTTCTTGCTTTGAGTATTTTTAGACTGGTTTTATGGGGGTAAAAAAAATTAATCATTTTTTTGACCTCCTACTTTATACATTTGTCACTTGTTTAGGAAGTTTTCTTCATGATATTTTTTTTAAGTATGTCGCCGTGGCTGGCAAAGTTACTGAATGATCTGAACTATAGAATTTCTAAGTGGAAGAGGGAGATGTTTTCCCATCTGATCTTGACTAGATTATTTGAAAGTTTCCTTTTCTTTTCAACAATGCTTTGCTATAAATGAAAACAAATTAAATTAAACAGTTAGTAAAAATGCATGGCCCAGGTTTCTCTTGCAAAGCTTATTAGAATCTAGTTGCATGATAGCAATTCCTTTCACTGTGGACCTTTGAGATATGAAGCCTTTATTTCATGCTTTCCAAACATCACCATTTCCATCTGTCAGGTTCTAGGTAGGTCTTTAGTAAATGTATAGTAGTAACTGGATGGTCTGTAATGCCAACATAATAAACCCACCTCAGAGTGAGAGATCTGTGTTAAAACTGAAGTGCTTCTCGGGGGGCAAGTGGCATTTCTCTGTGATCTTTTTTTTTTTTTTAATACTGTAACGTGCATTTGAAATTGTTTCAGGTGGCACTCATTGAAAGGGGTGGTCTTTCAGGTTAGCAAGAAGCAAGCTGTTCAGGGATTTTTTTAGTAAGTAAAAACCAGTATTTTTGTAGCTTCATTCAGAAGCTGGTGGTCATTGAGGGTACAGCATGGAACAGTAGATTCATGTGCTTCTCGGCAGGGGATGCTGCTTAATGATGGAACTACAGTGTCCTGAATGTGGAAGGAGCAGACCAGCAGTGAAGGATTGGTTGCTTTCTAAAGTGTGAACAGGGAACTGCTTAATTCTGGCTTTTACAAATAAATTAATTATTTGGAAGAAGATTCTTCTTTTACTTACTGGCATTTTAATTTTTTCCTGCAGTATCAAAAACAAACACTTCAGGACGATTTTACGAGCCCATCAGCTTGAAAGGGCAATTAATGTTACCGCAAATGAAGTTAAAATATTCAAAAAATATTAAACTGTCTTGAAAGCAAAGAAAAATAACTACTGCACTAATCTGGTAATATTTTTCAGTGAAGTAAATAATACTTATGTGTCATGAGAGATTCATTTAGCAGTAGCTTAGTTCCCTCAGTAAGAGAATGTTGGTATATTAGTATATTTGTTAATATAATACATAATAGAAGAATATAGTTTTTGATAACAAAACCATCATAACTCGATCACAAGAAAAAATTACATTGTGTCTACATACATCCATAACCTAGATATTCCTAGGTATTCAGAAGCTTCCGTGATGATTTCTGGAAGCTGTAAAAACACAAAGCTCTTCTTCTGCATTCAGATAGTGCATGATAAACTGCTTTCTAAAGTTAGTGAGTGTTGGTTTGGGGGTCTTGAATTCAGAATTAAAAGCAATACGTAGAAAAGTGGTACTGTGCTGACTTAGTAGCACAAAGTGTTTTAGTCCACTGTTGAAAGTACATATTATACTGTTGTATAATATGTACATATTATATTTTAATGTATGTATAATATATATTATAATATGTATATTATGTATACTATGTATATAATATATTATATTGAAGTGCATATTATATTATAAAACCTGTATGTGGGTGTTAAATGGCTCTGGAGTTGACTTTCTAGAAATATGGAAATTACCTAGGAAAACAAGTATTCTGTTTTGTTAGAACTACAGTTTCCCTCTGGTGGATTTGCCTTTAATTGAATTCTGCTCTGTGATTTTTCTTTTTCTTATTATTTGCACAAAATTTTGCTCATGCTTTTTCCTCCAAAAACATACCAATAGTATTGTATTCCTGCTGTGATTATTATGCATAACATCTCTGACTCAACAGATCAAAAGTTATGTTTACTGGAAAACAGAATTAACATTTTGTAATTTTTAAAGAACACTTAAAAACAGCTGTGTCAAAAGAGATTATGTTTTTAGCATGCTAATCCACTAAGCCATCATACATCACTCTGTAGGCAATGTTTTTATTCTAAGCAGCTACCTCTTACAAGAGCCCATCTGAGAGATTTCAGGATGGCCCAGAAATAAACCCATGAAGTTGAGTTCTTAAGGAAGGAAACGTCCTCAATAGAATGCCTTCATTGTCAAATTGAAGATATTTTTTCCAAGGATTGGCAGCATGTTTTGGCCTCCTCTAAGGAGTTCTGGCTATTGGGGACAAATTGATGATAAAACTGACATATGCAAATTTTTTTTTGCAGTGGGAGGGGGTAGTAATTCCTAGTTTTTGATGGAGAATATTATATTGTGATAACCAAATACCTGAACAGAATACTGTACTGATGAGGGAAAAGACAAAGGGGTAGGAGAATTTATGCCAGCTGGATTGGAGACTCTGAGATTCATCTGGATTAGTTGTTTCAATTGCTAATCTTACCCCATGTTCCTCTGCCACTTTTTTTTCTGAAGTTGTCTTTTCAATGTTTGTAATTGTATACTGTTGCTGAGTAAAGAGTCACACAGACGTGGGAAACAGCAGTACTGACTTGGCAGAAAACTCAGTAAAGTGGAAAAAATGCAACAGAAAAATAGAGTTCTGTCGTATCTTTTGACTTCAGAAATCTTAAGTGTTGCTTTTAAGAACATTATATATACATGTGGTAATCTGATTTACCTATATATTGACTGGCTCTGTGTACACCAATGACTATAATTTTTTAGGTAATAAATACCAATATAAGGAATTTGGTTGTATTTAGTTGAATTACTGTGCAAAATTTGCCGAAACAGCATAGAAGTAACCATTTTAATTTGTTTTTTAAATGCTAATTCAGAATGGTACAACATGAGTGAAAAGTTTAGTTAGTTGTTACTATGTGATACTCTATTCGGGCTAGTTATGGAGGTCTATTTAATGTTATATGACAGATTAGAATATTTAACTTGAAAATGTGCTACTGCCTGACTGGCAAGTTGGGACATTGCCTACTGTGATTTCCTACTGGCAAGAACTCTGTTTTAAGGGAAGCTTGGCTATACTTGAAACTAACAGAGTTAACTAAGGTTTGATATGCTGCTTTCTTCCTTAGGCCCGCTGAAACATCTTTTGGAATTTGTGCCAGTGTGGTTTTGGACTGTAGAATAATGTGCAATGTGTGTAGAATGACTGTAGAATGTAGAAGTGTGCCTCACACAATGTAAGACTCCTCAGGTTTGGTGGCATGAACCCTTTACCTTGAGGTGATTCTGTGGGGGTTTTGTTACTCTGGTAGTCAGTAAACACTTAGGGGCAGAGCACAATACATTGTGGCTTTGATCTCGTCCCTGTATAACCATCTGCAAAGAGCAGTGCTGTAATGTGACCCAGGAGAATATGGGAAAGAAGGTATTTAGTGATGCAGAGAGAAATGAAACAACATCAGGCCTACGTTGGTGATGCAGCAGTAGTCCAAAGAACTGTCTCCTCACTGTGCTTTCCTGTAAGGCACTGCACTAAATAGCATGAGAATAGCACTTCCTACATAACACTTATGGGTTATGTTAGTAAATAAGGTATTTTCCACAAGGAGTTCTGTGTATTAGCAGGTGCTACATGGAAGCAACTATGCCAGTCTTTATGTAAATTGTTTTTAAATAGACTGTTGAATATGGTGGTGTTCCAAACAGTCACAGTTTAAAATACTGATAAGGAAGGAATTGTTGTAAAGTATTTTGTTCTGAAGCTGTATACTGAATCGTCCTGGCAGACAGAGTTCTTCGTTCTTCCAGGGCTGGATTTTCACTGAACAATTAGATGAAGTTACCTACATTTGAACTGATTGCTGAAGTTATCCCAACAGGCATGAGAGCGATAACACTGAAAATTGGTACATAAATCACTTTTTGGAGCTGGGTTGTTAACTGCATTCGGAAAAAAATACGTTCTTTGACTCACCGATTTAAATATAAAAAACCTAAAAACAAATACCTAGAGAGTTTTGTATGTAGTTAGGATAGGGTATTACTCAATTTATATGTATGGCCAGTGCAGAAACAGAGAATGTCTCTAAATTCAGCAAGTGGTGTGTGTTGCTCTAAAGGCAGCAAGTGACTCATGTGACTGTCTTAGCAGCTGGGCAGCAAGATTAGAGAGCTACTATGTACACATTCCCTTACTGAGGGGTCCAAACTATTGCTAAATGAAGTTGTATTACTGCCAGAAAGTGAATAACAGGCATAAGAAAATATAATAAATAAGTGTGTCATCAGGTTAGTGCAGTAGTTATTTCAGATAGTCATTAAAGTGAAGGGAAAAAAAAGCCCAAATGCAGCTTTTCCAAGATTCATATTTAAAATATGTTTTTCCTTTTTTCAGACTCTAACTTCATATGAGGTTACATGTGAAGTGTCCCTTTTAATTTTGAAATTTGGAAAAGTCAACTTGAAATGGCTGTTTCTGAGACTGCAAGGAAAAAAATGAGAATGTTAGTGAGTGAAGGATCTTATTCCAAAGAACTCATTTATTTGTAAAAGTACTAAAAATATGCTTGTATCATGAAGTATTTTGATTTGAACTGAAATTGGCAAAGTGTGTACTTCTTGGTCACTTGCTAATTTGAAGACTTTTTCATGATGTTATTCCTCATGTATTTCCTAATTGTAAGAATTTGTGAAGTTTGTTCCAAATTGTCTTTAAGTTTTCCTGGCATGCCAGTATGGATTAGTGGAATATGTATTCTTTTCATTTTTTCTTATGTTTCCCTAATCTAATTTTGGGGGTTTTTTGGGGGTTTTTTTTGTTGGGTTTTTTTTTTTTTTTTTTTTTTTTTTGCTCAGATACTTGCTTTTCTTAAGATAGTTGCTAAACATTTGTGAATGCTTTGTTCTTTAGACATAATGTGTTTACAGTTACACATTGGATTTCCAATAGTTTATTAATTTAAACTGAAAACTGTCAAACTGTCTTCAGGATTAACCCTCGGGAGAACTCCTTTGAGTCTTGAGACCAGAGGACATACACTTGACTGTTGCAATCGAGTAAATTGATACAGAAATCAAGAAGATGTAAATATGAAGCTCCTTAAGTGCTATTTTTAGTGTCAGCTTTCCAACCATGATTATGTTTTAAAGATGAGAATGTATTTACCGAAGAGGAGCTTTTATATTTAAAAAGCCAAATCAGGGAAAAAGTTGAGCTCATGATAAATTCCTTATAGTAAAAGAGGATCAGAAGAATGTGTGTTCCTAGTTATCATCAGTGTGTCCCAGTGTCCTCAACAAGGTTAAACTGTTTGTTTGTTTGTTATTTTGCTTCAGGTTTTCTGGATTTCAGATTTCTCTATTTTTCTGTCTAGCAATGACTTGTTTCTCATCTTGTTGTTCTTTCCTGTTTATTCCAAGTTTCTGCAGCTTTCCTCAACAGTATTTTTCAGTTATATCTCTACGAAAAGATAGAGCATAAAATAAGATTGCCCGGAGTAGTCAGTACATCTGAAAACTACCTTCTCGGGATGGATGATTATTTTAAAAATGCTTCCAAACACCTTTATCTGACCTTTTTATTTTTGCACATTTAGATTTCTTCATAATCGAGTCTCTTAATTGTTTAGCATTTTGAAATCTTTGATTTATAGGAAAAGTTCACTTTAGGTTTTATTTTGATTCATTCTTTCTGAATATTTCATTACTAAATTTTTTAATGTACCATTTTTCTGTACCAGATTTCTTTTGTATTCTGCTTTAATTTTTCACTCCGAAATTACTCTTCAGTTTCAAAAGAAAAATGTTTCTGCACTTCTTAGTCTGATGATGGTCTGTGACATAGGATCACTAGGAAACAGAATATTTGTGTATTGACAAGTAGTTTATAGATAAAGCACTAGCATATTGTGACCAAGACTATACATACCTGCAAAATATATTGATCCTCTGACTACTTGAATGCTTCACTGGATTCTTGTGTGCTGTTCTTAACACATTCCTTGAGATGAACCATCTGAAATATCCCATCTGCCAGCAGGGTTTCAGCTTCGGGGTCTTGCTGCCCTGTGTTGTGTGCCACAGCAGCTTCTCAGGCTTGGACTTCTACCCCCGCCCCAATCAACCCCCTACCACCCCTCCCCAGGGAAGAACTCTGCCATACTCCAGTTTTGTTGAGCTCTTATCCTTCTTATCCTTTCTTCTGCAGTGTGCTTTGTTTTGTTAGAGTACCTTAGCACAGCTGGAAGAATTATATAAAATAAACAGCTGCCTTCAGAGGATTTTTGCATGAACTTGGACTTCGGCTTGTTTGTTTGTACCTTTCAGAATTAGACCCAAAATTTCTTAGCCACAAGTTTGTGCTGCTCCACTGAACTAAAGAGGGAAGTATCTTCTCAGAGATTCTAAGGAGGAAAATTCTTAATCCACCTCTAACCAAAAATACAGTATTACTTTTGATAAATGTGGAATTCAAATGTCCAAGGAGAAACAGCTGAACAAGATCAGACAAAAATATCTTGTATTTGTATGAGAGTGCTTCTTGTAAGCAGTCGTGCTTTAAGAAAAGAATAGGAAAGATTCTTTCTTGATATAGTCCTCCTCCCTCTGCTCAGTCATGCCATTCCATTCTTAGGATTGGGAATTATCGTGGTGTTTGCTTATTTGGGCTGTTAGAAAACCATGGATATTTCGAAGGAAATTGAGATGCTGTTTTTGATGCTATTTGTATCCTTCCGGTGACAGTTTTACAGTGTCAACTTGTGGTAGTGTGTGCCACCTGCCCAATATGCTTTTCTTTGTCAGGAAGAAAAAATGGTTTTGGGGAAGTTGGTAATTCCTTTTTTTTTTTTTTTTAAGCCTCAACCTCTGCTCTCTGACAGCATTTCTTAGGGCTAGAGTTGCTGTCACACCTCTTTCCTTGCACTGGGCGGGGGTGGAGGGGGTGCTGGCAAGTTGTCTGGAGGCTGTAAGTTGATCAGAAGAGACTCTTCAGCTCTTCAGTTTCAGATGTGATCATGGTGTTTGATTCTCTAAAGAGTTGACAAGCTTCCTGGTGAGGAGAGAGAATTTTAGTAGCTACCTTTGGAAAGAGGGAAATCTTGGTTCTGATGTTGGAGAGAGCAAGCCCTCTGGGGCAAGCTGAAAAGTAAAGCATGGGAAGGTTTGGAGCCTAGATAATTGAAACACACTTCTCCAGTAACTATAGATACTGTGGTCTTTCACAGGAGAGCAGTGGACAGGAAGAATGTTTGTTTCCAAACATTCTGATGACCAGAGAAGAAAAAATAGAACTAAAGAAGGCTTTTGGAGTTGTGTTGCTTTGTTAATGTCTTAAAAAAAAATAGCATCCATTTTTAGGATTCAGTGTACTAGAGGCTGAAAAGCAAAAAACAGCAGGCATTTGTCCTTCCTCTGACAAACTAACAGTGTTGCTTGAAAGAGGAGAACTGAGACATGTGGAAAGGAAAGGGAATAAAGCAGTTAGAGTATGCAGTTACATGTGTGCACACTGTTTAATTTTGTTGATTTAACAATATGGCACAACAGAGGCTCACAAAGCCAAATTATGTTCCTCTCAGTCATCACCATGGGCACTCCTATGCTATCCTGTTTTTTAGGCCGTGGATCATTGAAGGCAAATACCTAATGGGATGCTGGTTCTCAGATCAGTTTGTATCCCACAGATGGGAGTTCACAAGCCAGTTTTCTGGCTGGAAACTTATACATGGATCTTGACAATGGAACATATTTTTACAGAGTTCTGGTATGCTCTCTAGCACGTTTGATATTTTGCTTCAGGCTCTGGGTACTTTGAGAAAACCTGCCCGACAGCCGCAGTCCCTGTCCTGGTGAAATGCTGAGCTGTTTATACGCTGTTTCTGACTTGTGATGGAGAGACACCTCTTGTCCAACCTGCATCATGATACTTACACTGTAAAGCACCTTGATTCCAAAGGAGGAGAGCCTGCAGTGCATGCACAGGATAAAATGCAGTGGAATAAAGTAAATTACTCCTGTGGGTTTTTTTCTTTAGTTGTTTATTTAAGAATCAGATTTCTGTGGAATTTTTGGAAGAACCTGTTCTGAGATTGCTAGGTAGAGTTTTTCAAAACCATTGTCTTCAAAATCTGTTTAGAATGCGGCTTTCACTGCCTTTCACGTCAGGTTCAGGCACTAATTATTTCTGCAAATCACTCCTTGCAGACACATGACAAGGACTGGGAAAATGAATGACCTTCTCTCTAGCATTTAGTTTAAATGACACAAAGATCTCTAGTAGAATCTAAGACCGCTAGGACAGCATTCAGTTATCTCACACAAAACATTGATTTCTGAGTTACTAATGGGATTGTGGAATAAATAATTTAAAAACTGTCTGAATTTGGGTAGAGTTCACAGGAATGACAGCTACACCACTATCCCTGTCGAATTTCAAGTCTCTGTCTTAAAGAAAGGTGTTCAAAGGAAAAGGAAAAGTAGGAAAAATGTGCCAGAATGTTTTGACACAGACAAAACTTTTTATTTCTATTAACCTTTATGTTTCAGAAGTGCCCTGTTTGGAATGAATAAAAACTGAAGAAACAAAACAGGGAATCAAGACACCAATTTGTAAAATTTCAGCCCAAACAATGGCAGTTTGGCAAAGTTGTAGGTTGGCTTAAATAGAAGAGTTTATCATATAATGGCAAGTGTTTGGCAGCACGGTGAAATGTGATCCCACTCATTCTGCATAGTCAAGTGTATTGGATTTGAGTTCACATTTGTACTTACTGACAGCAGCGTTGGTTCTTGTGCAAAGTAACAGAGGAACTGTCCTGCTTTGAAATCAAGGGTGGCTGAAGAACTCTTACAGGAGGGCTTTTCAGCCTGATCAAGGCTTGAGATGACAGTACTTCTTTTATTTAACTTGAGAAATGCTGATCAAATTCTATGCTTGCATTTTATTTAGTTAGAATAATTATACTCGTGTGTATGTTTAAACCTGATGCTCTGTTTCTGGCACTGATAAAAACAAAGTTATTGTGTCATGAAAAGTTAAGAGGAATAGGGATGATACTCCCAGAGTATTCTCCCGATCTTCAATAATCCACTTGTCAAAGGCTTCCTGAACTAAAAATAATGAGTTTGTATTTACTAACCTTTACTGGACTTTTTCCATAACTTTTTTGTGTTACCTCTTGAGCTTTTGCAAAGTGTCTAAACATGCTGTTGCAAGGAGTTAAACTGCAGATATGTTTAAAAGGCAGGTGCATTGCCTTCTCAAACCTTTTATGTAATTTCACATCTCCAGCTCTTTCATTGGATGAGCTGCCAGTCTGTTCAGCTTTATGTCTCTCCAGCCACTTCAGCTGAGTTGTACTTGCATGCTATTTATTCATTTTCATCTCCCTTTTCTGCATGTGTATTGATTTTTCAAGAAACTCCACTTGCTTCTTGGAGCTTGACATCCTTTTCTAAACTATGTTGCTTCTTCACCGATATGTTTATTCTTGTGTCCTCCTACCCGCACCCCAGATGTTCATTGAAGTTTATGCTTTCTTGCCTGGTGTAGATGTCAGGCTTACTGTAGTACTTCACTGCATATTGAGAATTAATTGTTAGGAAAGAAATCAGTGAGGCAGCAATCTGTGTTGTGTCTCCTCAATACAGTACAAGAGCTACAATACCCTAAGTAGCATGGCAAAGATCCAGGCCAAGGTGATGAATGAAAAAAAGTAGTGAAACAATTTCCATGCAAGGAAGGTCTAAGTTGGTTTAGAATTTTCAGCTCTGTAGGAGACTACAAAAGAGGGAGTACTGAAAACAGACTATTTCGTATCACAGACAAGATGATAAAGGAACCATGAGTGATATTGATGGGATAAAGGGTGAGCAAAATCATTAGCTAAGAGGAAAAAGAAATAGTGGGAAATGGGCTCAGAACAAGCTATTAGGAAGCTGTTGTTAATAAAATGTGAAATTAAGCTGTGGCACTCCTTGCCATAGGATGTTGTTGGTACAAAAGATTACATGGGCATGAGAGAGGGCTGCCAAAATAGTGGAAAAGGGGGGTATTAAATCTGTCTAGATCTCTAAGTCCCTAAATCACAAGTGGTGATACTTCCCCAAAATACTGTGCATTTGTCTTCCTCATGATCTGCTGTTGGCTTTTCCTGGATCAAGGCTGCTGGGCTGATAGACTTTTGCTGTGGCCTGCAAGGACCGTCGTTGTGTTGCAATGAGTATTCAGAGACCCCGAACCGGAACAAATCACCCAGAACTGGAACAAATCACCCTGGCTGAGCCAGATGCCTCGCTGTCACAGAAACCACGTCTGTCTCTGCGAACCTATATAGAGCCACTTGCAGACTAGTGAAGTTTTTTCCATGTAAACTTAAAGCCAGTGTTCTGTTGTCTAGAAAGCCTTTTAATTTCCAGCCTAAACTTATTTTCATAAGCTTACACTTCCAATTCTTTGTTCCAGCCCTACTAACTGTCTCTTTGGTTTACTTATTAAGAACTTTAGTATTTTTTTCCCCCCTTGGTCAGATGTTTTGTTGTGCTATCCCAGGTAAATTTTTTGTGAATGTGTATTACCAGATTTATACATGGTGTTCCCAGCAAGATCTTGGTAGTCAGCTATGGTGTTGTCTTTATATGCCTTCCTGCACTGAAAATATAGCTACTTTTAAAAAATCATTATATTTTATTTCTTCTGAAACAGCTTTCTTTAGTGGCTTTTGCTAGCTGCTTATAGGAAGGTATACTCAAATTTTTTCCTTCTCTGCTGCTTCCAACTAACAGTTAATCACTTCTCAGCAGCAACCACTGTCTCTAAGAGCATTACTCTGGTGTTTTTTGTTCCATTTCATCCTGTTTCTGTCCTTAAGATCTGTTACCATTTTTCTTGTGTGCTGTTTCAGTCTGCACTGTACTTCTGCTACCTCCTAGTTTGATATTTTCTGCATATTTTTGTAGTGCTCACTTAAAGGCACAAAAAAATCTAAATGAAAGTGTTGAATCAAAAGAGACTAAAGACCAGTCTTGGCAGAAGTCCCTAGCTAACATCCTTCCCACCTTTTTCTGAAAGAAATCTGTTGTCATCTCCTCTTTATCTCCTGCTTTTCCTGTCATACCATTCTCCAAATAACTCCTCTTTTCTTAGCTCACTGCTCAGGTGGTAGTATAGAATATTACTTATGGAGTGAGACTAGAAGTGTTGTGCTTCTTTTGTACATAGGCTATTTGTATTGTTGAAGAAAAGCTGGATGTTTGACGTGGTTCGTGGTTTTAAAAATCATGTGACATTTTGTTTGATTTTTTTTACCTCCATATTTTCATTCTTTAATTGAAAATGTGCTCTAAGCAAGAGGCCATGCTATCATCATTAGTTGTATATTCAAATAACTTTTCTCCACCTTTCTCAATATTGAAATGAGGCAAAAAGGGTGTACTTGGATTTGTTGCAGTTGTGAGACTGTTCCATCTCATCACAGCCTTGCTTCCTGTTAAATCAGAAGATAGTATTTCAGTATGAAAGGTAACATTATATAAGTGTGGTAGGTGCTTTTTTTTAAATTCATCTTTCATAAAATCCTGTGTTGGTCTCTGCAGTAGACAGTCATCTATGGTGCAGAGGACTTTAAACTTCTACATTACTTTCACTCTAGTAGGAGTAGTGAGTTCAAACAGTTGCCCAGTGCTCTCCCTGTTGTGACTGTAGATGTTTGGCAGACTTAGATCGCACTAAGTTTATTCAAGGTGATCTGTGCACTGCCAATAATAATATGAACTCGGTCATTTACCACCTTTTGTCATCCCTGCTAAAGTAAGAGCATCTCACAGTGCTGTGATACTCCATTAGTCTGCTGTGCTCAGTCTGTTCCATCAGGTTGGTTCCTCTTGGATGTTGGATCTGCAGGACAGAGTTGGTGCCAAATCCCCATTTGCAGCAGGGTGCTGAAATTGGTGCTGTTCCTTACTCTGAATGGCTACTGAGTACAGTTAGTACCAAGAGACCACAAGAATCTGTGCATGCTCTTGGGGCTAGAGATGTGGGAATCCCAGACTGCTCATCACTGTTCATGAGGTGGTTCCTCGCTACCTCATCTTGTACTGGCACAAAACCAGTCCAAAGACTTAGACTTCATGGAAATGGTTGGAATTCTTTCTGTAGAGTTAATTTGACTGTTTTAGTGCTTTATGGTTTGCTTGAATGTTTTAGGTGTCTGACCTGGCACAGAGTGTGGAAAGGAAAGGAAAAAGAAAAGGAAAGGGAAAGGGAAGGAGGAAGAAGCACTGAACTGTTTTAGTGTGGAGGCATTTTGAAAATAACTGAGTTCTGGGCAGACTAATGGAGTGCTGACGTGTGCTGTCTTCAGCGTGACAGCTGGACAGATGTGTCCATCTCTGATCCCAAAGCATTAGCCAAGATGCTGTGCCAGAGCTGTTACCCCTGCCTCTGAGCTGCTCATGGATGAAAAGCTGAAAAGCTCAGCTGCTTTTGCTGCACAATCTGGCTTCTAGCAAGGAGGTAGGTGGCTTGTGTCCGGCCAGCTTGGTGTGTTGGCTGGGCATGGTTGCCTCTGCCTATGGTTGACCCAGTAAACAAGGTGCTTGCTTAGGTGGAGCTACCTCATTCTGGAGATAGCTGCTTTGTTTTTGGGATTGGATCCAGAGATGAGAAGGTAACTGTTGAAGTTGCTTGCCAAGGCAGCTATCAAATCTGATGATGGATCAGGCCTTGAGGTTAACTAACAGCAATTATCTTTACTGTAGCTGTATCTATTCTGAGTGACTTTTTGGGGGCTTTGTTTTGTGTTGATTTTTGTTTTGTTTTGAAAAGAGTGCTGGTTTGTGTGTACTTCAAGGGAAATACCAGCCTTCATCTTGGCAAGTACAGCCTTTTGGGTACAAACCTCAAAATTGTGGTGACAAGTAGGGTAGCAGTGAGAAATTAAAATGCAAATGTATATTCTTCTATTTTAATTTCTGACACATTCATGTATTTTCATTTGGGAGAGTCTCATCCAAAAGCATCCCCCTGCTTTGGTAAGGAAGCAAATGATTTCAGAAAAAAACATGTTGAAATCATCAGGCCATTCATTGTACCTGTTTTGATAGTGCGTCTTTTTTCTTAGCCATTCATTTGCATAACCCTGGCTCTTTTTGACCGTTTTGTACCCTTTTCTTTAGCAGATGTTTCCCCCCAGCACTAGTCATGGTGGCAGCTTGTGCAAGGTGGCAGGACTGGGTGAGTTTGGGGAGAGGGGTGGAAGCTACAGGTCATAAATAAGTGTATTGTGTGTGGTTGATGGTATGTAGCAAGTGTGGTTTAGTAAGATGAGCTTCCAGCTCTTCCTGCAGAAGGGGATGCACACCTTCCTTTACACTGGCACATTTCTGTGAGATGATAGGCGGCAGGAAAGAAATGTCATTTTTACAGCCAAGTTTCTGTGTGTTACTTTTTCATGTGTTCGTACTGGTAGAAGGCTTGGGTGGGTGCCCTGCTGTCAGACTGTATTACCCAGCTTCAGCTGGTCATGAATCCATGCTTCGTGTTCACAGGTATTGCTTTTTTTCTTAAGGACTGCTCATGTGGGCAGTTACAAACACTGATGGAATGAGCATGACACTCCACATCTCCCTTTCCTCCCTCTGGTACTCAGATTTCAGTAAGTAGGGCACTTGCAATTTGAAATTTGTAATTGTAGCATCTGTCAGAAGTAAAGGAAAAAAAAACCTGCTAAAATAAGTAGGGTAGAACACACTAGATCTGCTTCAGATAAAGCTGACTATTATCATGTGCTGTTAAACCAAGTGTTTTAAAGGATTAGTAGATACTTTATTTTAAGAGATTGGTTAGTGGTAGGAAGTAAGGCTGCCAGTGAAATCTTTATTCCAGAGTCCAAATGCAAAGATCTCTTATTAAAATTTATCCAGTTGTTCAGCTTTTCTTAGCAGAGGGTTCATAGGTCACAGAAACAAGTGCAGTATGAAATTTCATACTCAATAGTCACCTGCTTTTAAAGAAAAATAGCTGTATTCCATCATTTCAGAAAACAGCAGCTACTGTTTTTTGCTGTCTACATATGCCCCTGTGTGTTTGCATTTGTGTGTATCCTAAACTGTTTTGATTTTTGTTCTGTTATTTTAAGCAGTAGAAGCCTTTATAGGCTCCAAAGGATTTAAGTTGCTTTCTTTCTAGCCACTTTTTCCTAAGAAAAGGTGACCATACCAATGATGTGAAAAATCCTGTCTGCAGCATTGCCTTGCAATTCATTAACTCTGCTGCTTTGCCTCTGCTTGGCTTCGTTTCACTTTTTAGGTTTCCTTCTCCTTTTCATGGGAATCCCTGTTCTGGGGACTTTTTACCAACTTGTCATCTGCCACATAAAGGGACACGTGAAGGGAGGAGGGGGCTTTCTTATAACTGTTCTGTTAAGAGAGCCTTGTGGTTCCTAATCCACTGTAATTTGTCTCAGTTTCCTTTTCTTTAATTTCATTTTGCCCCTATTTCTGAACGTCCTCACCTTCATGGTGATGACTCCTCCCTCCCTGATCTTTGGGTTTGGAGGCGTGGTTAGATGCCAGAAGCAGTCAGTTATTACTTACACAGGGAGACTTCATCCTGTCTGACAAGCATACCATTCGTAGCCTTGAGGGATATACCTGAAGGGCGCTGAGTTTCCACTCAGAATTTAAGTAGATTAGATTATATATACATATTTGTTGTGACTTGGCGGGTATCCCAGTGCCCGAGGTCTTAAAACATGTACTTTGCTATACTCGAGGCAAGCTCAACTGCCTGTTTCAGAAGATGCTCTGAGGAGATGGGAGGCTGCTGTTTGGAGTCCACAAAGGTCTTATACTCTCTAGATCTGGTACAACACAGGAATTCTCACTACTGTTCTGTTTAGTCCTGTATTTTGTCTTGGTATTAGGTGCTATCAGATGCCTCAAGGGGGGGTATAACTGTAAGATACAGAGAAGTTCGTCTCTTATTTAACTCTCTTCTGATTTGTATTTTGTCCTGGAAAAGGAGGATTGCTATTCTTTTTTTTCCTGAAGTCTTCCTGAAATCATATTATAATTTTGGAATGATCCAGTTATCTATGTAAATCTTGTCTGTCTGACTGTAAGCTACCTTCAGGCAATTAATCTCACAGGCTAATACTTTGCTGTTAAAAAACAACTTGTGGCTGCTTATTTGTTTAAAATTTGCTATGCTGTGGCTTTATTGAGTGTCTCTGTCATAAGAACAGATGAAACCTGTTACTCTGAATCTGAACAAGTTACTCCACTGCCAATAGCTTAATCTTGTTATCTTGTTAAAAAAAAAAAAAAGAAAAGAAAAGAAAGAAAAACCAAAACAACAAAGACACAAGCATAAAAATGCAGCCCCAAAATTCAGGTGCTGCGGATATGATGGAGGGAACTATGAAGTTAAAACAGCTGTATATTATGAAATTCTGTTTGGTATGGCACTTTTCCTTATAAGGACCAATGACCAATTGTTTTGATTATTTAGAAGCAAAAAATTCCATGAGAACTGTTCCTGAAAATGACTAATTTGGCATTTGTGATCTGTCGCTCTCTTACAACATTTGATGCAATACTGAATTTAAGATAGCTGAAACATCCAGTTAGCTGCTCAGTGTTTCAGCTGTTCCTATGTGACCTATTTATTTCATTTTCTTGTAAATTGCTAATGATATCTGTAAATAAATACTCCTCCTTTTTGTAGTGGTGTCTTCTTAATATCCAGGCCTTTGTAAATAAGGAACGGCCTGTGCATCTGATAGAAATCTCCAAGATGCGGTTTGCGATGCAGTGACCTACTGGCAACAAGGAGCTGAAGTGATTCCTTGGGTTTTGCCACCAGGGCAGGGAAGCCTTGGAAGGAGGAGTGTGGCTCTGCAGCTGCTCATGGGCAGTGGAGGCTCTGAAAGGTTAGGGCTGAAATTTAGAAACAAATGGGTCTTGTTGGGAGAGGGGGGAAGACTTAACAGAGACGTAGGCTGGATTTGGTTAAGTAGTTTTGTTTCTTTCTTTAAGCAAGGACTGGAAGTTGATAAAACTGTGCAAGGTGATATGCTTTAGATATGAGCAGCTTTTCTCAAAGTTGCAGAGGGGGATGTGAGAGAGATGGGACCAGGACTTAGCAGATCTGAAATGTGCATATCCATCTGACCTATTGCTTTGGTGTCTTAGTGGCTTACAGAAGTTGCTTGAATACAGTAATTACAAATCCGTTTGTGTTATCTGTTAGATTAATCTCTTAAAGGTAGAGGATGAGGAATAATCCATTGTGGAGATTTTTTTTCATTATGATATTCTTCCTATATGCTGAAAAAGATGTTTCTCTAACAAACAGAAACTGCATGTAAAATTCACTGCATTTTCCGTTCTTTACTTCTATTTTCCTTTTGTAAGTACGGAAACATAGGATTCACTCAAGCAGACAATAGGTAGGATTGTCCCTTTGTGAACTTTAAAATGGATGAAGTGAGAAAGAATTTCTAGGCTGATGATTACTGAAAAATAATTAACAAATTCAATTCCCTATGGCTTAGTCCACAGTAGGATGTTACCTTGAATACAGTGCAGTTCCTCTTACAGCATTGTGTGTCTGTGCTGAACTGAATTCTCAGTGTTGCATCACAAAGGACTATTTACTGTAGGAAATGCTTGTTGTGGTGAGCTGGGTTCCACTCAAGGTTTCTTTGGGTTGATTGCTTATAATGCGCTATAGATCTTATTTCTTCAGACCTGGCTCACTACCCATGTCCTGCTTTACTCCAGGATCATTCTGGGTAGAGGTAGATGCTCCATAGATGTTGGCAGGTAGGCAAGAGTGCTGCTTTTTGTGGTGGAGGTTGTAAGAAAGTTGGTTATAATAATCAATTAGTTTTGAAAAGTTTGTTAAGGCTCTGGTGGCCTCCAGTTCATATATGACTGAGTCTGCTCGCATATGAATTGTTATGGGATGGACAGGTACAGGTGCACACATAAATGAAGGAGAGAGAATACACCTGGACTTGGCCTCGGGAATGAATCAGCACAAGGGACCACAAAAGATGCAGCAGAAGACAAAGAAACTCAACAGTATTCTTGATCAGTGCCCTCATACGTGCTCAGGGCTGTGATTTTTCAAGTGACATTGCCACCAAACCCAGGAGTGAATTTTTTTTCTCTCAGATGGAACAGTGTCACAACAGAGGCCTAAGGTAAATGAGTTTAAAAAAAAAACCCAGGAAAAAAAAAAGTCAGTAGCGTCACCTATACCATAGTGTCCTCGTGGCCTGGGTTTGCTGCAAAGCACTGTGTCTCCTCAGCTGTGAACAATACCCAAGAAACAGCTACAGGATCCTGTGGCGGCTGGAGGAGGAAACTTATCTGGTAAGTATTGCATGCCCAATTGCACAATAACGTCACAGGAGGGTTTAAACTACTTTTTCTGGAGCATCGCTCCATCACTCAGGTAGCAGCCTTTCCCTTGCCATTTAACTTAGCTATTCTCAAACTTATGTCAGACTCCTGTTTTATTTATTTTCTGTAACCTCCTCATCCACACGGATGTGCTGTCACTTACTGACCATCTCTAAACTTCTGCACTCCAGCTACTGTCCCTCCATCCTTTAATTTCTCTTATTCTGTCATCCAGGGTATCAACCTTTACTGTTGGTATCCCTACCCCTGTCCCTGGTCTTTGCTCAGCTAGTCTTGCCTTCTTACCAGTTCAGCTGTATGGAAGGACTTCTCAGAAACTTTCCTGTCTCAACTGCTTGACACCTGCCATATCTTCTGCTTCCCCTTGTTTTCTGTGCTCTTTACCTTCTGTGTAAAAGACCCATTTCATGAGAAATAGCATCAAGTTATCTTAGCTGCCCATTTCAGTTATCCTCACTGTCCAAATCTTTGCAACTCTGTCCCGTACCTACCTTGCCCTATTTGGAAAGCCTGGAGATCTTCAGAAGGAGAAAGCTGACCCTGCTCTTGGTGTTGATGTCACTATGGAGCTCACTTCCTGCTCCCTGTCTTGGGGACCCTTAGGTTGTGGGGAAGGCTGGAAGCAGCCCGACCCAGTTAGACACAGCAAGGAGCTGTCCCAGCTGAGCTGAAGCCATGGCATGGCTCCCTCCATGCTCCCTGGAGCTCTGCTGCTCAGGTAGGGTGCAACGGGAGATAGTTTGAAAGCTGGAGGGAGTCATGTGTTCAGGGGGTGTGCACAGACATAGAGAATGGATAGTGCTGTATGGGACTGCTTCCTCCTACTGCTGCCTAGACCCCTGCCTGTGTGACATCCTTCAGCTTAGCAAGTGTTGGTTTGCCTTCCTCTAAGTCAGTGACTGTCACATCTGTGCTGCTGTTTTTAGAAAACTCATGTTTTGTAAGTTTGTCCAGTACCTGACTCCACAATTGCAGGAGCTCGTGATCACACTTTTGATACCTTTGCACGCTTTTTTCTTCACTGTTCCCCTCAGTGAAATGTCATCTTCTCATCAGTCTTACTTTAAAGCTTTAATGATGTATTTCTTTGCTGTGCCAAGTCCCAGACATGATTCACACTTTTCTGCCTCCTTTCTCTACTGATGTGATCTGTCATTTCCTCCTCGCTAATCACAGCCTTCCCCAGCTTTGGTTATGCTGCCCCCCTGCTCCAGACCTTAGTCATGCTCAGAGTGTTTATTCATCCTAGAGCAGTCTCAAATACAAAGCTGTGCTGTTGCGGAGGTTTTCATTGCCATGCTCAATCTTCACCCAGGGGGAAGTACACAAAGAATTTTGAACTGTGTTGCTATTCTAAATCTGTGTAGATCTAAAAGCTGCAACAGAAATTTCTTACCTTTGCAGTGTATTTTACCATAATTTTCAGGAGCCATAAAAAGAGTGAAAATAGTGTGTAAGAGAGAGGTTTGATACAAAAAGCACAGGCAAGGGTTGGGTTGTTGGTATTGGAGGTTTTTCCCCCCCCTCTTAAGGAAATGCTCCTCTAACAATCCTGGATGAAGCTTGTTGATAGGTAACCTTGCAGTGCATTATCACAATTTGCCTGTTGTCTTTACAAATGAGGTCCTCAGGTCTCCCAGAAATTTGTTTAGGGAGTGCTGTCCTTCAGCATAAGGACAGCTAGTTTCCCATGTATGCAGTTAAATATGTAATGCATATTAGTTTTTTCTTTAAAAACCAAACAAACAAACAAAAAAAAAACCAAAAAACAACAAACAACAACCAACCAAAAGCAGGACGCTTTATACTCAAATTCCCTATCCAACAGTGTCTGGCTATTTCAAGTTTTGAAACAATAGCAACCAGCTTACTCCATTACGTATGTCAGAAAAACCTACAACAGCATATGTAGTATGTGGAAGTAATTTGGAAAGCATCTTGCAGTTTTGAAGGGCACACGGTGAAAAGAGAAACTGGGAGAAAAGAATCTAAATGTGGTCATGAGGGAAGAAATTAGTTAGCAGTATTAAAATAGACTTTGTAATGAGTGGGGTGACTAGTAACATCTTTATTTTTTCTGATTTCTCTTAGCACATAAAAAAGCTGCAGCCCATATGAAGAGGGAATTAGTAGCTCAAAGGTAGCCATCAGATTTCAGAAGATAAACAAAAGGTGGATCTGAACTTTGAAATTGTCAGCTCAGCAAAGGCAGAGTGATGAAAGGAGGGTTTCCTGGAGAACCCCCAGAAGATTGTGATGGATTATGCGTTTCTGGAAGGCGACAAGAAACAGGCAGTACAAAGGTGCTAAACCTAAACAGTTCTAACAAAACACTGGTCAAGCATTTTATCGCCAACACTCTGCAAAACATAGAAGGTATTTCAGATTGATACCACTACATCAGTTGAGCTGAAATGTTTCCTGACTACTCTGATTCTTGTGTATACTATCTAGAGGAGCACTCTGTGCAAGACTTCCTTTGTTTTTAAGGTCATTATTTTTCACTGAAAAAAAATGACCATCAAGTAAATCAGTAAATAAATCCATTTGTCTGAACACCTGTCTGAAAAATTAATTGAACACACAACTATTGTAAAATTAATCTCTTCACAACTTTTTAAAAATAAAATTAAACATACCTTTTTGATTGCAAAGTTTTTGCTAGCCTAGAGCTACTTTCCCACAGCGTGAAAGTAGCTTGAGTGTCTTGTTGAAGAGCAGTTTTAGAGGAAGACATTCTCCGAGATTCACAAAAGCATCTCTATTTCATGTTTCCATCTGCCCTCCAGGATTTTTTCCCATAACATGCATGAAACATTGATGCATACCATACAGTCATAAGACTATTTTTATTCCATCTTTTTTGTCACCATCTTCCTTCCACCTTTCTGGAAGCCTGCCCTACTAGCAGTTTGCAGCTGTTCAAGGCAAAATCTTGCATGTATTTTTCTCACATTGCTTAATGTAGGCTTGAAATCAGGGAAGCAGGGTCTGCTAAGTTGCTTTAAAAAAAGAGAGCTTGTAAGTGGCCTGGTGTCTTGGACTGTGGAGAATAAAATTTAAATTTCAGGACATCGGGGTCTTTCATTGGAGATCACCCAGTGTTGGTGAATGCTTACTGTGGTAAACTGTGTCCAGCGAGACTGAGAAAATTTTAAGCTATTGTTTTTGGAGGTGCAGCTGGGGCACAGTAGGGCAACACATATGCATTTCACAACCTGCTTCTGTGGACAGCCGGGAACCCTATCCCTGTCCCTTGACACGACATGAAGAAACCTTGTGCTACTGTCAGCCTTCCTGACTTGCTTGTCCTGCCAATAACAAGATGGTTACCTTGTGATTTAATGGTAAAGTTTTTTGGTGACCACACTGTTATGACATTTCATCAGGCTGATGGGAGCTCCCAAAATGGTTTTCTGTTGGTGCAGTTCCAGGACAAAATCTTTGTGGACTTCTAGCAGATTCTGGCTTTGCTGCCTGGAACTGATCCAGTCATTGCTTCTGGTCACCTGAACCCAAATATTGTAATCCAGGTAGCTATTCTGGATACTAACTACCTGTCTTATCTCCCACTGCAGTGTTCAGTTGTATAGCTCTAAATTATGCATGACTGCTTTTAGTTGTTCGCTAATCTGGCATCAAATCTCAGCATTCTTATGCATTGAGATGTGCATTCCAAATTGCATTGCACGGCATCACAGTGCTCTGGAGCAGAATGCTCAGCGTGCCAAATGGGAAATGGGAACAAATGCAGAGCTATGTACTTACCTTGTTCACGAGGATGCTCTCATAGCAACGGGCTTGTGGGGGATCTGAGTAGTCACTCTAGTCAGAGTAAGCTATTTAGGTGTGTAGTAACAGCATTGCACAAAGCTGGTACATTGAACAGAGTCAGAAATAAATTTGGTATTTGTGCTGTGGAGGTTCAGAAAGGCTCACTGGTTACAGCTTTGAAAAGAGGGATTTACTTTGGTATTGCCTTAAGTATTCTCCATTTTCCGTTAAGGCTTTTGTGGTTTAGCTTATAAGGTCATTGATACTATCATCCAGCATCACAGTTGTAGCAGTAGTAGCAAAAGCAATCATAGCTAGATGTAACACTTCCTATTTACTGTAAAGCTACAATATTCTATGAAGTATTTTCTTTTCAGATAGAACAGCAGTGCCTTGACTGTAGGTTGTATTGCAAGTGACTGGAAATAGTCACTCTTTCTTACTTGTTGCCTTTCTTTGAGGGCTGGGATAAGAGGAAACAGGGCAACCAGGATTATCAGCATTTTAATTGGAATAGCTCCAATAAATATGGTTAAAAGAAATCCAAGGTTACAAAAAAGCAGTGCTAAACTGTGTCATAGCTTTTGCTGCCAGGCAGTGTTGTTTTAGCAGCGATGCGCAGGACAGGACTGGGCTTCTGCTGCAGGCTTTGCACTATGTAGTTGCCACCTATACCCAGGATGTGGTGTTATGTAATGGGGAGACTACCCTATCTCTCAGTCACTTTATATCTGTCCTGCATGAGTTATGTTTTTATTCCAGAATTGATCTTTTCAACCATCTAGTGTAGCATCATGAGAGAAATTGGTTCCTGTTGAAGGCCTTGTCCTAGCACAGTTCTCGCAGCTTCTATGACATGTTGAGATTTTTTTTCAACCACCAACTTGCCCCTCTTATTTGAGCTTGTGTTAACTAGCAGGACTAGGACACCAGAAGCCCTTTCACTTGAATAATAGCTGAAACTGTTAAAAACATCTTTAATTATGATTTTTTAGGTGATTATCTCAAAAAGCAAAACTTGGAACACCTATCCAATCTATTTGTGCTCTGCAACCTAATTACATGGTCTGTACATGCTCAGGTATTAAGGTTTAGAAAGATCATCTGAAATGCAAGTATGGAAAATCATGGTTACAGGGGTATTCTGGGCCAGGCAGGCCTGTACCAGGCGAATCTGAAATCTGTATTTGGTTGGTAGATGCTGTAATAAAGCATAGCATTGGTGGCCAACTGCATAAGAATGATAATCTGAGAAGAGTCAAATAAGCATTTGTGAGGAAGTCCTGTCTTGAGGAATTGGAGTTCTTGGGAGGATCAGCAAGAAGTAAAGATGTTCTAGTTCAAAATTCGAAGTGAACTTTATCAAAAAGACTTAAGGAAACTAAGATGATGTAAGAGGGGAGGTCTTTGCACATGACAGTTTTAGATGATGAAATGAAAGTAAATGACAGTTTAAGAGGTACAGTCGAAGGGTAGAAGTAGAAGGTCAGTTCCCAGTTGAAGGAGGGTCCCAGCAGAGATCTGTGGAACATGTTCATGAATGGTGTCAGTAAAGGGGATGAGCAGTTGGGTGAGCAACTTTGCTGTGAAGAAGAGAGCTAGCTGTGGAGAACAGTGGAAGGACATTAAAGTGCTGAGGACTATGCAACAAAATAGGTGATAGGATTCAGTGTAGATAAATTATGATGATAACTAAGAAGGGTAGCGGGGCAGAACAATCCCTTTTATATACTGGATTAAGGGTTTGAGCGGAGTATTACCATTGAGGAGTAAGATTTGGGAATTGTGATTGGCAATTCTGTGAGATCATGAACTCTTTGGTCACCAAAACACAATCCAAATGTTAAAGTAAAAATGTACAGGATAATTCTTGAGAATGTCATTACAAGAGTGTATGTTCAAGCTGCTTCCACATATTGTGTATTTCTGGAGCCTTTAAAGGTGTATTAGAATGGGAAGAAGCTTAGAGAAGGTCAGTAATGATGATGAGCTACATAGGGTGGTTTCCATTAAAGAACATTTCTATAAATTGGAACTTTGTTCTGGGAAAATAATTGATTAAGGGCAATGTTGTGGACATTTGCAGAGGAAGGGAGATGAATACTAACCACTGCCTTTCAAAACAAAAGCATACACAGTTACACAGGAAGGCAGATTCAGAGCCTTCAAAAATAAGAGAGTCTTCATGAAATCAGTAGTGGAGAGACCTGTGGGATGACTTGTTAAACATATGTTGTAGATATTTTAAAAAATTATATGGTTTCCAGAATTGTGGACTATTGCTTGGAATGTTGATGTGCTCCAAGTTGCTAAACAGAAACCACATATGGTTCAGAAAGTCCCTGACATCAAAGGAGTGGGTGGTCTGAAGAGAATCAGAGAAATACCACACATCTGTGACCTGTTTTGTATTTTTGGCTATTACTGAAGATAGAATACTGGCCTCGACATAGCACTTAACTTGCCCCCACACCCACGCTCATTTTAAGGTGTCTTGTGGCAAAGGAAATACTTTTCCTTAAAAATATCAAATTAGTTCCTGACAATATTGGTGTATAATCTCATGCACCTTTAGGTTGTATGTTCATGCTTGCATGTGCATCTACAGGATTTCCTTTGCATTTTATTATAAAAATAGCATGGGTCTATATGCAGATGAAATAGTAACCAAAGTTTGTTTTCACAAAAGCATCATCACTTTAAAAATGGGTGCAGATTATTCTTGAGGAGGAGGAGGGGTGGTGGTGGTGTGATTCCAAAACACTTCTGCTGGTAATTACTACTAGCAGTAATTACACTAACAGTGTCATTTGTATCACAGTCTCTCCAAAGTTTTTAGAAAAACATCTTTGCAGTGCCATAGAGATTCTTAAAAAGTCCATAAAACCACCATCATCAGATGGGTTAGTTCTAGGCAGCTTTTGTTTGTTTTAATTTAGTATATAACCAGGAATCCTTTGCAACATTTAGTAACCAAAACTGATCTCTCAAGATTTAAAGTGGACCTAAGTAATCTGAAACATGGAAAGCCCACAGAGAGATGCTGGATGGTATTGTGATTTTTTTTTTCCTTTAAGTTACAGACTATTAGGTCATGCTAAAGTAAACATTTGTAAGTTCATGTTCTACTTTTCCAGAAACTTAAGGAGAAAAAAAAAAAGGCAAGCATGATAGAACTTCTATATTCTGAAAAAAAAGTTATGTAATGCTCTTTCTAGTGTAGCATATTATAAGAATGAGTTACTTTCTAAAATTAAAAAGTTAGTTGTCCAAATTTCATGACTGTAGTACAGGTCTCAGGATTGCATAGAATTATGACAGTGAAAAAAACCCATTAAATTTAATAGTTATATCTATATAAATACCTATTTTTGTATGATGGTTACTGTCCCACAGGAATCTAGTGGGTTTTTTCCTCCAAGTGCTTGCTTTATTAATTAATAATAGATATGTATATTTAACAGATGTTTACTACTGAAATACGTGTATTTACTAATCATAAGAGATGTGTTTAATAATTCTAGTGCATTTGTTTCCATTGCTACCCAAATTTCAGACTGGTTTGAAGGAATTGGGATTATTTGCTGCTCAGCTGCCTGCAGTTTCTGTAGGTTTCTCTGTTTTGTGGATGTTAAAAAAAAAACCAAAACAGCAAAGCCTTAAATAAAATCTAGTATTGATGAATCTTGTATTTTTCTGTCTTCTATATTATATTCTTTGCAGCATAATCTTTCTGCACACAGTAGATATTAGTAATGCGCTGTCACTAACAGCAGACTACAATGGTTGCCTGGTTTTAGTTTCAGTGGTTATGTTATTTCATTGTGTTCTAGATGTTAGGCTGTTCCCCTGAGGCGTGAACTCTTATGTGTTATTATCTTTAAGTCATTCTTATGTTTATATCTAAGATCGCTGGAGAGATATTTTCACTGTTTTGCCCACATCACTCCATTTTCCTGCAGCAGCTTTCACAGGCAGTTCTCCTGCTGCATGCCTGGATTTGAGGATTTGGTTGTGTCTTCCTGCAGCCTGTGCATGCTCTCACTGCTGTTCTACTTTGCTCCCTCAGCCACTCCTTTGCACTGTAGGCTAAAGCTTGAATCCTGGGACCAGGATTTCCCTGAATTGAGCTGTGTACTATAAGCAGGTTCTGAAGTTCAAGATAAAATAAATACAGCCTTGTATATATATTTAAAAAAAATTCACACAGCGAAACTATCTCTTCTTTTGTGATTAGTTTGCATATGTGTGCATGCTCCTTTACATGAAGCACCACTGTACCATAGGGCCAGTGCCTACATCTTTGAATGGCTATTTGCAGTAACTGTTGTCTGAAAATGCAGAAGGCCAAGTGGCATCACCCACCTCCCAATGCCACCTCGTCCCACTGGGGCCTCAGTGTTGGACCCTTTTGTCTTTTCACATCTCTCTGTCAGCTTATGAGAGAAGAGGAGCTGTAAAAGCGTGGCTGATTTCCAGCTGCTCTCAGGTAGGGTACCTGCCAGCTCTCCTCTCTCGCTGCCTGCCATACAAAAGACCACAGTGACAGAGACAGGACTCTGGGGACCAAGATTTGTCCCGCCTGCCATTTGGCAGTGCCTTATTTTTGGACAGGTGTCTGCACATGTTGCATGCTGTTCAAATCTCTTCCAAGTTGCACAAAAAAGCAGACAGAAAATTAAATTCCACTTTGTGAAAGTGCAGGTGTGAGCCTCTCCTGGCCTAGTCAGACTTCATGGCCAGACTCACTTCCTGTTGTTTCACCCTAGCAATGCCCATTCTTCCTTTCTGCCCTCCAGCATCAATGCCTTGAGTTTCCAGATGTAGAACCACAGAGAGACCTTCATTGCCCCTTTCCCTCTCCACCCTATTCAGCCAAGAACAAATGGGGGAGGATCAGCATCTTCCTACCAAAGTCAGGATTCTCTTTCTAAATATGAGCAAAGGTGAGCAGATTCCCTCAACTGTCTCTTTTAAAAGTGATATGCTGTTCAAATAAATACAGATCAAATGGCCTGCCAAGCACAAGCCAGGATGCAGACCCCTGAATCAGTCAGAAGACTTGATTTTAATTCCATGTAGAGAAAGGCACCCCTAAATAGGTTGAAGCATCAATGCTTCAACATCTTTGCATGGATTTTTCTTACCTGCTTGATTGTTTCCATTGGTGGGATCAGTTTCTCCATCTGAGATCCTCCCTTAGGGAAAGTTTATTCTCTCTAAGAGGGGCCTCTGAAAGCCACAGGTGGGAGGTTGGATCTTCTGCTGCCTGCAGCTACTCTGAGTTGAAGCTTCTGCTGCAAAAAATTGAATGTTTTTCTACAGAGCCGGTCAGACCTCCTGCTCTCTCTCTGAGGCCTGTACAAGTGTGCAGTAGGCACGTTGATCCTTGTTGATCCAGGAAGAGTGTCTGAGCCTTGCAGGGCAGCAGGTCCCAGCATGCTGTCCTGGAGCAGTACAGGCACTTTGCCACTTCTGCCCTCAGCCCCTTCCAGCAGCTAAATGAGCAGGAG
Organism: Chloebia gouldiae; assembly: GCA_003676055.1. NCBI lineage: Eukaryota > Metazoa > Chordata > Aves > Passeriformes > Passeridae > Chloebia > Chloebia gouldiae. The sequence continues at coordinate 31,709,645 of QUSF01000001.1, read as the reverse complement.
GATTAAATCTGCTCCCCCATAAAATGGAACTGCCTGGTGAGAGGATTGTGTGTAAGCCCACAGCAGAGGGAAAGCCAGAGAAGGCTACATGGTGCTCCTTCTTTGATTGCCTTAATCTGGGGTTAGATTCCTTCATCTTTAGGAGCTCTGGCAACATTGGTGCCATTTTAAGAGCCCCAGCTGAAGGGGGTGAGGTTTGTAGTTGGTGTCATAGAACAGTTTGGGTTGGAAGGGACTTTAAAGATCACCTAGTATCAGCCGTCATGCCATGGGCAGGGACACCTTCCACTAAACCAAGTTGCTCAAAGCTCCATCTAACTTGTCCCCTTGAACACTTCCAAGTTTGGGGCATCCACAGCTTCTCTGGGCAACCTGTTCAGTGACTGGCTCTCTACAAATGGAGGTGATACCTGACAGTTATTTTGGCTCTTCTGAGATACAATGATGAGATCAGCTGTCTCTTGCTGATGATTTCACCAACTTAGCTCCCCCAGCTATCCCTCTTTGCTCCAACAGAGCAGATTTCATTTGTCAGTACTTTTTAGTCAGGTGACTGCTTGTCAGTGCTTTTTAGACTATTAGTCACCTGGTACAGAAAGGAAAAATCATTACTTATGCTACAGTAATGGTGGCTGTTCTGGTACATGGGCAGTACAGGCACCAAAAGTCATCTATTATCCTTTACTCTGAATGGGTCTTTACTGTTGGCAAACCTGAGAGAGGTTGGACTGGGGCATGCTGAGATTAGGTTGCTCCATTACCACTCTGAGCAGCAGCAACTCCTTGCTTCCTTGGGTTGCATTTGTTCATCCTCTTTTCTTTCTCAACTAGGATGGCAGTCGGTGTTTCAGCTTTCCAAACATCACACCACAATTCCAGCTAGGACATCAACTCTTGCCCATGTGTTGCTCTTCCATGCCCCTGCTCCCTTTCGTGAACCACAGCAAATCTTGCCAGCTCAAGTCACATCAGCACCTAAACCCCTTAGGTGGGAGCACAGGTTTGGGAACAGCAGGGGAGAGGGAGATTGCCAAAGCAGTTTGTTTGATGGCAGTGGTGTGGGTGGTTGGGTTTGTGCCACAGTGTGAGTGAAGAGCAGAGGTGGGAGCTGCCACTGCTGCTGGCCGTGCTAGGTGGGCAGTGGTGGCAGAGCGTGGCACTGCTGGGGAGTCCTTTGCCTTGTGCAGAGCTGGGATGGTTCACAGGCACAGCCTGGATGGACATAACTTCAGAGGACTTGGTCCTGTCCGTGTGAGTACGTGCTCACCTGGGATCTGTGCGGACAGCACTTCTTAAAGAATCAGTTTCCGTAGGGTAAGTAACCACTTTCCATTTTGTTTCCTTAAAGAAATATTTAAAACCCACAGTGACTCTAATGCTATTAACTCCTTACTGAGTTCTGCCATTATTATGATTCTAATATTTCTAGGACCCTTCCTGTGGTTTAAAACTGATTGATTTCAGGAATTGGAGCTAGATTTGCTGTTTTATATAAAAGGCAAATTACAAATACTGTGTTCTCAGTACTGTGTTCTAATTATTGCTCTTTTATTTTAAAAGAAAATAACCATGAAAGTATTGTTTTCCTTTACTGTGCTTGAACCCTCTTAAGTATGAAATGCAAGTTAGGAGGAGGATTATTGGTTATATTTCTGTATTGTCTTCATCATCCTTTTAGCTGAGATATCAAATGTTCTAAAATATTTTCAAGTGTAACTATTTTATCAGATTTTTAAACAGGAACTGTGAATTTGACAAAAAAAAGTGTTACTCTTTTTAATAATAAAAAGGAATAGATTATTTTATATTTATATTTTATATTATTTATCTTCCACACGAGGGTTTTGGGGCATTTTTTTTTAGTTGAAATTGAAATATTATCTAACCTGGAATTATCAGGGTGTTTGGAGACTTAGCAAAATTAGTGCTTCACAAATTATGGAAGATATGGCAAATTGTAGGAATTCTAAGAATTCTGACAAATTAGAGAAGTTATGTTTTATTATACCCAAGTGGGCTTTGGGCATATGCGTGTGACAATGCATTTTGCAGTGTGATGCTTCTCTGCTTCATGTGGAGAATACTTCAAACTTTGTTATTCATTAAAAATTCTTCCTACCTTATCTGGGTGAAAAGCTTAGTAACACTATGACTATAAGCAGTTACAAGGAGAATGGTATATCTTTGTCCAGTATTATGCCTCAGAAATTTTCAAACACCAAAAGCTTCTGAGAAAGGTGGTCTTTAAATCAGCATTATAACAGATAACTTTTGTCTTCTGTGCATAAGGAAAAGTCTTTTATCTAATAACATGCTAATTGTTGCAAAGCATAGGAATATTTTATCTTTTCACTAAACCCTGTCAAATGGAGTAAATGTTTTCATTACTCATACAGATGTAGCCCTTTTTGTGTGTACATTGTTGAGCTCTTTACGTAATAATGGCCCTGTAGAAATTGAGATCCCACTAACTGTAGGTGTAGCATTGCCCTCACCTGGATCCACTGCATTGTGCTTTTGCTGTATTCGTAAGGTAATGAATGAATGAGAGTACCTGACTGTCCTCCTTCATTCTCCTCAGCTCCTGTAGCTCCTTTAGCTACATCTCGCATTTATCTTGTTTATTTTCTTTTTCCAGTTGCTTCATTTCCCCCTGATTCCATAGTCCTTCCATGTCTCTAGTGGCCTGCCCCTGAGGTCATCTGCTTTTTGCTAGAGTGACTTTAGATGTGTGATGAGCATTGAGGACTATAAACATTTAAGAGAAAATGTTAAATGCCACTGAGAGGACTTGATAATATTTTAACAGGATTTACTGGGGTCTTTTTTCCAAACAGGAAATAGTCTGTAAATGTGAATAGTGAAGGAGCTAAGTCCATGAGGACTTAGTCCATTACATCTATGTGTCTGTCTTAAATATTGTCTATCTAACAATAGTAGTACAGTAGTAGAAATACTTAACAATAGTAGTACCTCAGCAGAAATGTGGGGAATGAAACTCTTCCTTTGTGACAGTGGAAGATGTTGAGATGGGCATTGTAGGGGAATGGATTTATAAGGGTCATGTTGGGAGAGGACATAAGGAGTCATCGTTATTTTCTCCCTTAAACAAGATGATTTGGGAATCCCAAAAAGTGGAGGTGAGGGTTTTGCACATTAGTTGAAAACAGAACTTTTTCTTTGAATACTGGAGCTGTTTCTGCCTCCTGCCTGTGTGTAGAAAGCCCCACATAAATGTTCCTCAGCCATCAGAGAGCTTCAGTTGGTTGCTCTTAAGCACTTCTAACATTAATAGGTATTTAGGGACACCTGTTTGCTCTCATTCACGCTCACCAAGAGAGGATGCTGGGGCTGTGCAGAGCTGAAACTTGGTATCGAAAGGAAGAACGATTTCTGGAATGAATGGGAAGCCAGAAGGGAAAATGTTTTGTGTGGGGGGAAATGTTACATTACTACAGGGATCCTGCCAAACAGCTTCAGCCTGCTGTGGGGTATGTATAGGGCTTTGCCCTTACACATCTGGAAGAATTGGACAGGATAAACCTCCCCATTACAAAGAGGCACTGAACATGTTTTCTGTGTATACCTGTGTCATCCAGGAGGCCTTCTAGCAAGACAAGGAAGACTTGCTACAAATTTACAAAAGGATGATGGCAGAGGAAAGGGAGATACAAGGGAAATTCCAAAAAGGCCCTCTCAGTTTGCTCAGGCATACCTAGACTTGCCCTCCTTTGGGATTTACCTGTAGCATGTTAATCATTAAGAGGTTTTATTATTTTTTTAAAATTAATTTTATTTTCCTTTGCAGGTCACCTTTTAAGCTGCTATTTCCTGTATAATTAAGCAGAATGAAGGCATTAGGTTCTAGTAAAGTTGGGCCTAATCCAGAATCTTCTCTTATTCAGTCCTTTCTGAGTAAGAAACTCAAGTCTGGGCCCAGCATTTCACATGTTTTGCTGTTACATCTAAATTATTTGTGGTCTGTGGATTTTTTTTAACTATATGAAAACTCCTTTGCTTTTGTCTAATTTTATCTCTTTATGTGTCACTGTCCAGCATAGCATTAGTTGAAATTATGTAAGTATATTGCAAATTGAAGTGCATAATTGCTACTGATAATGCAAGAATGATTTCTACAGTTTATAATTAACAGTATATAATGTTCTGTGCATGGGTTGGATCTGTCCCTTTTAACTTTTCCTTTCCAATTCTTTCCAATCCCTGGTCTTGCTGCATCACAGCCTTTATGAATGCACTGGTTTCGCTGGAGTCTAGTCCATTGTTCCTTTTGTTTTTCAGACCAGTAAAAATGGGAAGTACTGGATTCTGGTTTCCTCCAAGAAGAGTCAGCGGAACTGGTTAAGACCAAAATCTGAGGACTTTAGTGGGCAAACATCAGGTGTGCATTGAACAGAGGCTGCTTTAATCCTCTTTAAATATATGCTTCTTTAAAAATAGTATTATATATAAGCTCTTGTGTAATGTGTTTGTTATATTTGATACTACATATAATCATTCATCCTGCAGTTGTGAAAGCACCAGTAAGAATGTGGATTTTAAGTGATAATATGTTGAGACACAAGCAGGCAATATTACTCATAAAATGCTTTCAGCTGGTCTTTGGAAAATTTAATATTTGAGGATCAGTGTTTTTCTAAAATTTTATCTCCATTGCTCAGTTTATATATCCACACCCAAAAAAATGGAAAAAAGTGGTTATTTGCTATTCAGAGATCAGTACTGGCATTCTTAATTGCCTCACCTATTGAGAAGTGATACTGAGATAATAGTGCATACATGTTTTTTAATAAAACTCTGTCATTGCCAAAGATTGGATCACACTATATTTGTTCTAATGATGCATTTTTAAGGACACTTAAACACAGTTCAAAGTCAGCTTAATTGGTTTTGATCGTAGAGGAACAAAACCCAAATTTTTCATCCCTGTGAATGTTCTGACTTGCACAGCAGCTAGGTTACCTGAAATTTTGGAGAAGAAAACAGTGATCTTATATTGGCCTGAATATAGGATGGTTTCCAGCCTGAGATGTGATCTTTGTTTTGAGAAAAGGAGTGAGAAGTTGTCAGATGTTAATTTGTTAAGCTTAATATGCTGTTTCATAATGAAGGCTGTTATTGACATCACATCAGATTCACCCTTCTGCATGGCCTCATATCCTGCATCTCCCCAGCCTGATGTTCAGTTCCTTCCCACCCACCCCAGTGTTAGCAGCTCACCCCTGTCATCATGTCCTTAGATATTCCCAATGCCTATGCAGCACACCCTGAGCCTCCCTAGCCCTACACCCCCATCCCTGTTCTGTCCACTCTTCCTCCCTGTGGTGGCTCATCCTCTTTCCGTGTATCTTTCCTGCTGTCCCCACTTCTCTTGTCCCTGTCTGGGCACAGACTCCCCTTGCTGCTGAGCCAAAGTAGCCCCACTCTCGTGCAGCAGACTGTGGAGACTGTTCACTTGCCTTTTCTGCTAATCCTGACTTCCTTGTCTAAAGCTAAGTATGGATTTGGCAGGGGGGGCAGAGGGGCTGGATCCCTTGTACCCCATTGGGGCTGTAAGTGTGCCCTGGCCATGTGGTGAGGGCTGTGTCTGCTGTGCTCTCAGCTCTGTGTGATGGGTCTCATGCATGTGCCTCTGTAGTATAAAAGTACCCCGTGCAAGTGTAGGTCAGGTCGGATTTTTCTTCTCCACCCTGAACTTCATTTGTCAGATTAGACTAAAATAAAATTTCATTCTACATTCAGGCCAATATGCACTGAAAACCAATGCGTTTATTAACAGAAGAACAAAATTTATTTTATTACCGGATTCTGGTTAAAGAATTATATTAAAAAAAAAAAAACAACTTTCAATCAACAGCTATATCACAACTTTGATGTGAATCAGACTCTCCTTTTGATTACATTGGTGGCTTCATTGAAGTCTTTGGAATTGGTTTTCATTTACTTTTATTGAAAAAAAATATTGCTCTTAGGTCTCCAAACAACTGTTCTTTATAAACTAGAATTAGTGAACTAGATTGTTGATTTTGAGACAGAAAATAAAATTAAGCTGATACTTTGAAGACCTGTGCATTTTCCCACTCATGGAACTGATGTCTCCAGGCTTCATCCCACGAATGGGAATGAGTTTGAGACAAATCTTAAATCAAGAGAGTCCTTAAATAAATGCCTTTTCTTTCACTAGGTATCTTTAAAAGAAGTTAGTGTTTCCTTATGAAATTTAAGGGAATAAGGTGGTCTTGCAAAACTGCTTGTTTAAAAGAGGTAGCATAGTTTAACCTGTCATTCAAGGATTTTAGGGTTGAAAGGAAGCAGATTTCCATCTTGGTGTGCCAGTACTTCTCTCCTCCTCTAAAGACAAGGGAAAAAGGGCAGGAGGGAGGAAAAGGCTTAGACAAAGGCATACTCTGTGTACACATTTCAAATGGAAGATTTCAAATGGAGTTTTGAGGATTTCTTAAAATGCAGACATTGAAGAGGCACTTCCCCTTCTTCCTCTCCCTGCTTCTCTTGTCCTGCCATGCATAGAGGAAAACACAGGCTTTCCTTCCTTCTCGCTTTCTTCCAGGACCATGCTAGGGCACTTGCAAGGACCGTGTTGTTATCCCCCCAGCACACCTGGGCGCTGCTCTCCACTCCTCTCTGGAGCAGTTGGCTCCCTCCATCTCTGCTGAGCCTCAGAGAGGCTGAGAGAACAGCTCAGGCCGGGGCTCCCTCCCAGCTACCCGGCCTCCCTCCCTGCCAGCAGGGAAGAGCCTGGTTTGTTTTCCAGGGAGGTGGTGTTGGGCCGGAGCAGCTGCAGCCTGGTGGTGCCTGCCCGGCTCCAGCTGCCCGGCTCCACCTGTCCCAGCAGCTGCGGCTTCCCCGGCCCTGCTGCCAGGGCGGTGCTGCCCGGCCCGGCCGCCTCCTGCACAGCTGCCCTGGCAGAGACCAGAGGGGACAGCAGCTGCCAGCCATGACACCGGGGCTGGGGCTGGATGGTGGCACTTTCAAGGGAGAAAGGCTAAATTTTGGGGCTTTCCAGCCCCAAAAGTGCTTGTATTGAGTACTGCCCTGCTGTCCTCTTTGTCCTTGCTGCTGCAGACCTCACGCTCCACCCTTCCCACTCTGGGTAGCACAGGATTTTGGTATCTATAGTAGCACTTGTGCTCCAAGGATGAAGTGAAGCTGTCAGCAACCCCTGACAAAGGAGGGCTGTTGAGTGCCCTGTGGTGGCAGGTGCCCAGTTGCCACTATATGATACCAGATGACGAGTTTAAAACTTCTCAACCACAAGTGAGACACAAGGATCACGTCATGCACATCCTTACAATGAAAGCCTCAGGTTTAGTTGACATTTTGCTATGCCACAGGGGCAGGACTTGGAGCCTCCATCCTGAGCTAGCCTGAGTCTGAATGCTTACAAGCCTTCATGTCTCACAGGGTAGCATGAGGAGGCTGGGGGTCTCCAGGACTGGGCTGATAAAACCCTGACCTGTCTAATCTAACCCTAATCCATGGGACTTCTGCCATTCATAGATCAAGACTGTTAGCAGAGGGTGAGTTTACAGGAGAATTTCACCTGTGTTAGGCATCGTTGGCGGTGCATGCATTTTGCCAGAGTAGATGCGTAGATGCGCAGTAATCATGGGGAGGGAGGTATATCCAAAAGGGAACATGAGCTTTGCCCTCCATAGTGTCTGCATGGGTACTCCTGTGTTTTGTGCAGGTTTTCAAATATTTTGAGGCTTATAGGCTTTGATAGTTGTGTGTATGTATGTGTGTGTGTTGGGGGGAGGATGTGTGTGCAAACACCACAGGCGCGGCTGTAATTCTTTTGAAATCGGAAGCTACCAAAGGTGCCTGGGTAGGTAGACTCTTTGCCTGAAGCCTCCCTTAATCTGACAGAAACTCTGTTCTACATCAGTGATTGAGGGGAAAGTTGTGAGGTGTGATTTCAGGGCATATGTGGATCTGTTCATCCTGAGCAATGCATTTTAAGAGTTGCAGCAAATAGTATAAAGAAACCTGTAGGTATTACATTAGACCAGCTGAACCTATCTTTATTTTTAAGTTTTATTCAGAAGCATCACATAGCAAGTAAACTTCAAAATCTAAGTTTAGTTACAAACTAGTTGTTTCTTATTTTTTTTTTCCAGTCCCCTTTTGCTTTCTTTTACGACCACATGAAACTTGAGAAGCCATCTAAAGCTAAATCATTTAGTGGAGTTGGGCAATTCCCAAGTGTCCAACAAGAAGGCCTGGTTTAGGCTGCGATGGCCACTGTCATTCCTGGTGATTTGTCAGAAGTAAGAGATACCCAGAAAGTCCCTTCAGGGAAACGTAAGCGTGGTGAAACCAAACCAAGAAAAAACTTTCCTTGCCAACTGTGTGACAAGGCCTTTAACAGTGTTGAGAAATTAAAGGTTCACTCATACTCTCACACAGGAGAGAGGCCCTACAAGTGCACACAACAAGACTGCACCAAGGCCTTTGTTTCTAAGTACAAATTACTAAGGTATTAAACTCTATTTATCTTTCAGATTATATTATCTATTTTATGTTGGCCGTGTTAAGCCGTGTAAAAGTATATATTTCTGTACTCCTTCAGCTGATTGCAGAGAGGATGTGTTAATTAAAGTAGCTATTGGATTGTTTCTAGAATTCTAAATTACCTAAGTTTGCAAGCTAATGTCTTTGATTTTGTTTCTTAATTTGTTTTCTGCTTTTGTTTTCTGTTTGTTTGTTTTTGTTTTTGTTTTGTTTTGTTTTTAATGAGCGTAGAATTTTCATTTGTATAAGGAATTGTCACAAGAAAAAGAGTATGGACTGAAAGTTCTTTGGCTATGGACTTTTACACAAGTACTTTCATACTTGCCCATATACCCCTGTTACCGTAGCTAAGACCCACCAAAACTAAAGTGTCAATTTAAGAGAAATGGCTCGTGTTTTGCTATATTTAAATTTGTCAAACTGTCTTTGTAGTGTCATGCTTTCAGTTAAAAGGTTCTGTTGCAAAGCAGCCCTTAGTGTAGTCTTTAGCTGCCATTAAAAAATGAGCACATGTGTTTTTTGATCAAAATAATTACTTACAGAATATATCTGTGTTTAAAGGCATATGGCTACTCATTCTCCTGAGAAAACCCACAAGTGTAATTATTGTGAGAAAATGTTTCACCGAAAAGATCACCTAAAGAATCACCTACATACACACAATCCCAACAAAGAGGCCTTTAAGTGTGAAGAATGTGGAAAGAACTACAATACCAAGCTTGGGTTCAAACGTCACCTGGCTTTGCATGCTGCAACAAGTGGTGACCTCACCTGTAAGGTATGTTTGCAGACTTTTGAAAGCACAGGAGTGCTGCTGGAGCACCTAAAAACTCATGCAGGCAAGTCGTCGGGTGGAGTGAAGGAGAAAAAGCACCAGTGTGAACACTGTGATCGTCGGTTCTACACCCGAAAGGATGTCCGCAGACACATGGTAGTGCACACTGGAAGAAAGGACTTCCTCTGTCAGTACTGTGCACAGAGATTTGGGCGGAAGGATCACCTCACGCGCCACATGAAGAAAAGTCACAACCAAGAACTTCTGAAGGTCAAAACAGAGCCAATGGACCTTCTAGATCCCTTTACCTGCAATGTTTCTGTGCCTATTAAGGATGAGCTGCTTCCAGTGATGTCTTTACCTTCCAGTGAACTGACATCAAAGCCATTTACAAACACTTTGCAATTAAATCTCTACAACACTCAGATTCAGTCCATGCAGAGTTCTGCATCTGCACACCAAATGGTTGCCACATCGTTACCATTGGGAATGCCTTGTCCAATAGATATGGAGTCTGTCCACCCTTCTCACCAGCTATCGTTGAAATACCCACTCGGTACTACCTCATACTCAATTTCTATGCCTGAAAAAGAACAGCCATTGAAAGGGGAAATTGAAAGTTACTTAATGGAGTTGCAAAGTGGTATGCCTTCTTCATCCCAGGATTCTCAAGCGTCTTCATCAAAACTAGGGCTGGATCCACAAGTAGGGCCACTAGATGATGGGTCTGGGGAAGTTTCCCTTTCCAAGGGCTCCGTTCCTATTAGCGAACCTCTAAATGCCCCATCATTGGACTTTTCTCAGCTGTTCAACTTCATACCTGTCAATGGCCCTCCCTATAATCCTTCTGTTTCAGTGGGAAACCTCGGGATGAGTTATACGCAAGAGGAGGCACATTCTTCTATGACTCAGCTTCCACCACAAACCCAGGATCCACAAGATCCTAGCAATAGTATAGGTCTTGGGTCTCTGCACTCATTGTCAGCAGCTTTCACAAGCAGTCTAAGCACAACCACCACCCTACCACGATTTCATCAAGCTTTCCAATAGGATGTACAAAGTTGGCTTGTTAACTGTCTATTTGTAGAAATGCCTTAGGTGACCATTTTTAAACTTAGTGCCTACTATAAGACATTATAAATTCTCTGCTTTTGTACAGTACCAATCTCATGAAGCCAGTAAGAAATTTAAATTAACTTTTTAAAAATGTTTTGAAAGTGTTTATTCTCAGCTGTGTTTACTTTGGTTTGTTGTTTTTTTTTTTAAACAGTCTCATATTGTTTTCATTTTAACTGCCAATTTACACATTTTAAATGTTCAGTAGAGAGTCATCCCAAGCAAACTCACAACACTCATCCCATTTCTAAAACTTTTTAAACCATACCAGCTATTGTTTTATTGATGTCTGTGGTTGAACTGCCACTTTTGCCTTTTAATATATTTTACTATTTGCAAATAATCAATTTAAAATATGTATCACAAGAATTCCTGAGATTTGGGGAAAAATTTCTCCAGTCTGTTTCCAAACAAATCCCCTTCCCAAATGGTGACACATCTGACTTGTTCTCTAATGACAAATCTAAATTTTTAAAATAAATATAGAATTCAGATTTTTCTGAAAACTTGTGTGTGTATATATAGAGTCCATATATACACATGTACATATATATAGCATTTTGACTTGTATTAAAGTCATATAAAAGTTGTTAAGAATTTTGCCATTTTCTGGCTTAAATTTTGGTGGCCTGTTATGGATAACAGAAGAAAAAAAATTAGTATAATTCTTTAAAATTAGGGCTGAACAGAATTTTGACAGAGAATCTCTGCTTGCCTAATTGACAGATGTTTCAAGTTGAATTTGAAACTGTTGTTCTGCTTTCGTGACTCTGGTATAGGGAAACAGGCAAAATTAATGGCTGATCTTGAAATATTAAAGTGTAATGTAGTAATGCAGAGTATTTTGTCACAGTTTTTGTTTTAATTCTTAACTTGCTGTTTTTTCTCTCTAGTAGCGTAGAAAGAGTACTGCATAGGAACCTTCCAGTAGTGTGTTCACATTTGTAGGCGTCAGTCTTCTCCCCGCTGCCACCACCAAAGGGTGGATCAAGTCCAGCCAGAAAGTGTGTACCTATTTTCAGTTCAAAACCAGTGTGCAGTCAGAAAGTGAATGTAAATTTTCAACTACCAGTTTGTTTTGTTTTGTTTTGTTTTTATTGGAGTGGTCTTTTCAGTTGTGTTACATGGTGTGTTATGTCCTCCTAAGCAACAAGTTAGCTGTTAATCACACTTTCTACACCTGGGTACTTGGTTAGGGACTTTTTGCCCATTGCCAAGATTTAAAGACAGGACTCTTAGGAGTGAAGTAAAAGCATATTGCTTACACCACTTTTACCTAATGCAATATATATTCTATTCCCTGACCCCTAATAACCAAAAGAGGAAAAAAAAAAAGCTAAAAAAACAACCAACCCTGTGATGCATAAAAGCAAACTAGATTTGCTGTAATTCAACAATAACATTATTTTCCTTGTCATTTTTGTACAAGGAATTAAAAAATGGAAATCGAGTACATTAGTATCTCTCAAACAATAATGAGAATTGATATAAAGTTTTAAGTGGTTAAACTAAATATACTTCACAGAAACAAAAGTTGCTCCCATTTAAGGAGCTCATGCTCCGGATGTTTTATCAGTAGCTCCTACTGGTTTTTTTAAATACTAGGAGCAATATGCAGGTGTAGTTTTACTATTTTATACATATGTGTATTTAAATTTTATTACTGAAAAATAACAATTTTATAAATGTGTTTGTGTTCCAAAGGCATTACAATAAGGATGTGTTAATAAGGAAAATACCTTTTGAAATTCTGCAAATAACTCCTAGATTTTGGATTTAGGAGCATGTTATCTCAAAGTGGGCGTTTAGCTCTGCTTCACAACTGCTTCCTCTGGTTTCTGTGAAACAGATTGCTCACTTGCTTACATCTTCAGTTGAATGATTTGTTCAATATTGCTTTTTTTCCATTCACTTTTCTAAAGGAAAGAAAAACACAGATGAACAGAGCACAAGCTGAATACAACCGAATGTAGCTCTAGTTTACATGAACGACCGTAACGCATCTAAGAGAAACTTGGGTTTATTCTCGATTCTTTTAATCTGAGATGAAGAGAAATGGACTTAATTCCTGCAGTGGGTTATGTCCTGTGTGGAGCCAAGCATCTGCAACTTTCCCTGCAGCAGAGGAAAGCTGTGAGTGCTTGGCCTCTTGCAGCTGGCCCAGCAGTGTGACCAGGCAGCACTGCCCTCCATGTGCAGCCTCTGGCACACAAATTTCCAGTCTGGAGCCACTTGTTTTCTGCCCCAGCTGCCGAAAGACTTCATAAAAACCAAAACCCACAGAGACTTTGCCAACACCCATCTCTTAGTGCGTAGCCAGAACCCTTACTACTTTGTTCGTGCCTTAGCTTCTTGAAAAGGGATTGACATTTCACTTGGAGTTAGATATACATTTCACTTGAGAAATAGAGACCTCAGACAAGATATTGAACCTCATTCAGTCAGGGTTTCAGTGGGTGGCTGCACCCAGAGTGTTTGCAGCTGAACTAGGATGTAGGGTAACATGGAAGCAGACTGACCCTTTAAGCAATACCAACACCACCAGAGTGCTTTTGAGCATTGCTTAGGCAGAGTCAATATTGGCCACTATGAAACCATTAGTTTTTTAACCCCATTTTCTTGATTTCCCATGGATTCTTGGTGGGAGGGGGGAGGGCTGGCTGATCATGCACCACTCTTTGTGCAACTTCTAAACTTCTAGTGAGGTTGTTTTGTTGTTGTCTTTTTTTTTTTTTTTAATATATATATTTTTGTGTACTTGTTGCTTGTGCTTTATTTAGTAGTAAATTGTGGAATAGAGTGATTTATTGTTAATTTGGCAGTAGCGGTTTTTAAAAACCATATACTGACTGAAACATGAGCCAGAGCTGATTGCTTTATTAAGCTAATAATGAATGTTAAGAGTACATATTTTCAGGATCATTTGCCTAGTGAGCTAAACTTGTATTATAGGCCAATATTTTTTAAAATAAAGCTTGGTCAACCTCTATGTTACACATATTACAAGATATAGCACTTTCAAAAAGAAAACGTAAACCTTTTAAGAAAATTTCTTACAGGTTATGCTTTTTATTATAAAACCTTTTATTATAATTTGTTTCAAGTGCCATTAGATTACATATATGTAGGCCTTTGGTATAATGCTTTGTGTACAAAATGGTAGACATTGTAATTTTAAACAGGTACATTTTTACAGTGTTTTCTTATCAATTTGCTATATTGCACAGAACCAGTGTGTCTTTCTTAAGGGTTTTACAATGGTTTTTACTAGGTTTACATGTTTCAAACTACACTGTCTTCTACTGCCATTTTGAATACCAGTCAAAAACAATTAGGAGTTTGTCCTCACCGTTTGCAAATTGTCTTCTGAAGTTCTTGATGGTAAACTTTGTCAAAAATATTTAACATGCAGTATTTGATACAGATTTTTTTATCACATCCTGTCATCACTATGCTGCTGTCTGAAGTTAACTTTGGGCCTGATCCTGCATTCGTAAATGGGGATCCTGCATCCTTTGTTATGTCTGTCTCATACACTGGTTTAGCAGCTTCTCCTGTATTCTTCTCAGTCTATAGATAAGCCTCTGAAATATATGTACTTATCTGGTATGTAGTAAACCATTATAGGCTTAGCTGCCCATCCTGCTTCCCCCAGTGTACAGTTTAAACCACAGCTTACTTAGCATCATGCTCAACTTACAAGTTATGCCACAGTAGTTCAAAATGTGTTTGGGTAGTCCCAAAGCTTTTATGCAATAAGGGTGTCTTACTTTTGTTGGAAGGCAGTGTCTTTTGATAACAGTTATCTAGCCCTGGAAGTGACACAGAACTATTGCTAATCATATGTAAACACTTTTCAGTATAAGCTTCAGTGGTACAGTTGAACCAGAGTGAATGTTTATCTCCTCAGAAACACTCCTGCAATATTGTTATATTGGATCATGCTGCTAATGTAACTTGGGATACAACTCCTCTCATGGTGCTACAAACCTCCCTGTCTCATTCAGATGTATTTTTACCCATAGAAAAAAAGGACTATACTAGACCTATAGTTGTATGATATATTTTTATACTGTGACTTAATTTGTCATTAATGAACTTTGTGCAACACCACAATGTATTCACATGCACTTGCAAAAGTAAAATTTTGGACATGCAAATTTAAACGCTGACAAGCCCAGCTCTTGTTCACAAAAATAGGTGACTGCTAGTTAATGTTAAATGTGGGCTTTTTATATGGTGTGGAGTGAAGAACATACTATATGTTACTAAAAGCCTTAGTCAAAAACTGGGAAGAGTATATTGGTGAATGATGTCACACCCAAACCTGACTTGGATTGCTGAAATTATATTTTTAGCTAATGGAAAAATTGTTTGGACTTGTATGCTAAAATGTTTTTAATGATAAAAGTTTTGAGTAAAAAAAAAAAATAGAGGGGAAAAAAAAAAGAACACAGAAAACCCTGCATTCCAGACTGAATTTGTATATGTTTCTTGCATTTAAAATTTGCTATCCTGTGATATGGGAAATTGAGTTGCTTATCATGTATATGTACTTTAAAATGTATTCACAAACTACTGTTGTATTTGTATAAAATATAGACAAAAAGATTGCATATATATTTTTGTGTATAAGCTCTGTAAAATAGCAATCACATTATGAAGCTGCAGCAGAACTTCATTTTAAACATTCACATCCAAAGAAACAGACTATTTATTGTCCACATACCCTGATTATAAAATATACCTTGCTGCTATTAAACAATAGTGCTGCAGCTTCTTGTGGCCTACAGTGTTATGTTTGCTGTACAAAAATATGTGAACTCCACAAAATATATCAATAAAATTACAGAATGGTTTTAGTTAATGAATAATGTATGCCTTGCATTTCAATAGATAATCTTGATCTGCATGTTTGGGTTTGCAATAAGTAATTACAGAGTCCATCCAATTTTGCTGGGAGTAGTTTGCAAAGGCATAACTGTCTTTATAATTTATGACTGGTAAAATGTCAGTTTTAAAAAAAATCTTAAGGTATAAATACCTGCGTTTCATGATTTCACCAAGGAACAAATTGGATGATGCTACTGTGTCTGTGACAAGACAGATCTGAACTGAAGGAAGCAATTGAGTTTGCCATCAAATTGCACTTCGAAACACTTGGAGACACTGGAAGGTAAGTATGAGGAACCCATAGTGGGACCATTCCTTTGGGACACATAGGTGATTTCCCATAATTTCAGATTAATGCAAGTCTCATACATCGTTTGTTTAGTTTGCGGGACAAACTTGAAGGGCATGGCATGTGCTGGACACAGTATATGGGATGTCTCTCTGCAGTATTGCCAGGAGAAACTCAGTTGATTCCATAGATGGTCCCAGAGATGTCTGTCTGGCCGTGGCACTGACTTCTGAAGAAGCCAGGCTAATGCTTGTGGAAGAGGTGCCTCACAGCCAGACAAGCAGCCTGCACACAACTGCAGAAAGTTACCTCTGCTCATTCCACACAGGTGTTCCCTAGCATAGATGCCAGGAAAGTAAAAGATTAGCATTTCACAATTCATTGCTTTTAGGAACATATTTTGTTAATATCTTTAGCACTGTCTGGGTTTCCCTTTTGAGTTCCTCTCCTTTCCTGCTCAAATCTTGGCTATTTAGGTTCCTTGTTGTAACCAAGTTGGAGATAAATGATTGTTAGAGAGAGTTGGTGGGTTTTGCCTTATCCACATGCAGACATCTTTCCTTTCTTGTGATTCTTACCCCATTCCTCTGAGCTGACTTATCACTTCTGTGCCACAAGCTTCTAACTTCTTTGAGAGGGTTGGCCTTGTTATAGTGAGAGTCAAAAGCTCAACACATGCTCTATGACATGAAACACTCTGCAAAACAATTTATAACCACGCACAACCACAGACCTACCACCCCACCCCATGCCCTCCAGAGAAAACCATCCCATTCACTGTGTTGCTGTCCTAGCTGGTCTCACCCACTGTTACTGATTTAGTATGTCCTCCTTCCAAGCAGATAGCCTCTAGAATCACCCTGTGCAATAATTGGAATGGGATTGCACAGATGACATCTGTTTGTTATACAGAGATCTCTTGATGCAGTCCCTCCGGAATTTCTTTGTTAAATTCAGAGCCACAGACATCTTCCCTTCTCTCTCTCCTATAACCATCTCTTTCCAAAATTTGCATAAGAAAGTACAGGAAAATGGTTCTGTAGTATCCTCTATAGCTGGTCTCACTGCCCTCCAGGAGTGGAAGAGGAAGGCTATTCGGTTTTTCCCCTTCACTTTCCCTCATTCTTTACACCTTCTTTTCCTTTTTACATACAAGCATGTCCTAGGAGGAAAACAGGTTTTTTATGGAGAAATCCAGAACTTATGCAAAGCTACTGCTGGATGAGCAAGAACTGAGCAGCTGCACGCTGTTGGTTTCCCGACTTTGCAAATCAAAACATTCTATAAAATCGGATAGAAATTAAGTTTTCCAAAGTGTCAGCTGCTGTAATTGGCACAGCAGGTATTGGCGATCACAAACATGCAGCAAGTGGGACAGCAAGATAAACTCTGTTACAAAATCTAGTCTGTATTTAATAGTTCAAGAAGTATTTTGGAAAATTAACTACTGCTTATCAGTGTAAGCTGGGGCCTGTAGCAAATAAACACCAACACTGTATTCCTGTTTTGAACAACACTGGAGATAATGGTGTTGAAAATTACAGACCCCAGCAGTAGTCTGAAGTTTCAAGTTCCTGCTCATGTGCGATATCCCAGGTAATTCAGTATGACCTTTCTCTAGTCTTAATAAAGATGTAAAGGTTTGCCTGGTATTTTTATCTTTCTATAAATTTATTTATTTATTGGTCTGCATGTCTTCAAGTAATGAACATTTTCAGAGAAATCAGTATTTGTAAAAAATACAATGAACAATTCTGTTTTTCATTGTCATCACTCAGCCTTTTCTCATTTGGAGATATTTGTATCACAATATCACCAGCTACAGAGCTAGTTTGCCTCAGAGGGGACTGAAGAGATGTCAGCTGCCAGCTGAGCTCCCTGAAAACAGGCCTGTGGTAGTGCCTGCTGTGGCTGAACTGGAAATCATTTGAATTGATCCCTTGATATTTTAGCCATGGGGGTGATTTTCACTGCTGCACTGAACTGCCATGTACAAAGAAGAACGGTTTAGTGTCACTTTCATATGTCAGATCTCTGCTGATGTGTGTTAATTAGTGCAGAAAACCTGAAGAGTCACAGTTCCTAAAAGTCAGTACATTGCTTAAACTCTGGTGAATGTTTTGTGTGCACATGTATGTGTGCATGCATGTATGCATGGGAAAGTAATCCAGTCTGGAAAAGCTGATAAATTAGTTTCAGTTTGGTTTTTTTTTTCGTTTTGGTTTCCTCCAAAATGTTTAAATGTAAAGTGCATTTTACAAATCCAAAGTGAATCATGTTGTTTATTAAGGTATCTCCAAGTTAGCACAGTGTGTGTTTCCCAGGCAAGCTGTCAGAGCTTCTTCCAACTACTTGATTAATCTGTAAGAGACAGCAGTTTATCTAAAGGGTGCACAGACTCCAGTGAGGAAGGTGTTTGTCAGCTGTCCTTGTGTAGTCCTAGATACAATTTCAGCAGAAAAGCTGTATAGGCTGTGCCTCTGAAATTAGGCTCAACTCTGGCTTACTGGCTTTCGTGTTAAATTGTTACACACATGGTCATGGGTAAATCCTTAAAGTTCCTTCACAAGTACTTACATTGAAAATAAAAATAAAATACAGGCTTTGTATGGTTTAGGAGTGCTCATCGTAAGTGAGCAACATCTGAGCTGTAACATAAGACTATGAAATATCAAATATTCATGACAAATAAACACAGACTAAAGTCCCAAACTTCCTAAAGTCCCACCTGAAAATTGTCTCCTTTTATTTTGTCAGTGTTTGACTCCTTATACCAGTGCAATATTACAGGGTTGCCCCATAGTTTATATGCTCAGTTCAGCTAGGGCTGAATTCAGCAGTATTTTTACAAGAAAGTTCTGCTTATTCACTGAAAACCTTGCAATAATGTACTTGAATTGTGTGACCCATTTTAATGTTGGGCTTAAAACCTTCTGACTTAAGGCAACCTCTGAGAATTTGCTGTGCCCCACCAGAGTACCCAGGCCATCACTTCAAGCCACCAAATTTAGCTGATTCTCTTGCCTCCTCCCCTCTACAACCCTCCAAAGGTGGTGTTTGCAGGAAGCTACCACATTTGCTATGGCAGTGTATTTAATGTACATCCCAGAGCCGGGTGTGACCTGCATTAATGGGATTGTGCAAGCTGCTGGGACAGACTTGCCCCTTTAGGCACCAGTTTAGGCAGCAGCATTAAATTCATGTACCTGGCAAAGCAGCAGCCTCCCAGCATTAGACAGCACTAACATTACCCCCTGGGTCCTTTGCTGTACATGATTAATTTTGCTCATTAAGCATTGAAGCTGTTTCCCAGTCCTTAAGCTACAAGTCTTAAATTCCACCACTATATTTGGCATCTCCCTGTGAACCAGCAAAGTCAGCTTTGCTCCAGGGGCAAGACTGCAAAACCAGTCTAGGACAATTTGGCTGAAAATACTGCATAAGGTGCCTGCCACATGACAGCAGTCAACCTGCCAGGATAGGTATCGGTCTTTGCATGGCCAGAAAATACTGCTGAGGGTGAGAGCCTGTGTTTTACACTCATTGTCTTTATCCCTAAGTTTGGATTCTTTTAGCTTGTCACAAGGTGCTCTTGAAATTTTGGTATTAATCTACAGCAGCAGGTCTCAAATTGTTATCCCTTGGTCACCAAGCCCCTTGTAAATTAGCTGTGAAACCTCACCTGCCTTTCCAGTGCCTCCAGTTAAAACCTCAGAATGTTCAGGTAAGGAGAGCCATTGCTTCATGCTCTTGCACACATGGAATAATCTTAGTGTGAAGGGAAAAAAGCATCAAACAGCTGTTTGGCAATGTGTCTTTGAAACTTGATCTTATTATTTATAAACTAGGGTTTAACCTTTTAAAATGTTTATTATTATTATGTCTCAGCAGTAAAAGAGCATCACAGTTCTTGCAGATGTATTTTTTCCTTGCATTTCGGTTTACCTTTCACTGCTTCAAGGAAAACTCTCTTCTGTTTGTGGTTCCAAGGTGTCATTTGTCTCACCAAAACAGCCAAACTCTGAAACATGAACTGGATTATTTTCTGGCTTGTTCTTGTAGGGAAAAAAAAATTGTTAATCAGTGCCTATCTTCAGAGCAAGCCTCTGTAGGGACTGGCTCCACACAATGCTATCACTTACACCTGTGCAATTGATCATATCAGAATTCCTTTCAGGCAACTCTGAATATCATTTGATGTCTATGAGGTGTGGCAGGAAGCAACACCTGGACTGTGAAACTCTGTGCATGAGGAGCATGTAGGTTCATCATCAAGTCCTAAACTGAGATCAGAGGGACTAACAGTAGAAGAAAAAAGAAAACTCTTGGTTACAAACAGAGAAGAAAACCTCTCAGAAGTGACTAAACGGCAGGCTATGGAACTGTCTTTGAGTAGGACTGTAATTTAAGTACTGAAGAGCTACATTTGGCTCCTTTAGGAAGGTTACAAAGTAACCTAGTAGAAACACAATGCTACCTCTGTGTTGGGAGGCAGTTCTTAGAAGCCGCTGGATAGCCAAGCCTTCAAGGGATTGTTACATAGTACAACCACTAAATGTACAAATAAGGTAATCATTGAGAAGTATATTACTATGCACTCCTAAACTCTATGAAGTCAGTTCTAATTCCTAGCCCTATCCTTCTTCTGTTTTAGACAAAACTGGCTATTAACCACAAGAGTGATGGACCTTAATGAAAACAAAACTGGTGTGTGGTATGTGCCCTCTGTTGTGCTGGGTTACATCCATGCCATCCCTTTAAGGCCCTTGGTATTGAGGCTGACTTCTGTCCAGTGACCAAACAAACGGCAGTAGGAACTAAGGACAATGGCAAACAAAGAGTTTCTATACTCCTGATATGCAAGTGAAATACGAGTGGGGGAACCAAGTGAGATTCTGTATTCCTTCTCATCCAGAAGCACAGACTAGGTTAGGCAGCTGGTGCAGCACTGGATGCACAGGTATGTTTTACTTGCAGAAATAAAACACAAGCTTGGAACAAACTCATTGCTGCTGCAGTTTATTGTAGCTGTGACATATTGGAGCCCATGGGATACAGACTGTGTGCTTCCCTCCTGTCACTTGTAAAAGCTCCTATTGCACTCTGTACTGATGACTTCTGGCTCCTATCCCCTCATGGAAAAGGCAGTGCCATGGGAACAGTGTGGTTGGAGGCTGCTGAGGGTTGCCCTGCAGAAGGGTGGCCAGGAGGGAAGGGGCAGCGTGTCCCCAGCAGCCCTGCCCTCCTCTGCAGGTGGCTCCCCAGCCTCACTGGGAGCTTACCCCAGCCTGCAGTAAAGCTGGAGCTAAACAGGGCTGTGAAACTTAGCAGGGACATCCTACAGCCATTGTGGCTCCAGGGAAGTCAATGGGCCAAATCACCAATGGATTACAGCAAAAAAATGTTCATTAAGAATAAAAGCCTGGTTGCATTTAGATCAGATTTAATCGTGTTCACACTGAAAGACTCTGGATGTTCCCTTCCTTTGGTCCTCAGCTGTAAGATCGAGGCAGGACAGTAAGGTACATTGAGGCACTCTACATCCCAAAGAATGCCCTCTTCCTGTTCAAAAATTCAGTGTGTTTCCCAAGAACAATGCAACCATGTCTACAGTGGCAGGACAAAACAGAAGGATTTCTGATAGAAAAATGTAACATGAAAATTATCTGAAACAGTAGCAAAAGGACAGCTGACAGATGTGGACATGGAGTTTGGAATGAATAATATGGAAGATCTGATACAACTTTTTCAATCAAAGAAATTTGGAAACAGCCCTAATCCTGTCTATTTTTTGAACATAGATTTTATTGCTGTTTCATAGCATTCACAATCATCAGAAAGGCTGCTAATAGCTGTCAGCTTAACAGGTCTATGCTCAGTCTTTTCTTCCACACATCCTTCTACCTCTGCCTCTCCACACTCAGTTTTCCTTTTGAACTTTACTGCCACCATGACCTCGTGAAAACAGGCTTGGAGAATTCAGAGCAGGAATGTCTTTCTGGTGCTTTTGTATGCTATATGGCACAGAAGCCCACTGAAGAATTGGAGCCCTACTATCACTCACAAAACAGGCATAAAAATATTTTCTCCCTCTTGTGTAGCTTCATCCACTTTCTGCAGTTTTTCATTTCCACCACAGCTCAGCTGCCTAGAAGACATTCTCTGCAAAGATTAGAAATGAAGACTTCTACATACAGGCTTAACATTGAAGTGCTGCTCAGGAAAAGAAAGTTAATACCTGTTGTCTCCATGGCTTATTTCACTGCATATTTAAAACTACATTAAGGATCTTCTGGTCTCCCCCCACCCCCAAAACGTCCCTGTGTAACTGATGATGAGCCAGAGAAATGCCCCGAAGAGGGGGTAGCAGTAGGATATTACTTGACTGGCTCATGCTGTACAACGGAAAGCTCACGGGGCGTGGTAGCACCTGACGGGTCCAGGGGCCTCTTGCACTGCCACAGTCCCTTCTGGGAGGGGCCAGGAAAGAGGAGCCTTGTGTTGGCAGGCAGCCCCATCTGCAGGAACTGTCCCACCACGGTCCTTGGAGGTCTCTTGTCATCCCTTGGTCTTTGGGCTCTCTCTTGTTAACACGTCTATTAGCATCTATTTATCTAGATCTTCCTCAGCCTGTTTATACTGCCAGATGGTAACACAAATTCTCCATTCCCACTCATCTGTGGTCCAAGTTTGTTTCCCTGTGAATTGGTGCAGCAAATTTCTCCTGATTTTCCTAAATCTCAGTACTGGGGAAGATCTCTGTCACTGATTCACTGAGGAGTGATGTCTTTGAGACCCCCTGATCCAGCTGATTTAGAGTTCAGGGAAGGTAAGGAGATCACTTTGGGACATCAGGTTTGTGTGTTAGGGTGAAAAACTGAACTCATCTCAAGGAGGAGAACACTCCAGTTCTGCTTGCACATGGTCTGGGTACCCTTGAAACCCCCTCTCAGCAGCCTGCGGTCTACATCACACACATCCAGATTAAAAAACAACAACAACAACAACAACAAAAAAAAAGAAATCCAAAAACCCACCAGGACTGCAGAGTCAGTGCTGTACAGAGATAAACCCTGTAGAAAGAGGCACTGCCAGTCTGAAATCCCATGGCAGAATCTGTACAGAAAAATCTGATATCCAGATATCAGGAAGATTCTGAAGAGTGAGGAGGTAGGAAATAGCCTCCAAGTTGTCCAAGATATTTGTCAACATGTACAGAAAGATACTGGAATATTAAAAAAATCCTTAACTGTATAGGTCCCATAAGGGTGATCGCTATCTGGGCAGTGCAGCTGGTACCAAACACTATGGCAATTAGCATGAGCACTGCAAATATGTGAGAGGGTCAAAATTTAAGAGCCCTTTAAAAAACACATGAACCACTAACACAAAATTACGTTTCTTTGATTTTGGCCAGAACAGCTCTGTAAATTCAGCAATATTTTTTCTAAGAATGATCCAGAAATAAAATACACGCCTGTAGTACTGCATGAGCTGTGATGGGGAAATGACCAATTACTTATGTGTAATTCTAGTTACTGTATCTAAAGGATGATACACTACAATATTGTATCATAATACAAAAATATAATAATTTGTCTTTATGCTGTTATTAAGGTTGTGGTACTGTATGGGCAAAGCTGAGCACCCAGTCCCCTTGTCCCAGTCATGTTTAAATGGTAGGGTCCTACAAACACAATTTTACATTTATACCTGCCATAGCATCATCAAATGTTAGCACTCACCACTTCAGCTTCTTCCACTGAGAAAGACTTTGAGCTGTTTAATGCACCTGATGTTGATAATTCCTGCCTGGAGCCATGGTGAAATGAATTCACCAGTCACTGCTTTATTTACTCCTGGGGCATTTTGCTAGAGGCATTCAATGGGCAGAACATATTTCTTTTTCTTTTGAGATTAGAAATGATGTGAAATACTTACTAGTTAATAATTTTTTAGCTTTAAATCTGTTTGCCTTGACTTTCAAGCTAATTGCTTCAGGGCTGGAGAAGAATGTTTCCAGGTGAACCTGATTTGGTTCTGACAGTTGTGACAGATGCAGTTCATTTGGGGGAGGGAGGGAAAATGGTGAAGGGAGGATAAAAGGCTTTGGAAGCTGGTTTAGAGTCCTTTCTGTCAGGGAAGTTTTCTAGTCTTCTGTCTTAGTAGCTGCCTGTTGTTTTCTCCTTCATATTATGCCATCACCTATTCCTCTTAATTGTTTTCTTTCTTTTGAGTATTCTCCCTCTGCAAATTTGCGCCCCTGCAGCAGCCCTTTAGTTATCCCTGGCAAAGACAGCAAAAGCTTCCTGGGGGGAGCTTCTTCAGCCAGGACTCGTCGCTTGCCCTCACGCTTGTCCTGGTGCTCCATTGACTGGGAGCAACTCTGCCTCCTGCAGCCCTTAGGATCTGGGGGCTTTGGCTCTGTCTACAAAGCCACCTACCATGGTGCAACGGTGGCTGTGAAGCAGGTGAAGAAGAGCAGCAAAAACCGGCTGGCATCGCGGCAGAGCTTCTGGGCTGAGCTGAACGTGGCCCAGCTCCAACACAATAATGTGGTACGTGTGGTGGCTGCCAGCACCTGTGCCCCGGCCAGCGAGAACAGCCTGGGCACCATCATCATGGAGTATGTGGGTAACATCACTCTGCACCATGTAATATATGGCACTGGGGATGCATGGAGACAGGGGGAGGACGATGAAGAAGGATGTGGAAGGAAGGCCCTGAGCATGGAACAGACTGTGTGCTACTCTTGTGACATCATGACTGGCTTAGCCTTTCTGCACTCACAGGATATTGTGCACTTGGACCTGAAGCCTGCAAATGTTTTCATCACCGAGCAGGGAGTGTGCAAGATTGGAGACTTTGGGTGCTCCCAGAAGCTGGAGATGGGCTCGTCCCATAGCGCCCGTGTTTGCCAGCAAGGGGGCACGTACACACACCGTGCCCCTGAGCTCCTCAAGGGGGAGAGGGTCACTGCCAAAGCAGACATTTACTCATTTGCCATCACCCTGTGGCAGATGGTCACGCAGGAGCAGCCGTACCTGGGTGAGCGGCAGCACGTGCTCTACGCCGTGGTCGCCTACAACTTGCGCCCTTCGCTGGCTGCTGAGGAGTTCCACGAGTCACCAGCGGGCCAGACTCTGCACAGCATCATCAGCTGCTGCTGGAAGGCCAATGCAGAGGAGCGCCTGCGTGCAGACCAGCTGCTTCCCAGCCTCAGGGCCCTCAAGCAGAGCCTCTAGGAAAACTCAGGAGTCTTTGTATTCCCTTTGTTCACTTTTCTTTCCCTCTACCCTTCCTCTGAGCATAATTTATTTAGCCTCTGTGTGATCTGATTGTTGCTGGTTTTATACTTGAAAAAAAAATAAAAAGCCCCAAACTGTTTCAATGTAAGAATATTATAAATAAAGAGATTTAGTGAAACTGTGGGGTTTTACCCTGGAAGGGGATAGTGGCAAAGCTGAAGATGTTGGCAGACATGATTTTTTTCTGGTTGATGTGTTGTGTGCTGCCTTGCTCACTAGGAAATATGATGTGCAGAAAAATTGTTGGTTGTGAAGTACAAACAAGGGTCTGCTTTTGGAAGGTTCTTTATACATAATACCTTTTGGTATTTTTAAAATGTCAAATATGGGTAGTTCTTGACACTAGCTAGGGTAGTGCATTTGAGCTTTTCCTGTTCATTTACCAAGGCATGAGTATGTATTACAAATCAGTGAATGCAGAAAAATAAATACAGTGTCAGTGGTCTATTTAACTTGTTCTTAGATGTACTTAATTCCAGTAAGTATGCTGTTTCTGATATGGAAAATGTGAACTACTCATATACTCCTTGAATTAAAGAACCTTTTTGTCAGTCTAAGGCTACTAAGACTAAGAAATTGCATTAACAACCTGTCCTTTTTATAAGATTTCTCGGCTACCAGTTGTGTCAGTAGCAGCTTGCTAGTTGGAGCACTGTAAATTTTGAAACATTATAAGAAGATTTTGTACAGAATAGAGTTTTAAAAAAGGGGGGAAAAGAATGGCAAAGTGAGGATTATTTTCTTTATAAAGCATAGCTCAGTATTGGACAAGATACTGGAAGTACTGAAAAGGAAGTTTGCTTACAGCAGTAATAATGTTCCTCTGCTGGTGCTCAAAACACACACTATTGAACTATCCTGTGCAGTGCTTATGTCTTATCTGCTATCTTTTCTAATCTGGTTGTAGTGTGTCTGGGAGAGGAAGGGCTGTAGGCAATGCTGAAGACAAAAAGCTCTGATCCTTGACTTATCAGAACAGGTAATTGTACATCTGCACCCTTATCTGGAGCTGACTGCTGTAGCTGATATTACCTTTCTGCTCAAAGCCTCTGCTTCTTTTTAAGACAGGAGAAAGAGTGATGTTTCAGTCAAATTGTTTTTCTTCTTTACCCTTCCTCCCCCTTGCTTCCATTCTGGGGAAAAAAAAAAAAACCCAAAGGAATTGAGCCAGTTTCCTGATTTCTGACACACATCTGTTCTTAGCTCCGTGAAATCCTGGAAATGAGCAACTATGTGAATTTGAGATGATTCTGTAGGTCTTTATGGTATTTGGGTTGGTAATTGAAATTAATGGTTTATAAAGCATATCTAAGCTTAACTATTTCTTGGTGTTCTGTCCCCCTTACGTGGAAATAGAAAATGCTGGCTGGAATAAAAAGCCCTGAAGTAAATTCTGGAAAAAGTTTCCCGTGTTTCTCTGTCAAAATAATTATGCTATAGAAACAGAACTTTTTTTTTTTTTGTGTATGAGTGTTGTATAACTTATTTAATAATGAAGTTGTTTCATAGAAGTTATCATAATAAAGCAGTTACCTTTTGAAATGATTAGCTGAGGACATGCAAGATAAAATTTTAGATAAAGCCATTGCCGTGCCTCACCTTAACATCAAGCGATAAAAATGTTTCTGCAGCTTTCAAAAGAATGAAAAAAGGAATTAAGTTTTTTAGTAGTTCCTGAATGCTTGTGTTGTATTCTTTTTGTGAGTTTAAGAAGCTTGCTGCTTATACTGCTAGAAACCTCTGATTTTTTGCTTAATGATACTTTAGCATCAACAAGTGCTACTTGAGCCTCTGTGAAAAATCAAGCACCCTTCAAATTCTCTGTTGTACTTGACAGAAGGATACTGAATGGCCAAGGTCTACTCTTGAAGTATAATCAGCTCTGCAGATGTTTCTGTCAATTTTATGGAGTTCTCTTTGTAGTGTGAGAGAGAACTCTGCACAGCACTCAAGATGTAGGCACACCATACTCTGCTGCCATAATGATGGTCTCTTATTAACTTCAAAGGTTTGTTTTTGTTTTTTGATTGCTAATGAGCTCTGAGTTAATACTAATCAAGAAATATTTCAAGCCTAACAGCTCAGAATTCTTGGTTCTAAGTGGTGATGGTAAGTTTGCCTGTTTGCCTCACTTTACACCAATATACCTTGAATTTCTTTCTGCCAGTTTGTAGTTGGACCTTGCAATTAAATAACTTCACCATCAGCAGATTTATCTTCTCGCTTCCCCTCTTGTACTTCATTTCTGGATATGCTGGGCAGCAGAGGATCCCCTGAAACACTAGTGGGCACTTTCTCCTCCTGAGAGAACTGACAGTTTTACCCCCTATCTTTTGACTTATCCAGCCCTGGCTTTCTCTCCTAAATGTGGCTGCTTAGTACCTTTCAAAGTTTGTAGTGAAGGATTTTTCAAATGCCTATGGAAACCCTAAGGGAATATATCAATCAGTACCTCATCAACATGCTGTCCGTGCTCCTAAAGAATTCTAGTACAATCCAACACAACTGTGAAGTGCAATTTTTCCAAT
The DNA here is from genome assembly GCA_003676055.1 of Chloebia gouldiae. Classification (NCBI taxonomy): domain Eukaryota; kingdom Metazoa; phylum Chordata; class Aves; order Passeriformes; family Passeridae; genus Chloebia; species Chloebia gouldiae. The sequence continues at coordinate 31,682,186 of QUSF01000001.1, read as the reverse complement.
GAAAGCAATATTGGCTTCTTCTAAACCAGCAATGTCTATGTATCTGTTATTTCCTTTAATATAGAATCTGCTAAAGTATCTTGTAAAGACATCATTTGTGTAATTAGGAAATTTATTTTTTAAATACTTCCCTGGGATATGATCCTGGAGAAAAGAAGGTACAACAACACTTGGTCGATTTTCAAGGATTGCTTTCTCCAAGCTCAATATTGGTCCATCCCCATGAGCAGGAAATCAGGTAAAGGGGATAGGATGCCTCCAAGGATAAACAAGCATAAATAATAAATATGCAAGAGTTGAGAGACCAGTGGGGTCTGAAGCAAATAAGATTTACTCCTGGTACAGAAGGATCAGGTTAGGGAGCACTGAAACAAACATGGGCCCTGATGGGATGCATTTACAAATGCTGAGGGAGCTTGCCAATGTCATTGCTAGGCAACTCTTGGCTGTCTTTGGAAGGTCATGGTGCTCAGGAGAGAATTCTGAGGTCTGAAAGAAAACAAATGTAACTCCTGTCTGCAAGATGGCCAAGAAGGAGGGTCTGGAAAACTTACAGTCAACCTCATCTAAATCCCTGGAAAATTAGTGGAACAAATAACTCTGGAAATCAGTGCCAAACATATGAAGGACAAAAAGTGATTGGGAGTAGTCATCAGGGATTTATGAAGAGGAAATAATGCTTGACCAACTTAGTTGCCTTCTGCCATGAGATTACTGGCTGCTGGAGGGCAGTGGTGGTTGCTCATCTAGACCTTAGGGAGCTTTTTAGCACTGTTTGCCATTATATCTTTGCAGAGAAACTGATAAAGTACTGACTAAATAGTGGAAACTGAAAATTAGCTGAGCTACTGGGCTCAGAGGGTTGTGAAGTCCAGTGGGAGATCAGTCATTAGTGGTGTATCCCAGAGATTGGTACTGTGCCCAGTGCAGGCTAACATCTGCATTAAAGGCTTGGATGATAGGATGGAGCACCCTCTGTAAGTTTGCAGGTGATACAGAACCGGACAGTCAGTATCTTGCATGGTTGTGCTGGTGTTCACAGACATTACCAAGCTGGAGACATCTGATGGCAGGCAGGGCAGGAGCTGCAGCGTCTGGCCCGCGCACCAGGACGCGCCCGGGGCCGGCCGGGCGGGAAGGAGTTTTGCAGGAAGGACCTGGAGCCGCTGGCAGACACCAAGTTGAACACGAGCGAGCAATGCACCCTTGCGGCAAAGGCGGCCAACAGCATCTGGGGTGCGCTCCAAACACTGCTGCCAGCTCTCCCAGAGCGCTGCTGGACGAGATTGTTCCCCGGGGTCCATTCAGCCCTGGGGAGACACGGGGGCAATGTTGTTTGTCGCCTCAGGGCTCTGCCGGAACAAGAAAGTCATGGATGTACTGGACCAAGAATGCAGCAAAGGGCCATTAAGTTGATCACAGGATTGGAACTTCTGCATGTGAGGAGAAACTGAGAGGCGGGAGGGTTCAGTCTCGAAAAAGAAGGCTCAGGGGGATTTTACCAGTTTGTAGAAATACTGATGGGAGGCAGTAAAGATGGAGCCAGTGTCTTCTCAGTGCTGCTCAGTGGCAGGACTAGATGTAATGGACACATATAGAAAGACAGGAAACCCCATTTAAATTAAAGAGAAAATAATTTTACTGTGAAAATTATTTACTGTGAAAATGGTCAAACACTGGAGCATGTTGTTCAGAAGGGCTAAGGAGTCCTCATCCTTGGAGATACTCAGAACCCAGCTTAACATGGTACTGAACAAGCTGCTCCAGTTGACCCTGTTTTGGAGTTGGACTAGACAGTCTCCAGAGGTCACTTCTAACCACTGAAGTTCTCCAATTATAATATTTATAGATGTTTGAATTTCAGACCCCTCCTGAGTTTTCCTACAAAAATCCTTCTAGCTTGAGCCTATTTTGTGTTTCCTTCAGGGACAATGTACATGCAAGGATCACTCTGTGTCTTAACAATGGCTCTGTTGTCCTGGAGGAGAAACAGGTTAAAACGTATAGGTGGGGGTAGTCTTGACCTTGTTTTGGGGTTTTTTTTGTTTGTTTGTTTGTTTTGTTTTTATTTTAAAAACCTGACATCAATAGATCTGCCAGAGAGTCTTGGCAGATTTCTTGTTCTTGATATTCTGAAAATAAAAAAATATGGAAATTATGTTAGTTCCTTGAAGGTTTCCTTCCCCTCTGTTTTATAGATGTAATCCACCAAACTTTTATCCTTTTTGTTTTCTTCATCTGGACCCAGCTTCAGGTTTTTAAAAGATTCTTTCCTGTTCCTAAAGCTGGAATGATCTAATGAGTGTAGCTGCACTTTGCTCTTAACTTTGTCACACTTGCATACCTCCAAATAAACTGTTAGTAGAAGGCACATGATGCTAGCAGAGCAGTTGCAGACAACTGTGTCACAACTCTAAGGGGATTCTCTTAATCCAGATTTTTCCCTTTCTATAAACTCGTTTTGTCCTTTCTCTCTTCTCCCCCATACATATGTATGCAACACAACTCCAGATGGTTAGCAAGACATGGTTATAAGTTATAAACCTTAAGGGCTACTTATATCTAGTTTATTTATTCTCTTTGTTTCTGGAACTGATTGCCAGTAGCTTGATCAGCCTAAACAGAAGATTTATTGAAGTATTGCAGAGATTCAAATAATGCAAATGTAAGTCTAGGAATGGTGGTATTGGAATGCCTTTGACAACCAGATATGCTCTATGCAAAGCATGGGCTATCTGATGCTAAGAACATCGAATAAGAATGTACCTCCTCAAATAAGAATCACCACTCATCTTGACTGTGCTGGGGAAGGAACAAAGCCTCATTTCTCCCAGCTGGTAAATGTAAAGGTCAGACCTTTCTATTAAGATCAGATCAGATCTTCAGATCAGATCTTAAGATCAGGTCAGATCTGCCTTACTATTGATCAAGTTTCACAGTTTGATATAATTATTTTCCTTGGAAATTCAACTATTCTGGTGTTTAGTTTAGATAGTTGATTTGTTTGTTTGTTTTGAGTTTTGTTTCTGATGAGCTAAGGGCTGTTTCTGGACCGTGGGATGCCATGTCACCATAGTCAGCTTTTCAAGGTGAGCTGCTTTTTGTTTTGTTTTATGTTCTCTGTCCCTAAGCAGCACAAGCTGCCTTTTAAACTTCCTGCTCTGCAGCACTGAGAGCTAACTATTCAAAACTGGGTGGGTTAGCTCCTGCCTCGTAGCAGTCTGGGGTAACCACAGCCTGTATGGAAACTTCAGCTCTATTTTCTTTAACCTCCCAGTATCTATCTACCAAACCTGGCTACATTTCCTAATTTTGGAAAGTACATATAAAGAAGATGCTGTAAAGTGCTTGCATTCTCATGGGTACTAACCAACAGCAGTAGCCCTGGACATATTATCCATATTAGAGTGTTTTATTTTGTGCTTTCTTGCTTATACAGACAGTATTGTCCACTAAGGGAAAGCATGAATTAAAAGTTCTAATTATGGCCTTTTTTTCTTTTATTTTATAAAAAAATGGCAATCACCATCCCAATCTTCCCTGACACATCTCGTTCCTCAAATGGGCACAGGTGTAAAACTTGACAGGATGCAGAATGTAGAAATGATTTTATGTAATTTTACCTAATTAAAACTGAATCCCCAGATAAGAGCCAATACTAATTAGTGCTGGAATGGTTTTAGGTAAAAATTAATTTTATTTTTCATACCTTAAAATGAAAAGCAACTTCTACATGCTATCCTGAGTTCTGTGAAACACAACAATTATTTTAGCAGTCAAGTGATTACAAGAAAGACAAGATGGCTAGAAGCATGGGAACAATGCAATTATAATGAACAGTTTCAAGGAAAAATGAGAAATAAGGAAAAGAAAAAGCATGGAAGCCTATGATAACATATTAATCTTCAATTACTATAGCTATTATTGAAGGCTACTTTGGATCCCAAGTAGAAATATCAAGAGACATTTCATGATAGGTTTTAAAAAAAGCTAGCATAAGATCCAATGCTTGATGCTATGCTCTTTATTTGGCTTGTTCTGTTGTTTGCTCCTCCTTCTACATTTTTTTAAAATTATGCTTTATCTCAATCCAGAAAGTGATAACATCACTATTTTCAAACAATAAAAATACTACATAACTTGGAAGTGGGCACATAGTCAGTTCAGAAGGTAGGATGGGAAGCATGAAAATGTAAGTCTAAAGAAGTACGAGTTGCTTCTGTATTCTGTGGTAAAATATACCACAGGAAAGAAAACAAACAAAAACTGCTTTACACAATATACCACAAACATTTGTAAATTCAATGGAACTTAAGTGGATGCTTACTATTTGACTCGTGTACCAATTTTTGCAGTGTTAGTATCTGTGTACATAATTTCATCTGTTACAACAAAGATGAAAATAGGGATAGGAAATGGTCATTTTTAAAACTAACTGTGCTTGGAATATTCTACTTTTACTTTGTTCTAGCTATTTATCTGCTTCAAATACCTTCATACAGCGCTCAAAGAGGCTCTTTCTATGCTTCACTTAACCCAGCTGCCAAATATTTGTCTGCCTGTCAAAGAAAAGCCTTAAAACCAGTTAAAGAAGGCAAATGGAACAAAAAAGTTTACTGGCATCTATCCCAGTCTGCCAGTAGCTAAGGATGCCATGGGACAATTTGACAGTAGAGGCAGCACCACCCAGCCCTGGACTTCTGTGAGCACGAGGCTGAGATCTGCTGTCGACCCAGCCTGAAGTTCAATAGCCCAAGTGTTCAGCAGAGCAGGGAGGTGATTGCATTTGCCTTTGCAGGGCACCTGGGATAATAGGGCAATTCATAACTTAATAAATATTCTACTGCACATGTGCCAGGCTACAAAGAGCAAAGTAGGCTGCAAATTGGAAATGTAAATGCCCAGTTCTTTTTAAGTCACTCCTTCCACAAGGGCAGAAGGAAAACCAGTTTTATTTTTAAGCCATGTATTTTTCTTGACCACTGAAAAATGGTGAAAGGGTTTTGATTCAGATATGGCACAAATGAAGCTGGTCTCAGAGGCAAGTATAGAAAGTTGTACCTGAACAGGGATTGTAAAGAAGCTGAATGTAAAAAAGGAACTGATAGGCTGGGGAGGCTGGATTTCTTTTAATAGTAGTTAATAGTATATATTACATAATACAGTAAGTTTAGAGAGATACCATACACCTTTTCCACGTCCTTGTTTTTCTCTTATCCAACAGTTCAAATAAAATGGTTTACAGATAACACAAAAGCTACATGCAAAGCTTTTGAAGGAGTGTATCACAGCACTAACATGCCAACAGATGAATGTCACACTGATTTCTCTTTGTTAAGAAGGTTACAGAACTCCAGACCTCCCTAAAGTTGTCAATCCTTGTACAGCTTTTGGGAGTGAAATGATGCTATTAAAAGTGCTCCATTTGAAAGGGGAAAATGAGATATTCCTGAAGTTTAATAAATCATTCCAGCCAACAGCTGACTTTCAGAGGAAACAAATATAGTTAGTAGTACATTTTAAAAAATGTTTTCTTGGTTGCACTGCTTGTTTAAAAAGTTGTATATTGAATTGCAAACAGCATTTGAAAAAGTGTCATGATCATAAAAAATCAGCACTACCTGACTGTTCACAGCAAAAGAGCCATTTGCACGGGGAGACAAGGGCTGGAGAAGGCAAGGAGATAAGCCAGAGACAGGGAGAGAGGAGACACCCCAAAATCCAAACCTATTTGCTACAACCCTTTCAATCAGTGAAGCTCTCACTGAGAAGCAAGTTTATACTGGCATGTGGTTTTCTGTGTTGTATGCTGGAGATACCTGCCCACTGGACTGTCAGGGTCCTGCATGACTTAAATTAAGGTCTTGAACTAGTGCTTAACATCAGACAAGGCCACTGATTCAGTTCAGAGTGGTCAGTGGTCACCTGCTTCCACCAGGTCAAAGTAGTCTCTTGGCTTGTTGAAAGAAGCATAGACTTACTCTTGCTCCAAGACCCCAAAAACCCCAACTGCTCTTGAAAACGTGTTTCATTCTAATGGCTCTGCAAGCCATTACCAGTGCCCAGGCTGCCTGAGAGGGTTTTAAAATTTCCTTTTCTTTATGATTGCACTAATTATGATTACTTAGTGCTATATTTAAGTAGCACCCATGACTTAGCAATGTATGCTAGTACACATAAAGTAATGGTAGACTTTTCATTGGGAAAGAAATTTCATTTATATACAGAAGATTTTTAAGAATAAAAAACTCAATTTTCTGTATCAAAGGTGTGTTGCTGGTTTTTTTTGGGTTTTTTTTTTTTTTTTCCCTAGGACAAATGAGAAATAATTCCTAGGTATTAGCATAAGCATTTGTTCCTACCAGAACAAAGGGATTGGCTCTACCTCACACCAGGGACATTTCACAAGAGAATCAGTTATTCCTCTGAACAGGTAAGGGACTCTCAAAAAGGAAATACACCTGTAGCAGTGTGGTAAGAGGCTATTGGTAGGATAAAGTGGCTGCTGGATGCTCTCAGAAACAACTTCCAACACTCATAATTATTGAAACAGTATTTTTAAACATATGTGTTTCATACATAAATTGAAAACCTGAGGTCATAATGCTGAAAAAATGACAAGTATTAATATTTCTGAATTTTTTTCAGGGGATATAGGTACCATACTCAAACCCACATTCTATGTTTACCACAATACTTAATTTTATTTGCCTAAAAATTGAATGCTTGACCACAACCCTAATAAATCTTAATACTATCTTTTCCTCAGTTTTAAACCTGTAGGAAATACTGTTTCCCTTGATCTGGAAGACCTGTTGCTGGGGATTTCACTGTGCATGGAGGCAGGAATGTCAGATGTGCAATCATTTGCACATTAGTGCACATTAATTTACATTTAGTTGCTCTTATGTTATTTAAGTGATTGCTGCAAGGGAAAAATATTTTTCTGATTTATATAATTTCCTAGGGGAAAAATATAGCAAAGTATATTCCACATTTACAACCACATTTTGTAGACTGGTGTGAAAGGCCATGCACAAGCCTCATTTTCATGAAGTAGGAACTTCTGGCACATATTTAGGTGAAAGATAATTTTAATAGACTTGCTGCAATCTTGTAGTAAGATGTTCTCTTTAACAAAACTTCTGGGCCTTCTATGAATGATATTTCAAACTCTATGGTTTTTGCTCCTGCCATGCTACTGCAACCTTGTAACTTCCATGCAGTAAATTGCAGCTGCCACTTTGCCACATTAGCCTTACGGGGAAGTCAGTAAATCCTTTGAAACCAAAACTTCTTCATATTTGATGCTTCTTGGATCACTTTCATGTTATGTTGTGGATCCAACCAGCTGTTATGAGCAATCACAGCATGATGATTTCCTCAGTGGCTACTAACTCCTGTTTCTAAAGCACATCTTTAACATCTCAGGATTTCCTTTAGTTCCAGGTCCTAAGTTCTATGTTACTATTCCTGTTTCTGTCAGGTTTTGAGTAATTTAGCTTGGCTAGTTCACAGAGGGTCAGGTCACAACAGGAGAAGCATTGCTGAATTGGCTTTAATCTTTCTTTCCAGATGCCAGGGTTGGGAAGGGCACCTCAAGTCCCAGAGAAGGCTGACACCTGGATGTAATCTAGATAAAATTGCAAGTTGCAACTAATATCTGGCTCTAATAATCCAGTAATATCAAGGTGGAAATCACCCATTGCTTTAAGTCCCTTCATTATCTGTGCATTTGCTAAATTTTGTGCTTGCAAACACTCACCATCTCAAAACTTGTTGGATCAAGAATATCATAGAAGGACACTAGTCCTAAAGAGGTGAGGAAAAACTTTTCATGAACAAAAAAAATGCAAACATGAGGGAGAGATGCATTTCATATGAAGAAAAATTTTTCTTCTAGTCATAAGGCAGTGTGAGGCCAGAACCATTCCTTAAATTATCCCTGTTCCATGACAGAGAAGCAGCACAAGCACCGTGAAACGATTCCCTACTACTCTGTCTCGCCAAAGAATTACATTAGATTAAACTGGTCTTTGGATGAAAAAAACATGACCAGTGACTTCATGACTGGGCTCTAAAACACATGGGCAAACATGTATATGGGCTACATATACTGGTAAACAGAATTGCTGTAAAATTAAACACCATTTTTCCCTACAGGACAGACATCCAACCATGTTAATACCCTGCAGCTGGCAGCTTCCCACAAAGTCTTTGCAGAAGGCAGACATGAGGAGGAAAGACAACTCCAAAGTCTTTCATAGCAGTCTTGTGAGAGTTTGTATACACCAGTATGTGCCACTTGTTCCTAAACACTGTCAGTACAAAGCATCCATAGAGAAGCCAGCGAGGTAAGAGCAGCAAAACAACCTGTGTCCATTTCCAATTCTGATAACAGCTTTTTCTGTTAAGTGAGTCACATGGGTATTATTTGAGTAGGTGCAAATTTTCAATGTGTTCTATGAACTACTGCAGTCTTGAACTATTTGCACAGAGTGAAACAGATCACAACAAACAGTGCCAAGCAGTGCTGCCTTAAGTGGCCAAATCCGTATTGGAGAGATTTGCGTAGTTTATTATTTTTTGTACTTGATTAACTTTTCCCCACATGAAGTCATCTGAAGTGATGTCCAAAACAAAAACTGGATGCAAAAAACCTACAGTTCTGTTTGTATGGCCACTAGTTCTGCTTTCACTGCGCTCATGCTGGGGGGTTCTGTACAGGAATTGATGCCCTCACTCTTAGAAACCTGGCCTGGATAACAACAGGTGACAGAGCAGGAATGCGAGTATAAATAGTGTGTGTGAACAGAATACCCAAAGTGGCATGTTCTGAGAGCATGTTTGCCCACAACCTGGCAACACAAAGAGGAAATTAACAATAACAAAGCTTGCTTATGACAATGACCACCCAGACTAAATGGTAACCAGGGAATGACATTAACAAGAGCCTTTGAGATGAGCAGGGGGAGAAAGCTTGAAAAGCAGCATGAGAATTTGGGATTGTTAGAAGAAAACTTGTGGTGGGTGGTGGTATTTCTAAGACCCTCCTCATCAGACATGGTAAGTAGCTGCCACCCCACTCCTGGTACAGACTAGGGGGGAACTGGCAGGATCAAGGAATAGCAGGGATCCACTCCCCCTGGTACGTGGAATGGCTGCACAAGCTTCCAAAAGTGGGACTGTGTATTGTAATGCACATTTGTTGCAAGAGAGTGGAAGTGCATATAAGAAATGTGTGACTATGTAAGTGGGATCAGTTATAGAAGGGTATGAAACTTGTAGGTGCTTACCAGCAGTTTGTAAGCCTCTAGTATTGTGACTTCTGTTGTACTGCTGATACTGATCCACAATTCAGTTCTTTGATTACCAGCAAATTACATGTTGATAATCAATAAACCACCTTGGTTACTATCAAGGCTGTGTGAGCCATTATCTGCCAAAGCTATTTTTTTCATTATTTCAACTTTGACAGAAGCATCTCATCTGCAGAGCAAGGAGAGGAGAGAAAACAAACATTCTTCCAGGAAAGCAGAGAACATGTAATTGGTCAATTTGAAAAAAAAAATTAAGATTGAACTAGAACAGGAAGAATTCAAATATCCTCCTGAAAGCTTCCCAGGGGGACAATGCTATTTCAGCCCCACGTGTTTGAAGGCATATTGTAATGATGTATCACAGATTCGATGTCACTAGAAATGCTGTAGAGTATCAGCAGCTTTGTATTTTTTGTCACAGTGGCCCGGTTCAGAAAAACAAGGCAAAACAGGCTGACAAGGGAGGAGTTTTGCTCTAATCACATCAATATTAGATGCCAAGTGTATTACCTGCCAGGCAAATAGCACATATTTAGAAAGAAAGAGCTCGTGCTGATAACAATAAAGTTCAAGTTGCCCACTTGAAAACATCTCTCAACAATCAATATTTGTGGCAATGTTTGTCAATAGTAAGGGACTCCATTAAGGCATAGTTGCTTTTTCTGAATCACAGACCTAGTTCATATATTCCATGCTTACATGAGGACTTTTTAGGATAAAGAGAGCCTATTATTTTGATGGGTGGTTGCATTTTTATATGTTCAATTTTATGCTAGAACTGACATGAAAATTTAGAAAATGTAAAATGGACAGGCTAGGTGCAATATGAGAACTCCAGCTGTGCATTCTGTCTGCCTGCTACCTGCAGAGAGCAGTATCAGTTAGCAGCCACTCATCTACACAAATCAGTCTTTTAAAGGGGGGTGTTTTTTAGTTCCAGATTTTTTTCTGGAGTTCCAGTATGTGAAGTTCCAGTAGCTCAGGCACTTGTAGAGAAAGCTAATTGCTGAGCAAAGAACTTGGACGAGAGTTCTGCAACATGATACAACTGAGAAACGTAACACAAGAAGATCAGCAGATACCTGCAATTAAGACCAAGCAGATACTGTAGCCTTTCTTAAAAGAGTTGAAAAGAGATTCATTGGATTTCTTCTTACTGGTTTAGAGACTCAGCCATCTATTGATGACCTTCGTGGAAGCCTGCTTTGTATGATCCTGCTTCACAGGTATTTGAAGACCAGAAGCTCAAACAAAACCCTTAAAAGCGTGTTGAGATCCCAATGACCTTGGAGAAGGAAGTGATTTACAAGTAAATAGCAATATGTTCATCACCACTGAAAGCAAATACTAGAGGTATTAGGCTGGCATAACCAAGACAGCTTCCAGGGAGCTGCACACATGAAATAACCACTATGAAAAGTGATTTAAGGAAGATTTAAGAAAGCTACAGTGAGCCCTACCAAAACAATCTACAGGCCACCAGTGTGAAATAAGCAGAATAATTCTACTCAAAAAAAATGGATGGTGTCCTCAACCCAAGCTGCAAAGCCTGAGGAGTATGTCTGTCCTTTGACCCAGCCAAAGGTGCATCAGAAAGTTTCAACATTCATCAGAAGAAAAGAAAAATCTGCATTTCACTAAGTTACTACAAAAGACCTGACTGACTACATGAACACACTCCTGTCACATAGACAGACTCATCCCAGAATCTACTCCTCTAAAGGACAAACAAGTCAAATGAAGAGAGGAAAAAAAATCCCCAGTAATCTGTAAACCCCAAAACAAAAGTCAGAAAGTATAATGAAAGCACATGGACTGATACTCTGCATGACAAATCATTAAATTAGGTAGTAAATTGCTTTTGCTACAGACTACTAAGTTATGTCAAAAGCATGTCTTGCTTCTAAATAATTTATCTTCTTAATTACTCAACATAAGGGAAACATTCCTGGAAGCTTCATCTAAAAAGCACAGGCTGTTGGGTATTAATTTAAGTAACAGAATCACTATCTCTTAACTGTAAGTTAGCATTGTCTGGGGAGAAAAACCTACACAAAAAGCAGTATGTAATCAAAGGAAAGCCAGGCAGAATACAAAATATGAATTAGAAGTTAAGAATGACAAAACACAAAATAAACAAAAAGGTGTATTTAGAATGGCTTTTTACTCACATGAACAGCAAGAGGGAGCTTTTTTTAATATATAGCATATTTCAGAGAAAACAAAGTTTAGATAAATTTCTGTTGCACATTTGTGATGAAAAACAACATATATCAGAAAAGTCCAACAATAGCCACGGTAAGCCTTAAACATAGGAACAGAAGTGAGGCAGTTTTTAAATCAGCAGCTCCAGATAGCCTGCATCCAAGAATTTTAAGAGCTGGCAAAAGAGACTTGTGCGCTGTTAATGTGGATTTTCCATAAGCTCTGAGAAATCTGGGGAAGCTCAGGGAAAAAAAAAAAAAAGAAAAATCTCAAGAGAAAGCTGAGACAATGCCAATACTAGGAAAATAAGTAAGAAAGGAACAAATTCAGGAACTTACAGTCAACCTCACCTTAATCCCAGGGAAAAAAATCCAAACCCAAACCAACTACTTCATATAGGAGTAAGAAATAAATGAGCAAATTGTACTTAAATCATACAGCTTAAATGTATGGAAAACGTATCTTTTTGGAATTACTTCACTTTTTTTCTCATGCAATTACAGCATTTGCTAGACAATAGGATCAATGTTGATAAAACACATTTGCACATTGACTTTTTCAGTAGGATACAGAGAAACTGGCACCTACAGTTCGTAGCAAGCAAATTAAAACTAAGGCTAGAGGTCGGTATCAGTCAGACCTATTTCTAATTGAATCACCCAGGAATTAGTTCTTGGCAGCAAGATACTCAGTATTTTATCTGGAAATAAAGTTTACTAAGAACATTCATAAAAGGTCTAAGTAAATAGTGCAGCAAGGCTGCTGATCAGGAACCATCTGGATTACTGGAAAACAAAGTACTTCAGCATGATCAGTGTGAGGTCATGTATTTAAGTGTGATGAATTTAAAACACTTATAGATGGAAAACTTCCTCAGGAAGTAGTTGGAATAGCTGGTAACAGAATAAACATGGGTTACTTGCATATGAGTTCAAAAATAGTATATATGTAATTGTTAAATGGCTCCAAAGCAAACCATCAGAACCAAATTATGTTTTCACTGCAGGGTGGAAGAGACAAGGGAAATGTGCCTATGATCAAAACAGTACTGATCTCCACTGGCAAGCAACATGGCTGCATTTCAGGAAGCAGCAACAAGATGACAACTTATTTATCCACATTTTTTGGAGCTGCTTTATTAGAATACAGCCTCTAGTATTTTCAAAGCAGATATTACTAAATTGGAGATGTCAAAGAGTACAAATAATCCAAGTGCAAACAAGCCTAAACAATGGAATAGTTGGCATATAAAAGTTGACTGCATCACATGAGGTTTAAGGACCAAATGAAGACATCTAAAGCAACTGGCAGGGGAAAAAAATATACATTAAAGCAGTGTGACAGCTGAAAGTGAGCTCATCTTAAAATACCAAGCAAACTTCCCTGAATAACTGTAGTAATAACTAAACTTCCAGAGGTGAAGTAGTTATGCTAACATTATACATGTCTATGATTCCTGGACAGAACTCCAAATTAGAATTAATTATTAATTTTAAAAGATAGTAATAGTGACACTGCTATAGGCAATCATTTCAATTCATGTTTCTCTGGTTCTCCAGTGATGTAATCTGAAACAGACATACTTTCAGCAAAATGCTTGGTTTGGGACTAACAATTACCACTATCCAGGCCAAATCAAAAACAGCATTCAGTAAAAAATATCCCTCCAATGCCCAACCTGAACAGATGATGGAACGTCCATAAATAAAATTTATTTAAGTTCTTAAATTTAATCGTGAATAAAATGAGCGCTTTTACTTAAAACTTCTGCTCTCGCACCTCCACTTGAGAAGTTCACAGAGTCAGCTGGGCTGGTACAGACCCCTGGGGCCACCGAGTCCAGCCTGTGCCCGAACACCACATGGCCAGCCAGGCCACAGCACACCCAGTCGTTCCTTAAACACCTCCCGGAGCAGCGCCCACCATCTCCCTGGGCAGCCCATTCCAGTGTCTGATCAGCCTTTCTGTAAATAAACGAGCTCCTACTAATGTCCAACATAAACCTCCCCTGGCACAGCTTAAGACCATGTCCTCTCGTCCTGTCGCTTTCAGTAATGAAAGAGGATAAAAGACGCAAAGGCTCAGACGGGAACGGGCTCGCAATCCCTGGAAGCGATGAAGCCGCAATCGTGCGCCAAATCGCGGCCCTGCCCCAGCAGAACGGCGAAATCGCCGGGAAAGGCGAGCAGGAGCCCGAGCTGCCCGCGGGACGCGAGCGGGAAGGGCCCGGCCCGAGCAGAGCAAAGGGCCCGAGCAGAGGGCAGAACCGCTGCTGCCGCCGCAGCTCCTGCCCCGCTGGCCGGGCGCCGGGGCTCGGTGCCCCGTCCCCGCAGGAAGCAGCGCCGCGGCGGCTTCCGCGCCCGGCGGGCGGGTGAAAGGTCCCGCGGCGCCCGGATGGAGGCGGCGCCGCGCCGCTCCGCTATATAAGCGCCCGCCGCCGCCGCGCCCGCCTCTCCCGCGCCGCCGCCGCCTCCTGGCTCACCGCTGTTCGCTGGGCCCCGCGCCGCCGCAGCCCGGGAACAAGTCGGTCAGGAAGGCCCCGCCGCCGCCATGGTGAGCGGGGAGGGACGGGGAGGGAGCGGGGCCGCCGCGCCGGCCGGGCCGTGCAGGCCCTCGGCCCCGGGGCAGCGCGGCGCTTCCCGGCCGTGCGCGGCGGGTCCGGGGCAGCTCCCGGAGCTCCGCCCGAGCCGGCGGGCAGGGGGCGGCCTGCGGGCCCGGCAGTGCCGATCCCTTCGGAGCGGCGGCGGCCGCAGCCCGGCGGGAGCGGGGCTGATCCGGCCTCGTGTCTGTGCCCCCACAGGCGGCCCTGCTGGGGGACGTGGTCAGGATGGGGCAGGTAGCGCCTTATGGGCAGTGTGACACCCCGTGTTCCGCACAGTCACAGAACAGGCCAGCTTGGAAGGGACCACAGTGAGTCATCCTAGAGCACATGGCACGGCTTACGAGTCCCGATGGCTCTTGAATATCTCCAGCGAGGGATATGCCGCACACAGTCTCTCTGGGCAGTCTGTTCCCGTGCTCAGTAGCCCACACAGTAAAGAAGTTCTTCATGTTAAAGTGGAACTTCTGTGCATTACTTTCTGCCCATTGTCTCCTGTGTTATTGCTTGACACCACCGAGAAGAGTGTGGCTCCATCCTCTGAGCAACCCCCCTGTATTTTCATATTTTATATTTTTTTATAGAGGCATATATTTCAATTCTCTTAAGACCTTCCTTTGTCCGTATTTTTACTCCTGTTAGCTCACCTAACTCACATTAATGCCCCATTATTTGTAAGTGTTTAATTGCTTAAGCTCCTCAAATCAGTTTTTTGAGTGGCTGATTTAGTCTTTCTGGCCAGGTGCCCTTTTTTGTTCTAGTGGAGTGAATTATTGGAGGTTTGTTAATCAAGTCTTTGCTACTTCATTTGTGATGAGGTTAAGTTGTAACATACATGAAGAATTAAATACATTTTTTTTTGAGGAAAAGAAATGTTTGTGCCAGCTGTATATAGGCAAACCAGGGAATGGTGTGGGGCTTCCCACCCTGAGATGTAGTTAGACATAAAAAAATTGCTTTTCCTTGGAGTTAGGACTTAGCCCTTTCATTCTCTTCCCATTATTTATACCATGCTGCCATGCCCTTCAGACAGCTCTCCTAGTCAATAGCATTAAATAGTTCCATTGCTAAATTGTTTCTTACACTTTAGAAATCTGTTTCTAAGAAGCAGTGGATAGTGTTAGTTGGTGTTCACTGTAGTGTCTTACACTTGTAAGTTCAACATTTTAGGCATTTAAAGATACTGGCAAAGCACCTGTGGAACAAGAGGTGGCGATTCATCGTATTAGAATTACTTTGACAAGTCGCAATGTAAAATCACTGGAGAAGGGTGAGTAGTACTTCTCGGCTAACTTGGGTAGCTTGTCAAGTAAAGAATAACAGGTGCCATGTAAGGCATTGCAAAATACAATGTACTGAAACCAGTTGTAATTAAAGGTGTTACTGTTTGCCTTTTTGTACATGCCTCTGCTCGCAAAGCCAACTCAAACTGCTTCATACGCCAGAAAGTAAATTCTGATTTAATTTTTAATGAAAGTTAGTGTTTTGGGGGTTTTCATTATGTGAAAAACTTACGTCATAATGACTAATGTAAGAGAGTGCAGCTTCTTCCCTTTAGTTCTTAGGGAGAATTTTGAAATAGTTACCACGCTTTGAATGTATAACAACTGAAAGGCACTGGCTTCTTTATATTTTGTCATATGTGTTATGAAGAGTTTAGTGTAACATTCTTTAAAAAAAAAATTAATCTTATTTAGGAACTAGCTTTGCCAGTGTTTAATCATATAATAAAAATGTAAAAAAACTTACTATTTGCAGGATCTTCAGGCTGATAACAGCTTAAATACAGTTTTAGCTTGTAGTAAGGCCTATTGCTTATTGTTGCACGGTGGCTTTGCTCATGATGTCACAACACTTCCAGTTGTACGTGGTTGGCTGTGAGGATAATGCTTTAAATGAATGGCAGTGATCACTCATACGCTATTCTGAGCCAACATCTTCTTTAAAATACGTGCTTAAAAAAAAATGAAAATAGTCACAAACCTGAGCCATTGCTTGTCTTTTTTCAGTCTGTGCTGACTTGATCAGAGGTGCTAAGGAAAAAAACCTGAAGGTGAAGGGACCTGTTCGCATGCCCACCAAGGTACTTGACACTGTTTTCCTGTCTTGAAAATTGGCTTTCTTTCTGCAACTGTGTGCTTAAAAACATATTTTTTAAAGAGCAAAAGGTGAGGTGAAAAATAGTGCTACTAAACCGAGGGTAACCCAGTGTAAAAAGATGATTTCACAAGTTGCTTTGACAGCTACTTAGGGTAACTGTTAAGTGCAAAACATGTTGAATATGGAAGGGGCTTTTCTGTTCACTTTAATAACAAACTCATTTTTTAAATGAAAATAAATATGTAGGAAGGAGTGTTAACATCAGCAGACCAAGCTTAGATAATCTAATGGCATAGATACCATACAGTATTTGTAGGTGATCATCTTTACATATGATTGTAGATTACTCCTCTCAGTGCATCAGCTAAATACCCCATGTTTGACTTTTCAGACCCTGCGGATCACTACCAGGAAGACGCCTTGTGGTGAGGGTTCCAAGACCTGGGATCGCTTCCAAATGCGTATCCATAAGCGGCTCATTGACCTGCACAGCCCTTCTGAGATCGTGAAGCAGATCACTTCCATCAGCATCGAACCAGGTGTAGAAGTTGAAGTTACTATTGCCGATGCCTAAATGATACTCATCATTGAATAAAGTTGATTTACAAATTTTCATCATTTGTTTCCTTTCTTATGTGTGCCAAGAGATAGTTGTGTGCTGTTTTTTGTGAAGAAGGACAACAGAAACCACAATCAGAATGCTGTGTGAGAAGACTGTATATTTAAGGAAGAATATGCCAGCTGTAAATAGGAAAATTTAACTTGGGCTCCTGGTTTCATTGGAGGCTGGCAACTATATGGTTGTGCAGCACTTTATGAAAAATATATTTTTAATAATTTAAGGATTTGATTTTGGCTGAAATGTTACTTTATACACAGACATTATACACAGTACCTGCATTAAAATTGATATTTAGGTGAAATTACCAAGTTTTCAATTCTTGGTTCTTGCTGTGCAAGACTCAACCAATGCCTAGCTTATTTTTTTTTCCCATGTGTGTCACAATCAAAGGATCCTGGGGGTGCTAGTTATAAAACTTCATAATATGTGATGAACACATTGAATTTAACACAGTGAATTTTATTCTTTTGATGTGCATGTATAGAGGCGTAAAACTATGGAACTACCTAGTTGTCTTGTCAGGTTTAGATTTCCACGCAAGCTTCATATGTAAAGCAACAAAGCAGCCATTTTTATTGCCGCCTTTATATCTCTCAAAGGAACTGTGATTAATCTTAAACCCAAAACAAAGCCCAGAGTTCTAGAAAACACTTTTGTTTAAATCCATTAAGGATCAGGTTGCTCCTGCTTCAAGCATAGGAGAGAACTTGAATTCTAATTAAAACAAGCAGTGTGGTTCTCTGCAAGAGAATCTCTGCTTCAGGTCGTTTATGTTTGCTAAGACCTAAAATTGACCAAAGCTTGAGCTTTCTTACTCAAGAGATACAAGAGGCCTTCAATTTCTTTAAATTTAAGGCCTTACAAGGATTATGACCCTCCACTTAGTAGGCTTGAGAGCTTTCGTAGAAGGGATGTGAACAGATTGTGTCAAGCCTACTTCCTTGAGAAACAATTATGTGTAGAGAGGGAAATACCCCCCAACACAAAACACCTGTGTCTTCCTCAAAGTCTTTTTGGTAATACGCCACAAATAAAAGCTGCCTGACAAATAACTTCTAGCTGTAGTTTTAAAATTACTTGTGTTACATGAACTGTTCTTTACAGGAGTAAAAGGGCAAACAAATAGCATGTGGAGATCCGTTGACATAAGTTATGTACTCAAGCAGTCTGATTACAGAGTAGCCCTGTGACTGGAGGGATCTAGGCATGACTGGCTGGGTTTGACACTATTTCTGCCTTAGGTTTTTCCCGTTGGTCAAAGCCAGAACAGTTTTGATATCTGCTTACACCTGGCTGTACCTCTGACTTGCCGGGTGCCTCTTAAACACACCTAAATGACCTGAAGTCCCACTTTCAGCTGTGGCACTTCAACGACCAATTTCCTTTGTCATCTCTTCACTTATCTCCAACTTACCCATATACACAGATGCAACTTTATCTTTGGGTGTGGGTCCCGCACTGTGCAGAAGTACTGCTGCCTGCCGGCTGCGAGCGGGCCGGCTCGCACCGGAGTGCCGTACATTTGTACATTTGTACATTTGTTACCGGCAGGGTCGGTCCTCAGCTGCGGAAGGCGCTGGATCGCGGAGTTCTCCAGGCTCATCCCGCCTTCCCCCGGCCCGCCGTCCTTGACCTGCACACTCCTGGCTTTCGCGTGACCCGTTTCGCGATTTTATTTATTTCCTGCTTCGTTTTCTACTTCTACACCACCGCAGCGCCGCGACGGTTGCGTAACACCCACGCTAACTTTATATAACGCGCTCGGATGGAAACATTTAGGTACCGCGTCTCCCCCGCCCATCTTCCTCCTCCCCCTCTGCCAGGCAGAACACCCCTCCTCCTCTGGCCGTCCGGCTGTCGGTTCAAAGCCCTTCTTTACCGCCGTGCCTTACTAGGGACGATAAGCAAACCACGCCGCGCTGCTCCGCTCCATCCCGCTGCCCCATTCCCTCTCGGGCCGGCGGCTCCACCGCCGTGCGCTGTGCGGCGGCGCCCCCTGCCGGGCGGAGGGAGCTCTGCCCGTGCTTTCCTCCCCCCGTCACCCCCGCTCCCCCGCGCTCGGCCAATCAGCGCCCGCCTTCCCCCGCGCTCGGCCAATCAGCGCCCGCCTCTCCTCCCAAAATGCCCCCCCAAGGCCTGCGGGAGGCCGGCTGGCGGGTTCCCGCGCGCGCCAAGGTAGCGGCGCTGCCGGGAGCGGAGCGGGGCCGGCCCGGGGCCGGCTCCGAGCCCGGGGGGCCTGCGGGTGTTTAGCCTGCCGGGGAGGGGGCTGCAGGTGGATGAGAGCAATGCCCAGCTGAGGCTGTTACCGCGCTTTCCCTTGTGTGTTACTGACTATAACCTGCCGGGTGTTTTTTTCTTTTTGCTTTTTTTTTTTTTTTTTTTTTTTTTTTTTTAAGAGGTCATACTCTCCAAACTTCTCTAGATTGCCCTGTCTTCTTCGGAAGTGCTCGTTTATATACGAGTTGCCCCCATCTCTGTTACGCCCCGTATGTGTTTTTGTTCGTTCTCTCAGAAAATGATGGGCTTTTTTTTTTTTTTTTTTCCCTTTCCTTACAAGCTCCTTTGCAGAAAACGATGGCTGATGAGAGAAAGAACTATGTTTCCACGGAAGTGTGTGATGTTTTGGAATCTGTTTCTTTTCTGAGTGTAGAGGGTAAACCTTCTCCCTTGGAGTCAACAGTATTGCCTAATACAGAGGAACAGCAGGTGTGGATTGGTTTTACAAGGTGTATTCTGGTGACACTGGGCTGTTTCTTCATGGATTTTGTTTTTGTTTTTGTTTTTTTTTTTTTTTTAAGCCTTAATAAATGTTTCTTTGGTAAGAACTGCTGTACTTCTCTGCCCCGGGATGTGTTTAATTCTTCTGCTTATTTTTCATTGTTTACACATGGGTCATAACCTGCACCAAATGTGGATACATGGTCAATGCTACGCGATGTGATGCGCTAAACCTTGTGGAAAAAAAAAGTAAAGGACTTCAGGAATTGCAATTTGAATGTAATGAGACTGTACTATTCTTTTTAATAAGCTTTAAAAAATACACAGATCCTTGATGTGAAAGCTCATTAGGTGCTTGGCAATAAAAATCTATAATGCTCGGCTGTGCTTGAGCAGAAGATTATATACCCGGCTATGCGTTTTTAGAGGGATCCGTTTCCTGGGTGACTTTTCCTCAGATGACTTCA